>JAESUZ010003049.1:0-313071 GCA_017311185.1 Proteles cristata cristata | reverse complement strand
ATGTTCAATTCCTTCTATTTCTAAAACCAGAGAATTTCCTCTCGTTTTCTCAAAGATCCTCAGTCATTCAGAGGAATCTTTGGTATATTTTGTCCAGAATTTCTGGGTATTTACAGAAGGATTTGAGATAATCCTGTTTCTAGAAGCAGCATGGTCATTATTTCTAGAAGCAGCATGGTCATTAAAACAAGCTTCTTCCCTGCCTGCCTCCATTTCCTCTGGTTCCTCAGTTCCCGCTCCAACAGTTTGACTTTTGCTCCCCTCTCTCTGGAACATTCTGTTCTCATAACACCTAACTGTATACACCAAACTGATCCCTCTGCCTAAAATGCTCCTGCACCCTTTTTGACCTGTTTACTTAACTCTTGGCTATCCATTAACCCACAGAGCCTGTTTCATCTTCTCTAAAAAGCTTTCCTTTGACTCTCTATAATCCCACAGATCCTGGTGCATCTTTTTTTTTATGTTTTTTATTCATTTTTGAGAGAAAGGGAGACAGAGTACAAGCAGGGGAGGGGCAGACAGAGAGGGAGACACAGAATCTAAAGCAGGCTCCCAGTTCTGAGCTGTCAGCACAGAGCCAGACACAGGGCCCAAACTCATGAACCACGAGATCATGACCTGAGCTGAAGTCGGACGCTTACCGACTGACTGACCCACCCAGGCACCCCGTTCCAGGTGCTTATTTCTATCTCATTTACTACATTACAACAAATATATCCCTCCCTCCCCAGTTAAGATCCTTGAGGTCAGGACTATGATTTATCCCTAGAACCTAGAATACCATCTGACATATAAGAGGTGTTTAATATATAGTTCACTGAATAAATGAACACAGACAAGTTTCATAACTACTGCCTTTAAAAGGTTTAGCAGTCCCACCAAACCCCAGAAAACCCAGTTTCCTGGAAAACATTTATGCAAGACCATCTTTTGAGGAAGAAAAGGGAAGTATGCAGAGCTCAGAACAATATATGACAGGGATAGATGGTACATTGTGCTCCATTCCGTCAAAGGGGGGTAGGCTGAAATAAGAAAGATGTAAAATCCAATTAAACCTAATGTTCAGATGCTCCCAATGATTTGCCATAAAATGCAGTACAAAAGCTCAACCTGTCATACAAGGTCATCAAAGATCTAACACCTAGTCTGCCTTTCCAGTGCTTTTTTCGGCTCTACAAACCTTCACTCATTTCCTTGAAATGATTATGAATCTTATTATCACCCTTTGACCCAAAACCCTTACTCATGCTATGTTCCAGGGATCAAAAAGAGATGAGTTTGTCTCAGGCACATTTTATTTATTTTTATTTTTTTGCTACTGGCTTAATTCAGATCTTTTAGGCAGATAACAAAGGAAATAGAATATATGTAATTGTGTTACTCTTGGCTATAAGAAGGTGCTCTGCTCCTTTACCTCTGTTACCGTGAACTTTATATAAGAGTTGGCTCAGACTCTGTGAGCAGCCCTCTCACAGCTCAGCTCCAAGGGAGAGAAGAGCAGGGAGAGGAAAGGCTGTTATTTTAGGTCTAGCATGACTCCAAATGGCAGTCATCTCTGCCTCTCCCCACCAGTGCCAAAGACAAGTAAGCTCCCTGATTTGTGGTCCCCAAGACGAACTCTGTTCCTGAGATGTCACTTTTCCCAGTGAAATCTGCTATCTTGTTGAAAGGGATTTCAATGAACTGATTACTTCAGAATAAGTATGTAATTATTTCTGTGGTCAACTGGGACAGCATCACGTGGGAACTAAGAACAGATGTTGCCCAAAAAAGAATTCAGTTTGGCAGATGCAGAAACATGGTGGAGAGAGAACATCCTCTGGCTGCCTGGCTGAGTAATTGCAAACAGCTGCTGGGCTGCATGTTGCTCAGACTAAGAAAATGTCTCAGCAGGAAGGCGCCTTCGAGCTCCGTCAGCCCTGCCTCCTTCTGCTATGGATGAGGAAACTGAGGCTAGAGAGAAAGTAGGGTCAGAAACCTCATCTGCTTCTTTCACCCCAATATTTCTTTTTCTGGAAAATGCAGAAGTTCCCTGCTCCCTGTCAATTGCTTTCTTTGGATTTTCCTATACAAAGAGTATAAGTCAAAAGGAAGCACTGTCGAGTATTTTTAAGCTGTTGAGAAGCCAGTGAGCTTCACTGGCTGATGGACATCCCAGAGCGGCTTCTGTGCTCAGTGTGGTCTCTGTTCGCCACACAGCCATGTGGGTGCGGAGCACTGAGCACTGAGCTCTGAAAAGTCCCCCTGGGCTCTCAAGCTCCTCAGCTTCCCTGGGAAAGGAAAGCCATCATCCAATGGATTCTACCCTGTCCTAGCTCTAATGGAACAGCCTCAGTGCTGGGAACACTTATGAATTTCCTCCACATTCAGAAAATATTCTGAATATCTTTTCTACTCTCTATTTATAGTTCATGGCAGTCTCCAAATGCCAATAGTATCCTGAGTTTATTTCAGGCCTCTGGTAAATTCCAAAAGAGTTCTGTTCCTCTGGGCTTTCCCTGATTTCACCCTCTCAGAGGAGAGAGCAGGCTTGGGTGACCACCTGCAAAAACTCGCCTTCCTCCCCCCTTCCTTCCTCCTGCTGCTTCTCTTCCTCCATGAAGCCTTCTCGCTGGCCCCAGATACTGTCACCCTCGCCTTCCTCTGGTTTCCCAGAGCACTTTAGGAAACTCCCATGGTAACACAGCATCCCGTGTATTCCAGGAGGACACCAAGAGTTGGTGTCCTCACTCTGCTCCTCAGCAAGATTCTGAGATCAGGTGCAAAGGACTGAGTCACTGCACCCTTAAACCTCATGAAGCCCAGCACATCACCCAGGCTCATTCAAGCTGCTCAGTAATAAGGTCTGACCATAAAGATGTAGGTGAATGCATGAGTCACTGCCTTTCTCCTCCCCTTTCCTCCTGAGTCTCATCCAGCCTCTCCCTCCCCACACCTTCCTCCTGTGACTCTGAAAACAGGAGTTTAAGGAGCATGGTGCTCCTATGAGGTAATCTAAGCCCTCATTCTTACTCACTCACTGTCCAGCCTTGGCCATGACCCTGACCACAAGAGATTTGAGAATTTATTTGCACAGACAGTTAAAAATACTGTATTATACGCTTCACATTTACTAAGAGAGTAGATCTTAATTGTTCTCACACACACACACACAAAGGTAACTACAGGAGGTAATGGATGTGTTAGTTTGATTATAGTAAACATTTCACAAGTATGTGTGTATCAAAACATCACACTGTACACCTTGAATGTATTCAATTTTTATTTGTCAATTACAAGCCAATAAAGCTGAGAAAAGGACTTTTTAATATAGATGATGAGAAAAATAATTATCTCCATGCTCTTTTCTATTCTGAATGTTTCTACATGTAAAGATACAACTCTGGACCCTTCAGAAGGCTCTTTGAAATTCAAATCTAGGGCCTCTGGAAGGTTCATTAGAAAGCAGACTCTGGGGTGAATAGGTTCTCACTGCAGAGGAGAGCAACTACTTTGCATAGGGCTAATTCAAGGAAAACTAAATGTTTAAGGGCTGTATTTTTCTCCCTTGGTGGGAAGTACATATTTATAGGACTTACCTGCTTTAATTGATTAGAAACATGTCCGGGAGGGAATTTCTCCCGCTTATCAGCTTCCCCTGCTTACCAAACGTCACTTACCAAACGTCACTATCTGGGCTGAGTTGAAGGGTGACACTATAGACTTAGCTTTGGGACTTTCCAGTCAGTTCTTCCTGAACCGCGAGAGCAGGCAGCACGGCCCCGGCGTCGAGGTGCACAGCCCCGCCGCAGACAGATCTCCGAGTCCTAGGCAGCCTCCACCGGCCTCTGAAAACCCATCTTCCCTGTGCTCGCCTCCACTGCGGCTTCCTCTTTAGATCCCAGCAGTTCGAGGCTCCGGGACTCTGCTCACGGCAAAATCCTGCAGTCATTCGGCAGTTTTAAAAGCACGATGAATGAGAAACCCGTGGTTGAAGAGATGCTCACAGATGGGGAGAGAAGCTGGTCAGCCGCTGCAGCCATGTCCCAGCTCCGGCGGCGCTGGCTTCATTCATGAAGCAGTGGCCTCTCCTCTGCTGTCCTGAGGCACTGCTGAGCCATACGAGCCAGTGGGGGCAGAGGGTGGCAGCCGGACAGGGAGGGGACACGTGATAAATGCTCTGGTTTTGGTTTGCAAACTAAGAGGCCACTCTCGGGTGCTTAGCTTGACCATTAGTTTTGGTGACAATCAAGTCATAAACATCCCAAAGGATCAACTCAGTCTTCCTCTCTCCCTCACGTGCACACACTCACACACAGACACAACTAGTCTCTTAAATGGAAGGAAGTTATGACAAGGGAACTTTCAAAGGTCTCTGCTATAATTTGTATTTCCAAAAGCTTTTTTTTTTTTTAAGTAGGTATAGGAGGCACTGTTGAGAAGCAAATCATTTGTCAAGAGAGCCCTTGAAGTTAGGCAATGATCACACTGTGCACACATCGCACACGGACACGCCCCGGGCTGCTGCCCCAGCACCAGAGGGCCCTCGAATTGAGAAAGGCTTCATGGTGAAGAGAAGAGGCAGAGAGAAAAGGAAAAAGAAGGTTGCTCCCTCACAAGGAGGAACAGTATTGAAAGCATCATCTGGCTATTGAGTTGGGATTGTCGGCCCCAAGTGCTTTTTGCTTAGTACCTGGTGTTCCTCTTGGAGTACTCTAGGCAGGGCTGAATACCAGGTTGATCATTGACCACCACCCTCACCTAATGGTCACACTCTTATTTGCATGAAAAAATGTGAGCTAAATACAATCATAAAATCTGCCATTCCCCTTCTCTTTCCCTTCTGGTTCCAATATCTTAGGATTATCTAGAAGGCTTGGGCCTCTACTCCTCCCTCTGGTTCTGTCCCCAGAGACCCACTGACCTTTAGTCTGCCCAGAAACAGCCAGAAGCATAGAAGAGAGCAGGAGTGACCTGACCCCATCTTGGGGTCACAAGTTAACAGGTGTCTCCTGCTCCCTGGAGACCTGTCTGTCAGGCCTAGGAAGTAAGTTTAAAGCCTCTTTTCCCCTCATTGTAATTTTTAGCCTTCATGGTCCTCTGTCAGTGGTAAATGCTCAATAAATATTTCAGTCAAGCTGCTGATACAAGAGCACACCTCTTGTCCATACACGGTCAGGTTAAAAGATTCTTAAAAGAGAAAATAAATCAAGTCGTTCCCACAGCTTGCCTTTCTTTAGCCGCAAATGTGACTAATTAGTTCATGAGTCAGATCCAGGCAAAGGTGACAGCACTTGAATTTGGCTCTGAAATGTTCTTACAAACAAAGGGTATGGACACCGGCTGTCCACTCTGATGCCAGGGTACATATGCCCCCAAGACGTGAGCTTCCTGTCATTGGGTCAAAATCACAGATGATTTGAATTACACTCAGCAAAAGGCTTTGAGGAAATTGCGAATCGAGGGTTCAGCAAAGGAATTACAGAAAGAGTCGGGTTGCCAGTAAAATCATATCTTGAGATCCCAAATGACAAAGGAAAACGGGAGGAATCTGCAGCCAAGTTTGTGCACAAGCATGTCTGATGGAAGTTTAGGAGGAAGGGAGGTGCCATATAAATGTAGATGAGGGTTAAGATGATCAAAGAAAAGGGTGTAGACATAGATAGATGATACCAACACAGAGAGAAACTCATGACAGGGCCTGGAGGATTAGTCACATTTAAAATAAGAATATTCTGGTTTATCTATACGATGGAATACTACATGACAATGAGAAACAATGAAATTTGGCCATGTGTAGCAACATGGATGGACCTTGAGGGTGTTATGCTGAGCGAAATAAGTCAGGCAGAGAAGGACAAATATCATATGCTTGCAAGTATAGGAGGATTAGGAGGAACTTAACAGAGGACCAAGGGGGAGAAGAAGGGCGGAAATGGTGGGGGAAAGGGAGAGAGGCAAACCATGAGAGACTCTTGAATGCTGAGAAACAAACTGAGGACTGATGGGTGTGGGGGGGAGGGGGAGCGATGGGCATGGAGGGGGGCACTTGTGGGGATGAGCACTGGGTGTTATATGGAAACCAACCTGACAATAAACTATTTGTAAAAAAAAAATAAATAAATAAATGAAATTTTATTTTAAAGGGGAAAAACAATAAATAAATAAAATAAGAACAGTGTGGCTCAACTGGTTAAGCATCAACTCTTGATTTCGGCTCAGGTCACGATCTCATGGTTTGTGCGTTCAAGCCCCACATCAGGCTCTGTGCTGATGGTAAGGAGTCTGCGTGGGATTCTCTCTCTCTCTCTCTCTCTCTCTCTCTCTCTGTTCCTCTCTCTTCATCTCTCCCCTGCTTGCTTTCTCTCTCTCAAAAATAGATAAATTTTAAAAAATGAAATGAAAAATAAAATATAAAATAAGAACAGGATACAGAGAAGGCTACAAAACAGAGAAAAGGAAAATCAAGGAGATATTTTCACCAAACCCAAGATCATCACTTTCTTCAAGAGCTAGAAGGAAAGTCACCTCCTCCAGGAATCCTTCGTCTGTTAAGCTGTCTCTACCTGATCCTCCATGAGTCATTCACTCGTAAGAGATGGAGAGTCCATTACAAAGGCTCCCAAGTTGACCCAGATCTAACATTCTCCAAGAAGCTTACAATATAGGGAGTTAAGATAAATTCACAAATAGCTTTTTGTAAGATCAGAAGCAACAGAGGCATTAGAGTGCTCCACACAGGCGACAAGGTTCCCAGACCTGCAGAGAGGGGAGGGGAAAGGCTGCTTCCCCTGGGAGATCAGATGTCTGTACATATCAGGCTAGTCTGTGTTTGCTCAGTCTTATAATATGCATTTTCAGGGCTTGGGTCCCAGTGCCTCTGGTCTGTCTCCTTAGCTGGGTCAGGTGGATGAGTGGAAGCAGGTCCCGTGTTTGCAAGACCTTTCTAGCCCTCCTTCGGGGCCCGGGTGGTCAGTTCTCTGAAATTGCCTGTTGGAAATGAAATTTTCTCTCGTGTGATCAAACTAGGAGAAACACGGGACATAGCAGACTGTCTGAGAATAAATGTAGTATTTATGTTTCAGGGTTTCACAGCGTTTAGTTCTTAGCAGATAAAGGCCTTTATGGAAGGAATGATTTCTTTCCCCTTGCAGGCTAAATGATGGTTTTGGTGAATCATTTCTTTGTTTTGGTTTTAGATAGCATCTCACAAAATCACCTCAGGGGCAAATCTTTCCAAATGAAACCATTAATAAGAACTGATAAAACCATGGCAGCTTTTCAAAACTATCCCTGGAGGTCAACCAGTTGGCGAGCTCCTCACACTCCATTTGTAAATCTGCAATGGAAATTCTTGGGGGCACACAACCTGCCGCACCTCCCGCCTCTCTGGTGGGCCCCCCAAGTGCTGCTTTGAACAGTCCCCGGAGGAGACTTAAACATAAGAAGGAGTAAACCCAGGTAGAAGGAAAACAGGTATCTTGGGGCAAGTTTCTTTGGAGAAAAGGGTTCCTGCTGACCCAGGGCTGAGCTGAGGCAAGTGTCCCTCAAGACCCCATGGTAGAGACAGGAAGGAGGGAGGTGTTTGCTCTCAGCCCCAGGCAGGGTTCGGCAGATGGCAGTGTGACAGTCCCCAGCAAAGCTAGCCTGAGCTGACCCCCCCAATCACCTGTTCCCCTGTGGGGCCTGGATGGATGCTCCTGAGAACTGGCAGGTTGCCAGCAGTCTATTTATAAGCTCATTAGTAATTTTCTGGGTTCTCAGTGGACCTACTTGATTCCAAACAGATCACAGAACTCCCCACTGATATTTCTTTACTCTTTCTCATATTTAATAAGGGAAGAGCACAGATCTGGACAGTCTGGGGACTGACTTTGGAGACCAAGGGTTAATTTTCTCTTTTTTCCGAATATGCCAGGCCCCGATGCATTCAAACCTACCCCCTGGAGGTGAACAGCCCCACGTCCTCCCCTAGAGCCTCAGGTGATAAGGTGTAGTCCCTGGACCAGAAGCATCAGCAGGATCCGGAGCTTCCCCAAAATACAGACTCTCAGGTGCCACCCCAGACACGCGGAATCAGATCCTGCATTTTAACAAGACCCATGTGTACCTGAGAAGTACAGCTCTAAACCAGGGATTTCGCTCCTAGGAATTTATCCGGAGGAAATGAGATACACGCAGAGCTTGTAGGTAGCCATGTTCACGGCAGCATCGCTTGGAAAGACAAAAACTGAAAACAAACCAAAGGCACCAAGGCAATATTTACTGAGTGCCTACTATGTGACACTGAGGAAACAGAAGTGATGAAACCACTAACTTCCTAAACTATGGTTTGTTTTGTCCGACAGAACATTACATAGCCATTGTACAAACACCCTTTCAAAAAAGAATAGCCTATGTTCAAGCCTTATTTCCTGCCTTCCAGTTTCACTCACTCATTGTGATTCCCTCCAGGCAAACAGTTGGTGAAGTCTGCCAGACTGGGGACATTTCCCTTTGCTAAACAAATAAGCAAACACAGAAGGGTCTCGGCTCCTAAGGCACCTTGGAGCTGTGTGTGACAGGAATCAAAATCCACTTCCAGGACTGGGGCAGTACAAATGCAATGGTTTGCTTTCACTTTTTCTCCCAATGTGTCCATCCCCCTGGGCATCATTTGCTCCCTTCTACAGCACGCGGCCCGTCAGTCTCATCTCCATGGTGACCTGCAGATTTATGTCACTGTATCCATTCTTTTTTCCTAAAAGGGAGACAGCTCAGATAAGCACATTCGGTTTAAGCAAACATAACTTTATTTGACTACAGCCCCGAGAAGGATAATAAACTCTGAAGAGGAGATCTTCCAGAGAATATAGCAATTCTAGCAATACTTGCCAGCCCAGGGCTAGGGTTTATGGCTGCTCTCAACAGTTGTCCATAAATCATTGCTTTACTTAGTATTACCAAACATAGCAAAGTCACTCAAGAAACACTTCTTTTTTTTAAAAATTTTTTCATGTTTATCTATTTATTTACTTATTTTGTGTGTGTGTGTGAGAGAGAGAGAGAGAGAGAGATAGAGCACATGAACAGGGAGGGGCAGAGAGAGGAAGGAGAGAAAATCCCAAACAGGCTTCATGCTGCCACTAGGGAGCCCAACACAGGGCTTGATTTCGAGAACCACGAGATCATGACCTGAGGCAAAATCAAGAGTCCGAATGCCGAACCAAACGAGCCACACAGGCACCTCAAGCAACACTTCGTATAAAGGTCAATTGTCAGTGGCTGCCCTTAGAAAAAACACCTGACAATACAGTCCCCAACCAGGGGAAGAGCCCCTTGTCTGCCTCACAGCCCAGCTGGTTGGACCTTCAGTGCTTGGACCCACTTCTCCTCTCAGGGAACATGGCTGCTAGAAATCCAATTCTGCCTGAATTTCTTCTGGTTAAGTCCTTGTCTAACCCTCTTCCTTGATCCCTGAACCCTGTTCGGCTTGCCCCAGCACCCCCAGCCTCTGAATTCCTTCCCCAATCTCTTCCATTCTTATTCATGTCCTGCTCATTGATTATTTCAACAACCTAGTCCCAAACTGTGTTGGAGGTCATGTCCTCAAAGGACTCACTTTTCATGTCAGGGGCAAAGAGACATAGACAAAGCCAGACTATCTAGTTGGCCATGACATTACCAGTGTTGGGAAGTCACATTTATTTCATAATACTTAAATAAAAGTGGCCTTGATCCCTTTTCTCCCCCAAGCTTCTGTTTTACCTAGTATTCTTCTTTGGTTCTACATTTCAGCACCTGCCGAATTTTCTCCCTCCATCGCTGCACCTGGTCCTGTTGCTTGCATGAAGTGGCTTTATCTGCACCGTGTGCCCCACCCTGGATGCCACCCTGCTTATGTCACTCCCCAGAGTCCCTCTGCCTGGCTCGACGTCTGTCTGGCAAAAAAACTTGACTCTCCCACTTTATCATGAAGAGTCCCTTCCCTGCCTATGTCTCTCTCCAGATCTTTCCTTATAAATCTTAAAACTCATTCAGTTGACTACAGACCAAGAGCCATCCAGGAGAGGACTCCAGATTTTGGCAGCACAAATTATAGTCTTTTATTAGGGTCAGATTCTCAGGCACCTGCCTTCCCTAAAAGCCTCTTTAAGGTATTATGGTTGTATTGTATACGTATAACTATATTAAGAGAGAAGAAAAATTTTAAGTCAATTACCTAACCTTCTATCTTAAAACACTGGAAAAAAAAACCCTAACTAAATCAAAAGCAAACAGAAAGAAAGAAATAATAAAGATCAGAGGATAAATCAGCAAACTAGAGAATAGAAAAATAATAGATCAATGAAACCAAATTCTGGTTCTTTGGAAAGATCAAGAAATCTTTAGCAAGAATGACCAAGAAAAAACTGCTTGAGTCAGAAGTATCAGAAGGGATATTACTACTAATCTTACAGAAATAAAAAGGAATGTAAAAGAATACTAAGAACAATTGTGTGGCAATATCTTAGATAGCGTAGATGAAATGGACAAACTCCTAGAAAGACATAAACTACTGAAATGGACTCAAAAAGAAGTGGAAATTCTGAATAGACCTTTAACAAGAGAAGAGGTTGCATTGTAGTCAATAAACTATCCACAACAGGACTAGATGGCATCACCATTGAATTCTACCAAATATTTAAAGAGTTAATACCAATTCTTTACCACTCTTCCAAAAAATTGAAGGGGAGAGAACACTTCCCAACTCATGTATATAGCTAGTATTATCCTGATATGAAAACCAAGGGCAGCACAAGAAAACTAATATCTCTCTTATCACAAGATAAGCTAATATCTCTTATGAATATGTACTCAAAATCCTCAATTAAATATCAGTAAACTAAATCTAGCAACATATAAATGTAGTTGTACAGCATTAACCAAGTGAAATTTATCCCAAGAAGATTGATTTAATATTTAAAAATCGATTAATATAATAAATCATATTAATATAATAAAAAAGAAATGCTATATGATCATCTCAATAAATGCAGTAAAAGCATCTGACAAAATCCAACGGACTTTCATGACAAAAATACTCTACCAGTTAAGAATAGAAAGAGTTAAGAACTTCCTCAACCCAGTTAAAAAGCATCTATAAAAACCCTACTACTAACATTGTGCTTAATAGTGGAAACTGGATGCCTTCCACCTAAGACCAAGAAAAAGTCGAAGACATCTGTTTTTGTCTCTCACCATTTCTATTCACCATAGTATGGGTGATTCTAGCCAGGACAATTAGATAAGAAATAAGAGGACTCAGATTGAAAGGAAGAAATAAGATAGAGAAATAAGAGGACTCAGATTGGAAAAGAAGAATAAAAGCACTTAATGAGTGGTTACATGGGGTTGGGGTTGGGTATAGAAAGGTGACCGCTAAGAGGTACAGGTTTCCTTTGAAGTAGAGTTTGCACATATCCTGTGAATGAGATAAACGCCACTGTATTGTACACATCGAATGTGTGGATTGTATGGTATGTGAATTATCTCAATAACGCTATTCAAAAAAAAAAAACATATATATATATATATATATATAGTGACCAGACAAATAAGAGAACTAGAAGAAAGGATAAAAGTGGAAAAAACCGAGAGGGTAATCAACATTAACTCACTGGAGTCAAAATCAAGAATAAAAGAAGTTCCTTGGACTTAGTGATCATCAGGACAATTGATGATCTGCTGTCAGAGAAAACCTGTCCTATTTTGCCAAAGCCAGCTGCTCACCCTTTGCTCTCAATCACTTTCCCTTTTCTTTTCATCGATGTCTTGAATCACATCATTTATACTTTTCATTCTTTTCTTCTTTCACTCAACAAATATTACAGCATGTACCATGTATCAGACACCACTCGAAGCTCCAAGACACCTCTGAAACTGGTTGTTGACAAGACTATGTTATTATGTGGCCATTGCTAGCTGCAAGGGAGTCTGGGAAGTAGTTTCATTTCAACTTCAATAGTAGACAAAAGACAAAGAAAGTTAGTGTTGACTTAATCAACTTATATTTTCTTCCACATGTTTACAAATAAAACTTTAAATCAAATTTGAACACAGGTCTGACAGCAAGAATTATTTTCATGGATATTGGAGAGCCCAGGTGCCCTCCAGTGGTTCTCCACTATTTGCTTAATTGTTCAGGTCAAAAACTTTGTAGCCACATTTGACTTCTGTCGTTTTAGTCACACCCTGCATCCAATTAATGAGCTGGTCTTGTAAACCAAGATCTTCAAAATATATCTCTTTATCTTCACTGCTTCCACCCTCCTCCATGCACCCACCATCTCTCATCTGGCCTATTTACAACAGCCTCTTTCCTAGGCTCCCTGCTTTCACTCCTGCCTCTCACTATCTATTCTTTACAGCATAGTCATATCGATTCTCTCAAAACAGATCTGATCATCCCGACCCCTTATGGAACAGGCTCAAACTGCTTCTCACTACACTGGAAATTAAGTCTAGTGAAGACAGGGTGACCTTTACAATAAATGGGGCTGGGTCAAATGGTTAGCCATATGTGTGAAATTGAAGCTTGATGCCTACCTCACATCATCCAAGGAAATGAAGTCCAGATGGACTGCAGACCTGAATGTGAAAGATTAAATAATAAAATTGCAAAACAAAAGCATAACAGAAGATCTTTGTTAGCTTTGAAGAGGAAAAGATTTCTTAAGACAGGAAAAAATACAAATAATAGAAGAGCTACATTAAAATTAAGAACTTCCCCCTGCAAAAGACACCATAAAGAGGATAAACATACAAACCACAGAGTGAGAGATGTTTGCAATGTAAATATCCAACCAAGGATTTGGGTCCAGAATATATAGAGAACTACAAACTTTTCAAAAAGTCGATTAACAGGGAAAAAAAAATGGGCAAAAGATTTGAACAGGGACCTCTCAAAATAAGATATTCTAATGGCCCATAAACATCTGAAAATGAAAATGTGCTGAAGTTCATGAGTAACAGGCAAATACAAATGAAAATTCCAATGGCACACCGCTGCATGCACCACAGAATGGCTAACACACACAAAGCAAAAGGACAAGCTATCCCAAGAACGGGCAAGAGTATGAAGCAACTAGAACTCTCATAAAACGCAGATGGGGGTGAAACATGATGCAAACACTTTGGAAAATTGACACTATTTACTGAAGTTGAACATACATTTATTCCACAAGCCAGCAATTCAACCCCTAGATTTATATCAACATACACATATACCAAAAGATACATAAATGCATGCTCATAAGAGCTGTATTTGAAATAGCCAAAAGCTGAAAACAACCCAAATGGATAGATTAATGAACTGTGGGATGTTCATACAATGGATTATTATATAGCAACACAAATGAACGAACACAACACACAACACAGAAGAATTTCACAAGCATAATGTTGAATGAATGAAACAAGACATAAAAGAGTACATATTGTGTGATTTCATTTGTATGAAGTTCAAAATCAGTCTATGATTCTGGAATCCAGATGGTGGTTCTCTATAGGGAGGGAAGGATGGTTGGGAGGCAGCACTAGGATGGGGAGCTGGTGAAATTCTGTTTCTCAACCTTGGGTACTGATTACATAGGTATGTTCGGTCTGTATACTTGGGATTTGTGTATTTTTCTGTGTGTTTGTTATACTTCAGTTAAAGTTTTTCTTTTTGGGGGCTACTGGGTGGCTTAGTCAGGTAAGAGTCTAACTTTGGCTCAGGTCATGATCTCATGGTTTGTGGGTTCAAGGCCTGCATCACGCTCTGTGCTGAGAACTCGGAGCTTGCCTCAGATTCTGTGTCTCCCTCTCTCTCTGCCCTCTCCCCCCGCACATGCGCTTACGCTCTCTCTCTCTCTCAAAAATAAATAAACATTAAAAAAATTTTTTTAAGTTTTTTTTTTTTTTTTTTTAAATCCCATATGCTAGGGGTGCCTGGGTGGCTTAGTCAGTTAAGTGCCCTTTTCTTGATTTCGGCTCAGGTCATGATCTCATGGTTTGTGAGAGTGAGCCCTGCATCAGGTTCTGTGCTGACAGAGCAGAGCCTGCTTGGGATTCTCTCTCTTCTCTTTCTGTCCCTCCCCTGCTTGTGCTCACTCTCTGTCTCTCAAAGTAAATAAACTTTTAAAATCCCATATCCTAAAGATAAATCAAAGGGCAAAAATCAAAATAAAACAGCATACAATTTAAGTCCAAAAGTGTCCTCTAAGCCTTGCACAATCCGATCTGATTCTTTGGCCTTCGAGATCTCCCACAGTTCCCCCTGCTCACCAAGCCCAGCCACTGCCTTCTAGTTGTTGCTCAGACACACGAGACAACCCACCTCCTGCAAGGTAACACACTCTCTATCCCGGATTTATTCAGAATTCTACCCAAATGCCATCTCTTCAGAGACGTCTTTCATGACCACCCATCTAAAATAGTTAGACACACATAGACTTGATACCTGCTTTCTCTTTCTTCCTAAGGCTTATCAATCGTCACCTGCTGTTGTATTATCTGTTTCCTGCCCCTGCTGTAATGTGACCACCATGAGGTAACACTGGCATGGTATCACCAGTGCCTAGAACACCGTTTTGTTGAATAAATGAATCAATGAAACTCAAGGGTGGGGATAGTTTCTTAATTGCATCTTTGCATCTCCTGTGTCCGACATAAAGCTTAGTCCATAAGAGACACTCAATAAATGTTTAGTTCTTTTGGAGTTGAATAAAGAAATCACATTGCCAATCAACCCTTCTGTGGAAGACTACAAGGCCTTTTGTGAACAGTATTTGTATGCTGTGCTCTGAGAAACAATCAGGATTTGCAGTTAGGCCGCAGATCCCATTCGCACTTAAAAGACAGAATATCAACCATGAAAAGATGGATCAATGCATGATTCAATACAACTGAAACTTAAGGGAGCAAGAAAGTGATGCTTTTGTTTGGTGGAAAGATTCCTGCAGAGATGAATCTTGAGTGACTGGGCGTGAGAACACACTAGAATACCTACCTGCCAGATAACAAAGGCTCCCTCGCCTTAGATGCTATATTAACTCTCGGAGTCTTTGGGAGAAGTGACAGAAGCGAGTTTTTCTTGGGCGCTCCAGTGACTCATCACCTTTCTTTATGTACTGTGTCTCCAGGGGTGAATGAGACTCTGTGGACTGGAGGAAAGATGACAACAGTGGTGACCAGTCAAACCCAACGTTTGCAAGTTGTGTGGCAGTAAAGGCCACATTGTGAATGAAGCATTCAGATGGCAAGCACAGCATAGCAATGGCCAGCCCCCTGGAGCCCTCCAGAAGGCAGACGCTGGGGGTGGAGCCCAGCTTCTCAGGGGCAGGCAGAGACAGCTCTTGCATACGGGAAAACCAGAGCAGACATGGTCCCTGGCTCTTCCTTCAGGGCAGTCTCAGGAACACAGTGGGAAGAAGCCCCCTGCTCTGCCACTCTTTCCTCCCTCAGTAGCACCCCTCTCCCCCTTAGTGCTCAGGGTTCCCCCACACCCACTCTTCTAAAATCTGCCTATGGAAATGCTCCCAGACTCATCCACACTAAGGTGCATGTACTGATAATAGGTTAGAGGGTTTCTTCAACTACAAGTATGTCAGTGCCCATTTCTTTGAACTCATCATTTACTCTCTGAAACTCTTCTATCTTATTTATCTACTTTTATTGCAGTCCTTCCCTTCCACTCCTCAGTCTTAAACCTTTGCTGTTTCTCACTGCTTTAACTTAGGGCCTGGAAAATGCCTGGCTCATTTGAGTACACATTATGGAAAGCCCAGTGCCAGACACCCATCGTCCACAAGCCACCCTCTGCCCAGGACGCAGCAGAAGCTCTGTAAGTGTTTGCTGGGGGGTGTGGAAGGCCCTTGGGGACTTTGAGAGACAACAGTGTCCTCCGTAAGCTGAGACAGGAAAATTGCTTACTGCTTCCCTCATTTCAGAACTCTCTGCAAGAGCTCCTCCCAGTTAAGCAGAGTTAAATCCATGTTTCTGCCCTGGCATTTAAGGCAACACCTCCCAACCTCCCCACCACAATATGGGCTCATCATCTATCCTGCTTTCTCCCCAGAGATCAAAGAGGTGGGAGAGGGGACATGAAAAATTCAGCAACATTTCTCTTTTTCTATTTTCCTTGGATTTTTTTTAAATTTGAAAAAATATGAAATGTTTAGAATAAATAATAGGACATTTAAAATATTCTGAAGTACTTGTATTTTCATGTCCTTTCATTGAGCCATAATTAGAGAAAATTTCACACAAAATTAATAGCAGATAGTGTATCTGAATCAGAGTTTTCTAAGCCTTCCTTCCCAAATGGCCCATGGAAAAGCAACTGTCTGAGGATTTAAATGTATCTTTTGCTTACATATACCAAGGAAAATCAGAATAAGAATTTATTAGGAAAGAAAAACTATTTGATGAACAGTTTTCAGAAAGCCTCTAAATACCACGAGGGGCACAAACAGATCTCTGTACAGATTTTAAGGAAGAAAGGGATAATTTCTGGACGGGAATAATCAGGGAAGACTCCACATACATCTGAGTCTTTGAGCTGGACAGATTTCCACAGGCAGAGCTGGACAAAGCATCGAAGGCAGAAGACACGTCAGGAACAGAGTCGGCCTGGCAGGAAAACGCAGTGTGTGTTTGGGGCCACAGGCTGCTCACAGCACGTCCTTCAGGACAGAGTTGGTACATTGAAATGGGAGCAGATGACAAGGCTGGATGGGGAGAGTTTTGCAAAGCCTGTAGACCTGCTATGACTGAAGTCGCTGCGGACCTAAGTCATCATAGATTACAAAGCACGCCACTGCTTTATGTCCCTGTGCTGCCAATTAGACTATGACAACTACTGACTGTAACATGCATCCCGGATTTCAAAGATGCTAAAATATGCCCCCACCCCAAAGAAAAACATGCCTTTAGAACTGATAAAATATAATCGAGAGGAGGCTGAAGCAGAGCAATAGGAAGAAGGAAGCACAAGGCATAATCTCAACGACACAAGCTTGACCGGCCTCGGGACAAGAATTTAGTCTGATGTTACAGGGATGAGTGAGGCTCTGAATGCCTCAGGCAGAATGGCTGTGCAGCTCTACCCCGCGGTGGCAAGCCCGCCCCAGCCTAGCAGGCTTCTCACAAACAGCCCTGAAGAGGGAGAGGGGGGCCACAGGAAGCATCTCCTGTTTTCCCCAGAGCAGACAGCCGTGGCCCTGCTGATACACTGTGAGAAAGTGTGGGGTATTCAGTTCCTTTGTTCCACTGTCCACAGCTTATGGAAACTGAGGTGGGCAAAGGGGTATTTTGTAATGATGTGCTTTCTAAGGAGACCAGGGGAGCTTTTTACTCATTTGCATCCTTATGATAAAAAAAGCACTGGGGCCCGTGGTGGGTCAGTCGGTTAAGCCTCCGACTGGCTCAGGTCATGATCTCCAGTCCGTGAGTTGGAGCTACGCCTTATGCTCTGTGCTGACAGCCCAGAGCCTGGAGCCTGTTTCAGATTCTGTGTGTGTGTGTCTCTCTCCCTGCCCTTCCTCTGCTCTGTCTCTCTCTCAAAAATAAATAACATTAAAAGAATTAAAAAAAGAAAAGAAAAAGAACCTTACAGTTCAGGCTTTGAAGCTCAGAGAAACCCGTAGACTGAATTTTTGATAATCATCAGTAGACAGGGGGAGTTGTGAACTTTAATTTCCAATGAGAAGACATCCCTTCTGAGCCATCCCATCACTCCACACATGCATGCACGCACACCCTCACACCCTCACACATACATACACAGACACACACATCCACATGGGGAGATGGTGAGATGCTGGCTGGAGAAAAAATAGATATTATTTTTGATTCTGAGATATTGGCTGTCACAAGATTTTCAGACATAATCTAGAAAGGGTTGGCTTCCAATTTACTTTATGCAAGTTTCTGCTAGCTACACATTTGTCTACAGCGACATTAGATGCAGCAACCGAGGACTTACATGCATATTTTATTAGTAGATAATTATGTTCCTTATAATTGGTTTCTAAGTCAGACCGTTTCACACAATTATGGTGTTTTCTTTCCCTATTCCATCAATCGGAAAGATAGCAAGTAAGTCCTTTATTATCAAGAAGCTATATTCTTAACCTCTATTATGGAACAAATCAAATAAACTAAAATAAAAATATAGCTATTTTGCATGTGTAAAATACCCTTTGTTACAATACATCATAGATTCAAAAGAAAGAAGAAAAAGACTACAAAGACAGATGTTTTTAAGTGTATTAGGAGAGACAAAATACCAAAAGGGGAATTTGATGGTGGGGATAGATTTAAAAAGTCGAAAATGAAGTAATGCTGTTTAAATGCCAAAATTATTTTTCACCCAAATGAAAAAAGAAAACTGGGTCATAATGAAGGCCACGAAATAACTGCTAACAAAAGAGCTACACGAGCCCTGTGCTCAGAAGAATCCAAGTTTATTCCTTCATTGAGTTAACAAATATTTCCTGAGCACTGTGTGGGTAGGAAGGACACAGTTCTGAGGAAAACAGAGTCTCAGCGCTGCTGCAGCTTAGCGCTGACCCCTGGGGTCACCGGCATGCTCTCTCTCTCTCCCTGCCCCCCATACTCAGTGAGGCTACATGCTGGTGGGGAGCAGAGAACGCTGCTGCCATAGAGCTTCCTAGGGACCCCTTGGCTCTTTTTAACCCTCTCCAGCCTTCTGGGTCCACCTTCAATGACACCTAAACTTCACTGTAAAGCCCCCAGCATTGATCCTACTATGGTAGGTGTGCAATGCATGTGATTCCTTCCCGCGTCACTCCCTCCTTCAAATGCTACCTCATCCTCACAGCACACGTAGGGGGCTCTGTTTCCAGAGTCTCATAATCACCAGGTCTTCATTTGGAGGAGGAGAACCATGTTCATGAACAGAATTTTCTTAATTTATAATTTCCCCCAATATACTTTTCCTCTATTGCTGGTACTTCTCTGCCACTAGTCCATACACTAGAGACTGGCATGAGATAGTGTCTGCTTTCAGACAAAATTTGGTCTTTGGCTCTTATAAATTAAATAAATGAGATGTCATCGTTGTCCAGATAGATTTGAGAACTACCACCTCTAAGTGTGGTAACAGCTATTAGTGGTGTGATTCCCATGAGCGCTCAGTGAGGCAAAGGGAAGGAAATAAGGAGGACAAGCTAACACTGACTCTGGGACTATGAAACAGGTACCTCTGAGGGCTGCTGGAGGAAGTGAGTGAAATTTTAGCAAGCAACAGGGGGCAAGGGATCTCCCAGAGCAAGGTCCTTTTACCAGGGCATATCTGTACCTTGACCTGATGCGGAGGTGGAGGTCCAAGGGTCTGTGGCCAGAGATGGAGAGTCCAAGCAGACAGGTGAGAGGACGGAGGGACCGAGATGCTGGGCAGGGATGGATGGGGCTAGAGTCTCCTACCAACTTCCAGTGCCTTCCCATCTGGGACGGCAGCCAGTGCTCAGAAAGTGCCAGACACACGAGCATCCCTAACTCATGTGTGGCTGAGGGTGTGGGGCAGGGAGGCTGCTGCTTGAGCATGGGGGAGGGCGGCCTGTTTTGTCCAGGACACCCTCTGGGTCCCCGGGAGACTCAATCTCAGGTGCTCAGTAGCCAGCACCCATCGTCCACGAGGAGCCCCTACTGAAAGAATGAATCAGTGAAGAATGAAGGTGGCATCTTTGTCCAATTTTTCTCCCAGAATCCAATTTAGACTGTAGTTCAGCTTCTTCAAAGAGAAAATTTGAAGTAGAGAGAGAATAAAGGAGCTCACAGGAAATGGACACAAGCCATGGATAGAAGTCACACTTCAGAGAGTTCCCGCACTCAGGGCATCATATGGACTTGGGCAAGGTCCGGCCTTGGCTTGGGGCATCCACTTCGCTCCCCACCCTCTCAGCACTCCTGGCCACCCCTTATCCCCAGCTGCCCATCACTCCTTTCGATCCCACACAGCTCACTGACACCCATAACGCCATGGCTGCCACACTGTGGGCACCTTCACTCGACCTGGCATGGCCCTACTTACCAACCCTTTCCTGCCTCCCCCCCATCATATGCCCACCTTTATTTGTTTCTCAGCTCCCGTTCTAGACTAAAATGATAGCCAGACTCTTATTTTTTAAAACTCCACAGCAGGCTTTGTACACCCAGATGGGTCCTATCCATCACAGCCCTTTCGAGATTATACCCTCGCTCCAATGATGCTACATTGGCCTAAAGGAATGCAAGCTCTCCTCTGTGGATTTACCTTCGAACATTCATCATCCATGAAAGAACACTTGTCTCGTTGTGCTCTATTAGACACACACCCACCCCGGTTTAGTGCAAAAAGCACCGTGCTTGGAATCAAATGGCTTTTTGCATTCGATTCACTCCCCCTAGACTTCATGAGTCCAGACTTAAACTCACAAGGCTTCTGTGTCTTCATTTCCAAATGGGAATAGTAATACCTGTTCCAGTTCTTAGGGTTTTGTGGGGATCAAATGAGGGACCACATAGGAAAGCACATTTAGCGCCACACAACAGAAAAGTAGGTTTTGAAAATATTTTTCTCTCCTAAGAAAAGTTCCCAAGTTTACTCACTGGGTATCTCCCCAACTGTCCTCTCACCTTGGCTCTCCAGAGAAAACATCTATTCACTCATTCGAGAAAGATTTATGGCATCCCCACTATGAGCTGGGGACACAAGACAAACAGCATTAACTCTCTGTCTGCAAGGAGCCACGGTAGAGAGGATTAAGCAGGTACAATTGTGAACGGATGGATGAATAGCAGAGTAAGCAGATAAAAGTCCTAAGGAAGGCATCGCCATGTGCTAGGAAGTGACTGCGCAAACGTGTGGATGATGCAGTGAGTCAGTGAAGATTTTTAAAAGCACACAGATGATGGGAGCTGAACTTATTTATTCTTTCAATGAATATTTATTGAGCCCAGACTGTGTGTCAGGACTGTGCCAGGCAGCGGGCACAAGGTAGAAAACAAGGCAGGTGAGATCCTTGGCCTCACTGAGCATAAGGTAAACAGGTAAAGAAAAGGCTTAGAGACTTTTTGACTGTGATAAGAGCTAAGATGGAAATTAAAGAAAGATGTGATGGACAGGGATGCAGGGCCTCTTTAAACAGGGTGACCAAGAATCACCTCACTCAGGGTTACATCTGAGCTGATATTTCAAGGATGGGAAAGAGCCAGGCATGTGAGAGCTGAAGCCCTAGGCAGGGGAGAGCTCCAAGAAAAGAGAACGGCAGGTGAAAAGGCCCTGAGGCAGAACAAGCTTGGCTGATCCATAACACAGACAAGTCTGGCTGGAGCTAGGGGGCTAAGGAAGAAAGGCAGAAATTAAGATCTGAGAGGAAGATGAAGGCCAGGTGGCGCATAGCCTTCGAGCTACGACAGGAGTTAGGATTTTATTCCAAGTGCAGTGGGAAGCCTCCTCTCCCCTTCCCTCCCTCCTTTCCTTCATGCATTCATTTACTCAAACAGATTAATTCTGGAAAGCCGCCAGCTTTGGTGCTGATGCTGTGAGGAACAGGAAAGCCTGAAGGCATGGTCCCTGCCCACTGAAGTATATGAGGGAGGAGGACACAAGACCCCAAACCAGATTCAAGCAAAGCACTACCACCTGACAGGTGTGGTACAACCTGCATAGGTTAAGATTATCTGAAAACCTTCTTGACAAAGTTGAGTGCTCACCCAGTCCCAAAGGAGGTGGCAGACGTGACTCAGAGGGTGCAGGAGAGAGACCGCTCAAGTCTGATGTATACACTGGGGGGCAGGGAGAGCAGCTGGGTCCTAAGACAAGGCTGGAGAGAATGCAGGGAAAGAGACAGAAGAAGGAGCCCATATGTACCGGGTGCTAGGAAAACCGCATCTCATTTAACCTTCCCAGGAATCTTCTAGAATAAACTATATAATCTCTAACACACAGATGAGAAAACTAAAGTACATGGAAGTTAAGTATAGCTGGTCCTCATACTTTATGGATTCCATATTGAGGAATTCACCTACTCACTAAAATTTACTTGTACCTCAACATCAAAACTCATGGTACTTTGCAGGGTTGTTTGTGGACACAGGCAGAGCAATGAGAACTTCGAGCTGCCTGCACACTCGCCAGCTGACGTCCAACAAGGCAAGGCTCCGCCCTGCTGCTTCAGCATTCGCAGTGTAAGTGTCTTTCCTGCAGTCTGCGTAGTGCCACGTTTTTTTGCATTTCTATGCTTTTTTGTTCGTGATTTCACTGTTTCTTTTTAAATTAAAAAATTTTTTTTTCTCCGAGAAGGAGAGGCAGACAGACAACATGAGCAGGGGAGGGTCAGAGAGAGAGGGAGATACAGAATCCGAAACGGGCTCCAGGTTCTGAGCTACCTGTCAGCACAGAGCCCGACACGGGCCTTGAACCCACAAACTGTGAGATCATGACCTGAGCCGAAGCTGGACGCTTAACCGACTGAGCCACCCAGGCACCCCCATGATTTCACTGTTTAAAAAGGCTCCCAAACGTAGCGCTGAGGTGTTGTCCAGGGTTCCTATGTTCTTACAGGAGCCTAGACTCTGCTTTACAGAGAAAACATGTGTGCCAGATGAGCTTTGTTCAGGCCTGATTTATGGTGCTGTTTACCAGGACTGCAATGTCAACGAGTCCACAATACGTGTTAAGTAAGTGTGTTTCAACAGAGACACACATAAAACAAGGGTATGTATTGATCAGTTGGCAAAAATGTTCACCTAAGCCTGCATTTCAGTTGTTAATTCAGTGCTCGTGGTGCCTTCATAAAACAGGACTACTGTGAAAAATGAGAATCTCCTGGAATGTGCTCATGAGCACGGAGCTGAGGTGAGAACCTGCTCTCTCTGATCTCAGGGCCAGTGCCCTTTACCTGTGCTCTTCCGCCCAGAGTGAGTATGTTACCGTCTGTGTAGACATATGCCAGAGAACCATTTTCTAGTGAGGGCTATTTTCAAACTACTGGCCCCTAAAGTTATTACTCCCATTTAAAATCAAATAGGGACACCCGGGTGGCTCAGTCGGTTAAGCCTCTAACTTCGGCTCAGGTCATGATCTTACAGGTTCGTGAATTCAAGCCCCACGTGCTCTGTGCTGACAGCTCAGAACCTGGAGCCTGCTTCACATTTTGTGTCTCCCTCTCTCTCTGCCCTTCCTCGGCTCGTGCTCTGTCTCTCGAAACTAAATAAACATTAAAAAAAGTTAAAAGATTAAAAAAATATAATAAAGAGAGTAAAAAACTGCTGTGTGGGCAGGAGCTAGTTCTTTTTTCCTCTGCCTTTTCACACCATTCAGCCCAACTTTCTCAGAGTCCACAGGTCTCAGACGTTGCCTTCTCTGGGACTCAGAGACGGTACACTCTGCCTCACACCTAACACTGGCACGCAGCACCAGATAGTCCCTTTGCAAACATACTGACATCGCAGTTGAGTAGAGGCAGCAGTGACATGTTTGTAGGAGTGGTGTCGGGCCATCTGGTGTGGCCCTAACCCTCTGGATGTAGGAGTGAGAGTTTCGTATGGGACCAGGAGACCAAAATAGGCAAGCCCCACAAGTTCACGGGGCATCATCAGTCCGCAAGAAATGGCCCTACTGCTGCTCGGGACAGAACATGAGAGTGGAATTCCAGACAAAAGCAATCTTTAAAGCATCCTTCACTCATGGACCAGCCCAACTATTCTGAGTATTTCATTTATTTTCCTTTCTTCTTTTTTGGTCAGCAGACAACACAGCTTTGCAATGCAATCCTCAGTAGCCTGTGTGCTACTGAACGCTGATGTATATGGAAAGATCTCCAGCATGACGAGAATATGAATTCATGTGCACCCTAAGATGCAATTTCATGCTTTTATAAGTTTAATGTTTTTACAATTAGGTCGAAGTTTTGCTGTAATTCTTTTCTCAGAAGGGGCATTATAATATGCTATCGAGGAGACCGTTTTCTCCCTTTAGCCATTATAAGCTCATTTAACTACATTAAGGTCCTGCTGGGAATGTATCTAGAAGTATAAAAGAAAATCAAGACCAGCAGCCGAAAATGTTGTCTGCTCTGGAGGCTGAAGTTACCGTTAAATACATTGCCACCTCCCTCAGTGTACACACAAACAGAAGCACACATTGCAAAAAACTTTTATTTAATAACTTGATTGAATAAAAAATTCAAAACTTTCAATAAATGGAAAGGTGAATTATAATGAAGGTGTATATGTGTTCCTGAAAAGTTTGTGAGTAGTAATTTCATTAGGATTAATATTTAATTTAAATCTGCATTAGAAAAATATGTTTAATTTAATATCTCATCCTTAATTTAGTGGGTTATATCTACTCATATGCTGGAAATATCATTCCTAACGTGGCATTTTGTCGCAAATGAACTATCAAAATGCAAAGGAAAAAAAGAGAAAAAATCCTCTGAGAGATCTTCGTGCGTAAGACATAAATTAAAAGCTACTACATTGAGTCCCTGGATTGGTTAAGCAGCAGACTTCAGCTCAGGTCATGATCTCGTAATTCGTGGGTTTGAGCCCCGCATCGGGCTCCGTGCTGACAGCTCAGAGCCTGGAGCCTGCTTCGGATTCTGTGTCTCCCTCTCT
This sequence comes from Proteles cristata cristata, assembly GCA_017311185.1. Lineage (NCBI taxonomy): Eukaryota > Metazoa > Chordata > Mammalia > Carnivora > Hyaenidae > Proteles > Proteles cristata. Next base: position 288,462 of record JAESUZ010003049.1, on the reverse strand, counting down.
CGCTGCCCCTCCCCCTCTCACAGTCCCTCTCTCTCTCTCTCTCTGGCTCTCAAAAAATGAATAAAAATGTTAAAAATTTTTTTAAATTAAAAAAACTACTATGTAAAAACATATTTTATTTTTAAATATTTATTTTAGAATAACACTTTATTGGATTATATGGACATGTATTGGCCTTGTCTACAAAACAATGATAACAAAGATTGAATAATATGGAAAATAACATTACTAACTTCCTTATTTTTTGTGACCAAATTTCTCATTTCATAAATTTTTTAAAAAATTTAACCAAAGCTGCCCTAGGGCTTACATGGTCACTTCATGTACTAGTAGAAAGAGCAATTCTTCTGTATGTGCGTATAGCAAACCCTTTCTCATTTTTGTGTTAGAGAAATGATGTTTCTTACAGAAATATACATTAAAGACTATTAGGTCTAATCAACCATTTCTCACATAAGGAAACCAAGGCTGAGAAAGATCTTGTAACTTTTTCAGTATATCAAGCCAACACTGGAACCTAGATCTCAATCACCCAAATATGCTCTCGTCAATATTATTTTGAATTTGAATTTTATATTCTAAATTCTTTATTTAAATGTTTATTTATTTTTGAGAGAGAGAGAGCACGCACAAGCTGGGGAGGGAGAGGAAGACAGAGAGAGAGGAAGACAGAGGATCCGAAGCAGGCTCCATGCTGTCAGTGCAGAGCCTGATGCGGGGCTCAAACTCACAAACCATGAGATTATGACCTGAGCTGAAGTCGAACATTTACTTGACTGAGCCACCCAGGCACCCAGATTTTATATTCTGATAGAGTAACATTCTGCTTCCAACCCTCTGGGAACTGACTTGGTTTCTTCCAGATTCTTTTTTTTCCCCCTTGGATTAGTAGTGGACCAAAGAATAAACTCTGTCAAATAACCACTTAAAAAAGCTAAACCTAACAAAACATATAACTATAATGAAATGTATAGTCTCCTTAGTATCCTCTCATAGTGCCAGGGTCATCAAAACAGATTGTAGGAAGTCCAAAAGGCTCAATATTAGAAATACAGCAAATTATGCTTATTAACATAAGAGTTCTTACCTCACATGTATTATTTATGATCAGAGGATTTGTTCTCTAGATCCATAGAGATTAGACAGCAATCAATGTTCATATAATATAGACAAAACTTAATCGTATTCAAAGTAGCCCAAACAGAGCTCGTATAGTAACGAAGCTGTAGCCTTCTGCTAAAATCTAAGGATGTCTACAGACTTCCAGTGTAAAAATCTGACCTTACAAAATGCAAGGTTTATACACCCTGTGTAACTGTCTGAACGGTGAGATTGCCATTTCAGTGCTTTAATGAGTTGGCCTGGCATTCTCATTTCCAGCCTATCTAAGAAAAATTAAACAGAAAGCCATGTTGCCTGTTGGAGACTATAGTGAATCTTCACATTGCAGGATAACCCAACAGCAACAATCTCTAAGAAAGGTTTTAAAAGCTTCATACTTAGACTTTAATTTGACATAAGCGACTGTTGTTAGGGCTTGATGACCTTAGCTATGCAGCGATTTGCATTGTTGAAGGAGATTGGATTGGCGTAATTTGAATGGAAAGATACACTTAAGCTTTTGCTGTAAGAATCACTTAATATGTGCTCATATCTCTAGAGTTGCAGCATCATATTATATTCTCTTTATGTGTAAATATATTTAGGAGGAAATAAAATGCCACTTCTCAATTTCCGAATAAGCCTAGTTGGTTTTTAATTAAATTTCTCAGAGCAGTTTGTCAACCTTGGCATTTACACATAAAACACTGATAATTATGTAAAGATTCTAAAGAGATTTGTTTAGAAGGTTTGGAGTTAAGAAGCACAATACCAGAGAAAGGGCACAATTAAAAACACTCACATTGCCTTATTCGTATCACGGCTCTGGAAACAAAAGAACATATCGCACAGAAGTGAATCATGCTCCACAGACCAAGGGAGACTGAGGGAGCCATGGGCAACAGAGGTAATTTTCAAACCAAGGCCATGCACATTTGCACTTTTCCTGGGAAGCTTTACCCTTTATTTCTGGGGAAGTATTTAGGGGCCCCATAAGAGCAAATAATAACAACTGGGGATCTGTGCTTAGAGCTGTAGCACAATATAGCTATCAGGATGGAGGAAAATGGGAAAGGAGAGAAACAGAGACAATGAGAGACAGAGAGAGAAAGAGACAAACAGAGAAATATGACTAATGCTGATACTATGTTCCAATAAACAACCAAAGAAAGCATTTTATAAATATCATTCTCTTTGTTTATTTGTTTTGTTTTTGTTTTGAGAGAGAGAGAGCATGTGCACAATCTCATGAGCTGGGCGGAGGGGAGGGCGGGCAGAGAGAGAGGAGGAATATGAAGCCCAGAATTCTGACATAAGTTTGCCTTGGCTTTCTTCTCTATGTCTAATTTTAATGCACTTAATACACAAACAAAAATATATGTAATATGTTACATGGCATAATAATAAATGCTTATTATTAAACCGTCCTGCCTAGGAAATAGAACACAAACACGATCATATCTGTGTTCCCTACCTATCCCAACTTTGTGCCCTCAACAGGTATAACGTCAGATTTATCACTTCCTTGCCTTTTTTTTTTTACATACACATATATAGTTTTATCCTGTATCAGTAACAATATGGGGCTTAGTTTTCCTTGTTGAGTTTTTAAAAATGTCTCATCACCTATGTAGTCTTCTGAGACCAGCTTTTCTCACTCAGCATTCTAGTACTAAGATTCATCCATGCTTATCCATTTTCACTGTTTTGTGAGCATGGTTGTATTGAACACTTCATTACACTTCATGATGCCCACAGGCAAGAATTTCTCCAGGGTATATATTGGTAGAATTTCATTTACATTCTTAATGGCAATATGCAGATTTATTTGATCCACATTCTTTCCAAAACTCAGCATTAGCAAAGTTCTTAAGGTTTCCAATCTAGTGGCTGTAAAATGATTTCTAGTTGATGTCCTAATTTGCATTGCCTTGAGGAGTCAAGCATGTTTATTTACCATTTGTTTCCTCTTGTTGAAATGCCTGTTCAAATTTTTGCCCATGCTTCTATTGGGTTGTCTTTTTGTTATTGATAAGCAAGAGAGTTCTTTCTATATTCCATATGCTAACCTTTTGCCAGTTATATGTGTGCAGTTACCATATCCCAGACTCTGGCTTGACTCCTCACTTTCTTCACGATGATCTTTGATGAACAGAAGTTCTTCACAATAATGTAGTCAAACAATCTTCCCTTTGCAGTTAGAGCATACCCTGTCTTAGTTAAGAACCTCTTATCAATCTCAGGATCATAAAGATATCATCCTACATTGATTTCTAAAAGATTTTAAGCCCTGAGCATCAGGGATTTATATTATTGCTTTGTAAGTCTTGCAAATTTTCCCATCTTATCTTCTTCCAGAGTATCTTTGTTCTTTTGCTTAAGTCTTAGAATTGATTTGTCAAGTTCCCTGAAAAATAAGATTAGGATTATAATTATTTTGAATTTGGTGACAATTTACATTGTTATTATGTTGATTCTGCCCATGAATATGGCATATTTCTTACGTATCTTGTAAGCGTCTCTATGAATTTGCCTATCCTGGACCCCTCATGTAAGTGGAATCATATGATATGTGGTTCCTTTGTGACTGTCTTTTTTTCTTTACATAGCATAAATATTTTCGAGATGTGTCCATGTTATAGACTTTTTATGTCTATGGAAAAGACTATTACTTTTCCATTTGCCAACTAATATTCCATTGTATGGATACAACACATTTTATCCATTCATCAGTTAATGGACATTTGGTTTATTTCTGCTTTTTATATATTATGAATAATGCTGCTATGATCATTCATGTAGAAGTTTTTGTGTGGACATATGTTTTTATTTCCTTTGAGTACATACCTAAAAGTTGGAATCGCTGGATCATATGGTAGGTCTATGCTTAAAACATAGACAAGTGGTTAAAGTGAGAAACTGCCAGACTGTTTTCAAAGTGGTTGTACCATTTTACATTCCCACCAGCAATGTGTAAGAATTCCAATTTTTCCATGACACTTATTATTGTCTGTCTTTATGATTACAGCCTACCTACTGGGTGTGAACTGGTAGCTCCTTGTGGTTTTGATTAGGGAGACAGGCAGACTTGAATTTAGACCCAGTCTTGCCATTTTCTGTGTGGCTCTTAAAGGATAATGGGTTGTTTGACTTGGTGCTAAGTGACAGCAAAAGGTACCCTCTCAGGATGCATGGAGACCACGAAGCCTGCATTCCCGTGCTCACTCCTTGCTGATCAGGAAGGGGACACTGCCTTCCACTCTGCTCTGCAGGCCAGTTGGAGAGAGGGAAGAGGGGAAGTCAGTGGGACCACGATGGAGCTGGCAATGTCCCAAAGTTTGAGCCACCCAGAGACTGGGCTCTGAAGGTGAGGAGCCTGTCCTTGGTCACCACTCCAAAAGGGATCCCTCCCCAAGAGCCCTTGGGGATGAGGAATGAAGGCTAGAACCCAGGGTGTCAGTTTGCCTTCTTCTGTGGCTGGGATCCCATGTCCCAAGGCACCAGTGCCAGGGTTTGTCAGAACCGGGCTATAAACCTATCATATTTGTTACCCAAAACCCCTGAGCCTATAAAATGGAAACAATAACAATAGCTATTTCAAAGAGTTTCTGGGAGGATTCTAAGAGACAATAATAAAATACTAATCACCTAGAAGAGTCTCAATAAGTATTTCTATTTAGATTCTTTTCCCTTAAATTGGGATCATCTTGTATAAACAATTTATATTCTGCAATTATTTTCTATTTGTTTCTAGATTAAACCATATGGAATTACTAATATCAAACCATTATCTTGTACAGAAACAGCAATTTTTTAAATGTTTTATTTATTTTTGAGAGAGAGAGAGGGAGATGGCATGAGCAGGGGAGGGTCAGAGAGAGAGGGAGTCACAGACTGAAACAGGCTCCAGGCTCTGAGCTGGCAGTCAGCACAGAGCCCGACGCGGGGCTCGAACCCACGAACCGCGAGATCATGACCTGAGCTGAAGTCGGACGCTTAACCAACTGAGCCACCCAGGCGCCCCCAGAAACAGCAGTTTTAAGTGCTTCAACACAATATATCAGGGACTTTTTACATGTTACCAAATATTCTTTGAAAACATGATTTTTTTTTTTATTTTTAAGAAAGGCTTATTCATTTTTGAGAGACAGAGACAGAGCATGAGTGGGGGAGGGTCAGAGAGAAAGCAAAACACAGAACCCAAAGCAGGCTCCAAGCTCTGAACTGTCAGCACAGAGCCCAAAACAGGGCTTGAACTCACTAACCATGAGATCATGACCTTAGCTGAAATTAGATGCTTCACTGACAGCTGCTGAGGCACCCCAAAAACATGATTTTTTAATGACTGAATATGATTCTATCATGAATAAACTCTGATTTACTCAGTTCTGCTCCTTATTCTATTTAGGCTGTTTAAAGGTGTTTTTTTCTTCCTATTGGTTTCAAACTAGAATCTAAGCCATTTAAAATCTATTAAATTTAAAATAAATTAAAGTTGTAATAATAGTTTGTGCATCATAAACTTTTCTGTAAACACTAATAAACCTTTTCTTTGTAACCCATACAACCTGGGAAGTGTCTACTGTTGCTGAATCCCTCTCCCCTGTCTGGCCAGCCTGCCTACACGGACCATTGGATTGGCCCCTTCTCTGCTTCTTTCCCACTTGTTATATATATCTCTACTAAGAATCGTTGTGGAGAAAAAAGTCAAGTACTCTGGGTTTAGGCATAGAATAATCTTCCCCAAGCACTTATTACCAGTGCATTGATTTGGCATTAGTGAGATGTGTTCCAAATGCAATTTTCTATTATTGTTTTGTCTCCCACTCTACTTTTTCACTTAGACAATGGGGAGAGTACTGCCCTTGCCTCTGGTTGAAAATGAGAGCAAGGCCATAGCCTTTTGACCACTGTTAAATAGACAAAACCCTTTAAGTCATACCTCTCACATTCCAACCCCAATATATCAATCAACACTTCAATCACCCCCCCTCCCCCCACATGTGGGGGCCCTGCTTTGAGGAGGACATGTGCTCAGTTTCTTCTTTCCTTCTCACTGCTTCCGCTGCCTGGTGACTGTTTCTGATGGCTCTGTGTTGAATCCTGAAGGGGAGGGTTAGGAGCACACAGAGACCAGGGAAAGAAGACTTTTGGGACATGCAGCACGCAAGGTCTCCAGGCTTGGCAGATGCTTCTAGCAGATTCTTTTCTTCATGGGAACTTAAGCAGGTATGTCAGTCTCCCCAGCTGAGCTTCCCCACTTCAGGGCACCTCTCCTTCATCCATCCACACTGGACTCCTCTCCTCATGGGGCCTTGGAAACCCCCGTAACTCTTAAAACTGAGCAATCCTGACTCTAGAGGCCACTTCCTAGACATGATCTCTTTTAAGTGACCCAAGTCATCCCCTTACCCAGGCCCCACACCTGGCACCAGGATTCTGGGCTGTGGAGCGGCCAGGCCCACAGAGGGGAGGCTTCACTTCCCAGGCATTGCTGGGTGCACCCTCCCTCCCAAGGCCTTGGGCCTCCAGGCCACACACCAGCTCTGGGAGGCCTCACAAGCCCCACACTATTTCTGTGTGCATCTTTATTTATACATAAATCTCTTATATCTTTTCTAACCAATGTTCAAGCCACACGTTCCCACTCACAAAAATACCACAAGAATACCATGTTTGGGTGGCCTTTCATTCAGTCCTCTACTGGTTATGGCTTCACATCCCTGAGCTCTCAACAGCTCTGCCCCTTATTTGCTTGCCTCTAAACACATCAATCTGCAAAGGAAGCCCTGTATTTGAAATCATTCTCTGCCAAAACAAAACAAAACAGAAACTCCTGAAATGCAAACATTTTCTTTCAGATTATTTGCTTTCTGTGTCCAAATACTGTAACTTTAGTTTTTGCCCACAAAAACTTTTGTCTTTTTGTTTTATTTTTGCAGGGAAAACTATAGACTAGAGTAGAGGAAAGGGGAAATACGAAACTTTACTGCCACATGGGGATTGATGGCCTCTGTTGTACTTGTCTTTTGTATTAGATTATTGTAATTGCAAGCACTATTTCTCCTTCATAAGGTCTGCAGACAAATTAATCAAAGTGTCAGTGACACGTGAGCTGAGGGTAGCAATGAAGAACAAAACAGGAAGCCAAGGGGTGCCTGGGTGACTCAGTCAGTTGGGCATCCAGTTTTGGCTCAGGTCACGATCTCATGGTTCATGAGTTTGAGCCCCGCTTTGGGCCCTGTGCTGGCAGCTCAGAGCATGGAGCCTGCCTGCCTCAGATTCTATGTCTCCCTCTCTCTCTGCCCCTTCCTCACACTCTGTCTCTGTCTCTCTCAAGGATAAACATTAAAAAAAAAAAAAAAAAAAAAGAAATAAAAAACAAAACCCAACAGTCAGCCAAGAGGAAGAAAGTTGATGCTGTCCTGGGATCAAGTCCATGGTCAGGGGTCAGGAAGGTCAACATTTCCAAAAACTGGAGAGGAGCTCACAGGAAAAATGAAGCGAGGAATCAGGGACCAGGCAAGGAAGGAGGAGACAGAAACTAAAAGAGGCAAGTATACCTGTTGCTAATTCACTCACTAGGGCAGACTGAACTTTCCAGAGAGCTACGCCATTATATATCCCTTTCCCCACCACTTGCCTTACAATTGATGCCTCTCCTTTGAGAAGTAGGGGTCTGCATTCTGGGCAAACGACAATCAAGTGTGAATGTAGGATAAATATATTTTCAGACATTCAAGTTTGATTTCACCCAAGAGAAGGAAGAGTCATAGAATGAGCAGCACCCAGAAAGATACAAAGCTCAGAGAGTGGAGGTGAGTGGCATTCAAGAGACATATTATTCTGAGAGTTTGGGACATTTTATTGCAATCCTTTCCATAGTATTTGATTTTTCCAACCGTGTCTATATATTACCTTATAAAAATTAAAATTAGCTCTTAAAAACATTAATTGACTTTTGAGAGAGAGAGAGACAGAGAGAGAAAAAGAGAATCTCAAGCAGTCTCTGTGCTGTTAGCACAGAGCCCAACATGAGGCTTGATCTCATGAATCATGAGATCATGACCTGAACCTAAATCAAGAGTTGGACGCTTAACCAGCTGAACCACCCAGGCGCCACAAAATTATCTTAATATAAAATAATATTAGTATCAATATTATTTGGACCAATTAGTGGTCCAGATGCAGCCAGCAAATCAACTGAGACAGTTTGTGTTTGGGGCCTGTCTGTACAGATTAGGGCTTGGACTGACAGTGCAGTGATCTAACTGGGCTATTAAGATAGAAATAAGCTGGGGCACCTGGGTGGCTCAGTCGGTTAAGTGTCCGACTTCGGCTCAAGTCACGATCTCATGGTTCATGGGTTTGATCTCCATGTCTGGCTCTGTGCTGACAGCCAGCTCAGAGCCTGGAGCCTGTTTCAGATTCTGTGTCTCCCTCTCACTCTGATCCTTCTCTGCTCACGCTCTCTCTCTCTCTCTCTCAGAAATAAATAAAACATTAAAAAAAAAAAGATAGAAACAAGCTTGCTGAGCAGAAGACAGGCTTTAAAATGAAAATGAAGCTTTAATTAGCATATGTATTGATGTCATTATGACAAAGAAAATATTTATGGTCTGGTTATGATACAAAGAACTTTGAACAAGAAGGCTGCCTGGGTTCTTTTTTTTTTTTTAATTTTTTTAATGTTTTATTTATTTCTAGGAGAGAGAGAGAGACAGCGTGAGCAGGGGAGGGTCAGAGAGAGAGGGAGTCACAGACTGAAACAGGCTCCAGGCTCTGAGCTGGCAGTCAGCACAGAGCCCGACGCGGGGCTCGAACCCACGAACCGCGAGATCATGACCTAAGTGAAAGTCGGACGCTTAACCGACTAAGCCACCCAGGCGCCCCAGAAGGCTGCCTGGGTTCTAATCCAAGCTCTATCACCTTACTGTGTAACCTTGAAAAATGCATAACTTCTCTTTAGTTTCAGGACTTAGAAAACGGGGGTTCCTTTATTCCTACTATACATATGTATTGACTGCCAGCAGGTAGACATTGTTTTAGACCCTGGCGAGGCAAGAGAGAACAAACTTCACTGAACTACATTCAAATGTCGGGGGACAGACAATAAACAAAATATAAAAGTGAGCTGTATAGTATACCAGAAAGTGATGAGCGCTATGGAGAAAAACAAAGCATGAAAGGGACTTCCGGAGTGCTGGGGTGAGAGATGCAACTTTATACAAGGAATTCAGGGAAGGCCTGATTGACTCAGAAACATTTGAACACTTGAAGGAGATGAAGACAACACATGCCAGTATCTGGGAGAAGAATATTCCTGGCAGAGGAAATACCATATACAACCAGTATAATATGGAAGCTTGTCTGACATGGCAAGGACTTCAAGGAAGCCCCCGGGGCTGGAGTACAGTGTGTGAGAACAGAGAGAGATGAAGGCAGAGATGTAATGGGAGGCTGACCACAGGGCCATGCACCTCACCGTGGTGAGGACTTTGGCTTTTACTCCAATGATGATGCACTCAGGGTCATAAGCAAAAGAGAAATATGATCTCACTTTCATTTACAAAAGGTAACCCTGGCTGCGGTGCAGAGAATGGGCTCTAGGGGACAGGAGAAGTAGAGAGACCAGGGAAGGAGCTTCTTTCTTTTCTTTTTTTTAAATATTTTTATTTATTTCTAGGAGAGAGAGAGCGTGAGCAGGGGAGGGTCAGAGAGAGAGGGAGTCACAGACTGAAACAGGCTCCAGGCTCTGAGCTGGCAGTCAGCACAGAGCCCGACGCGGGGCTCGAACCCACGAACCGCGAGATCATGACCTAAGCAAATGTCGGACGCTTAACCGACTAAGCCACCCAGGCCCCCCTGGGGAAGGAGTTTCTGCAAGAATCCAGGTGTTAGGTGTTGAACTGTGTCCCTCAGCCCAATATGCTGAAGTCATAATCCCCAGTACTTGAAAAGGTGGCTGTGTTTGGAGGTAGGGTCTTTACAGAGGGACCTAAACTAAGGTGAGGTTATTGGGGTGAGCCCTGATCCAGTATGACCAGCACCTTAATAAACGGGAAGTTGGGCACAAGCATACATGCAAGGATGACAGTGTGCGGAGACACGTGGGGAAGTTGGCTGTTCGCTAGCCAGAGAGGACAGCCCAGGGCACGCTCTTCCCTCACAGCCTTCAGAAGGAAGCAATCCCGCTGAGGCCAGACACGTAGCCTTCAGAAGTGTGAGACAGTACATTTCTGCTGCTTAACCCACTCTGTCACACGAACGCACTGGCTACAGTGTAATTGTGACTTGGACCACAGAACAGCCATGGAAGGGGTTAAATTCTGGATATATTTTAAGTCATCAGGACTTCCTGGCAGATTGGAAGGGGTGTGAGAGAGTGCAAGGTGACTTCAGGGTTTGGGCCGAATAACCAGAAGGATAAAACTGGTACAGAGATGAGGGGACCTGGAGCCGGGGCGGGTTTAGAGGTGGATGTGGAGGAAAGACCAGGAATTCCGTTTGGGACACGGTATTAGGGACCCAGGTAGGGATGACCATGACACAATTATTGTGAGAATCAAATGAGTTCAATACATACTCATTATGTGGTTAGTGTGTGTAAAGCACTGACTCATTTCTAAGTAGTAGATATTTTAAGATGTTAAGTTTTTGTTTTGTAAAAGCTTTACTACAAATTATGTGGATACGATGTTCTATCGTAAGAAGGTGAAAATATCAAGTATAAGGGAAGTGGCACAAGTATGCATGGTTTGTCTTATAAAGTAATCAGAATAATCAAAATTATTAATTTCTTCCCTAATTTCATAAAATTATTTTCTTCCCTAAATAATTTCATAGCTGTACTTTGCAAAATGATAATGACAAGTCATCACAGTTAATACTGTGTATTAATGTATCCATTTGGATTTGTGTGTTCCAGTGTGTCCGGCTTTAGTCAGTCTTATTGCCATAAGGGTATATGAAAGGTTTCAGGGGCTCAAGAATCTAAGATCTAAATTTGAATGTTGTTTCTGACACTGGCTGTTTGAACACAGTGAGTTACTCTGAGCCTTGTTCCTTAATCTAAAAGATGGGGGCAACAATACCTCATAGAATTGTTCTCAGGAATAAAGTAGGTGACACATCCAAAAAAAGTACTCACTCTAGTGACCAGTTCACAGCGAGCACTCAGTAAAGCTACTGTTGGTTTCTGACTCTGCTGTGGGCGTTCAGGTTGAGGTGAAGGATCACAATGGGGTCAGGAAAGATAGAGTGGGGCAGGCAGCCCAGAGCCCGGGACCTAAAGCAGGAGGGAGATTTACAGACAGCATAGACCCATGCTTCTCAAATTTTAATGTGCATTCCAACTATTCAGGCCTGTCAGGCTGAGTCAGGAGGTCTGGAGTGGGGCCCCGGTGACACCCCATCGGTGCTGTAGTGAGGCCACACTCTGAATAGAAGGGGCACAGAGCACAGGCAAGTTGAGTGGGGTGAACTAAGCACAAGAGTGCTGACAAGCAAGGTGGGGGGGCAGGTGTTCATCAGTTTGGCTGGAGAAGTTCACATTAGCCAGATGACATTTGGAAAGGGGGATGGGCAGAGCCTGGCAGGCCGTGAAGGACTCACTGAGTTGACACTAGATTGTGCAGGACATGGTCAACAACATGGTGAAGACAGCACTCAGATACTCGCCGTGCTATTTATCTGCACAACACAGCAGAGCAGGGAAGGTCCAAAAACAAGGAGAGCCAAGGAAGACTGCTCCAGTCAGGGTCCTTTCGTCTGGGAGAAGCTAAAATCCTGTCAGACCAGTTTGAGGAACAGGAAATGGAAAGAGTGTTGTGGTAAGGCCGTGGAGCTCAAAAGGTGCAGGAAGTGATTTACTTCTAGAGACCAGCCTCTCTCTCCACGTCTTTCTCTTGCATGTGGCCCAAGGGCTTCATGTTTACTATCCGCAACTAACTAGAAACTGTTGTCTTTAAAAAAAAAAAAAGTTTATTTTTTAATTTCTTTGAGAGAAAGAAAGAGCTTGAGCAGGGGATGGACAGAGAGAGAGGAGAGAGAGAATCCCAGGCCAACTCTGTGCTGCCAGCACAGAACCCAGTGTGTGGCCTGATCTCAGTAATTGCGAGATCATGACCTGAGCCGAAATCAAGAGTCAGACGCTTAACAGACTGAGCCATGCAGGTGCCTCATGTTGTCTGTGTCTTTTAATTCAGATTCCTAGAGGAAAATTCAAATAGGTGTGACTTATCTTCTCAGACAGATCACATAATCCATAGGTCACTTGTGAATAGGCTACACCTTCTCGGTCACGTGGAGTCAGAGGAAATACAACCTCATGCAACTCGGTAGGGGCTGTGGGCCAGGCCAGACTCCTTAGAAGTGCTATAGGCAGGAACCCCAAAATATATATATTTAATGGAGAAAAGATGTTCAAGTGTAATCTAGGCCTAAAAAAAAAGTCCTCTCCTCTTGGCTTATCATCCAAATGTCCCCAAATCAGTCTCCATTGTCACCATTTCTCAACTTTCCAACCACTCAACCCAGCCTGGCTTCAGCCTCCCTCCCCTTCACCCTCAGTGTCCTGACACTGCCTTATGAAAAGGCACTTGTGACATTCCCAGTTACCAAACCCCAAAACTGTAATCCAGTGTCTCTGTGGCCCTGATTTTGCCTTGTGTCAGTTAATGCAGACAACTCTGCTTCTTCACAGTCTGGACAAACGCAATCTCACCAATACACTGTAAATTTTAATGTAAATAAGGTGAGATCACATAGTAAACATAATTTTATTTGATAAATTTCTCCTTCACTCACTTTCCATTTCTCAGTTTGTTTCTCTCTGCACTCACCAAGGATAGCTTGGGGTCTTCTTTTAAAGCTTGGGGCCAACTGACTCCCAGTCTAGAAGCTCAGTGTTTTCCAAACCTGGGTATCTCACAGGAGGGATTTCTCACCCCACACTTTTACCAGGGGAGAAAATGCCACATATTTATTTCTTGTAGCACCTTCCATCAGTTGTCTGTCACTATTATCTGTCCAATCACCACAGGCATCTGAGGGAGAGGGGTTCTAATTTGTGAATGGGGTGAATATAGGTCCCCAGTGTCAGCTCACGCTCCCCTTGCAAGGGATTCTGGGAGCAGACTCATTTCTCTTAAGGTCAGCTATGAATTCCACATAACTCATAACTCCCTGGAGAATTCAGAGTCCAATCCCATATTTAGAAAAGAATATTCTCCAATTATTGTTTAACCTAGTTCTTCAGCAATAATAGACATCGCTCAGTTATGGTAACTCCATCTCTCCAGCATTTGGGTCAGGTTCATTTTGGCAAATTCTAGTGGGTCTACTTTCAGTATATATCCAGACACTTCTTACTACATCTGTAACTACTATCCCAGTCCACCATGGCCTTTCTAGTCATATATCCCCCAGATTAATGCAATAGTCTCCTTCACTAGTCTTACTGTCTCAGCCCCCCTCTCTGTCCTTACCATGGTAGCCAGAGGCTCCTTTTAAAATGGGCGCCTAGCTGGTTCACTTGGAGGAGCATGTGACTCTTGATCTCAGGGTCATGAAGTTAAGACCCATGTGGGGTATTAAGATTACTTAAATCTTTAAAATGGAAGTCAGAGTACAAGACTCCTTTGTTTAAAACCTCAAATGGCTTCCCATCACGCTCAAGAGTAAAAGACACAGTTCTTATGTTAGCCTACAAGGCCCTATATCTGTGTTCCCTACCTTTGTGACTTCACCTAATACATGGCTCTCCCTTCTTTACTCTGTTGTAGCCACACTGGCCATCTTAGAAAATGGTAATGGTGAATATTTTTTGAGCACTTACCACATGTTAGGTTCTTCTTTACATTCATCTAATCCACTGAAACTGAGAACTTGAAGTTATACAACCTGCTCAAGTTGCATATCTGATGTGCAGCACAAGTAACCCCATCAGGTCCTGGCTGTGGAATTCACACCCTCAACCATAGGGGAGAGAGAAATTGCCTTTGATTCGTGTTATTTTTATTACAGTTAATTTCTAGATACCTATTTTGCCCCTTGATCTGGGAATATATATTCCAACTAAATATTTCTTTGGTTTTCATTTTAATTTTAGGATTTGAGATTCCTTGTGGCATGATAGCCAATTTCTTTAAATGACCCAGGGTTGCTTGAAAAGGTATATTCTGGGGCACCTGGGTGGCTCAGTCAGTTGAGCATCTGACTCAATTTCAGCTCAGGTCATCTTCCCAGGGTCATGGGCTAGAACCCCACATGAGGCTCTAGCACCTGCTTAAGATTCTCTCTCTCTCTCCCCCACTGCTCCTCTCCCCTGCTTATAGTGTCTTAAAAAAAAAAATTAAGTATATTCTATTTTAAGGACCAAGGATTTAACATACACCTATTAGACTATCTTATTTTGATTCCTGATACACTTTTATCTGTAAGTATTTGCAGGCTAAGCTTTCATCTCCTCAATCTCATCACTTCTTTGGGCTCTTTTTCTGAGTTCTCTCATTTCATTCAGAGTATGGAGAATGTCTGATATCTGCTTTCCTGGAATATTCTTTGGACACATTCTTCACTGTCATTTACTTGTTCTGTCCCTTTGGGAGGGGGTCGGTGTTGGGGGAGGGGAAGGTATGGCTGGGTTGTGGTGACCATCCAGTTCCTCTGCTGGTTCCTTTCTGCCCATTAGTTATCTTCTGATGACGGCCATTCTATCCAGGACCTCTATCTACAATGTCCAGGACACTGTAAGGGAATCTGGTTCTGAAACAGCTGACAGCTTTAATTTGGGTTTCAGAATACACTCTCACCAAGGGGTGCACGTGGGAGGGAGCACATCCACACTGTTTTTGCACCACCTCCTGCAAAGCAAGAGGTCAGTAGGCTCACAAAAGCTTTTGTTATAGATTTTCTGGAGATCCAGCTGGTGTTTCTCTCAGCTGAATTCAGTCACTAACGGCAAGGGGGTTGTGCAGCTGTGTTTCCCCTTGGCCATCTCTCACTATCATATAAATCCTCTCTCCATCTGGAGACTGAAAGGCAGAAGAGGTAGTGATTCCATGAAATTTCTCATTTTCAGCACTTGTCAAGTGTCTAACTAAGCCCCATGATCATCTTGACACTCCTACCAGATGGTCTTTAAGCAGACTTTTCAGAGTGGTGACTATCTTAGAGAATTCTTTCTTGAGGCCTGTTTTCATTTTGTTCTAGGAATTTACCTTTAGTCCAAAAATATTTGACAGAGATTCCTCATAATTTGTAGTAAAGATATATGGCTGTGTCTTTACCTGACTGAATATGAAATTTTCTATTTATCTCAATTCTTTTGTGTTCAACAAGCTGCACTGGCAGAGAAAGAATAGAGTCTCCGGGTTTTAAAAGGTAGAATAAATAAGATCCCATGAAGGTCTATGTCCTGGGTATTCAGAAAAGCAGTGGCATTTCTACAGAGTAATCAAGTTGGGCCACTTAAAAGGGTAAGCTAGAGATTCACAGGTCATAAGCAGAAGGTGAGGCAAGAAGGGACAGAGCCTAGTCTCAGATTCAGATTTGGTACGATTACAGACTAAGACATAATAAACGAATCAAAACAGGTCCTGTGGTGTGGAGAAATTGGAGCCCTTGTGTACTGTTGGTGGGAATGTAAAATGGCAGTCACTGTGGAAACAATCTCAGAGCTCCTCAAAAATTTTTAAATGGAATTATCACCTGATCCAGCAATTCCACTTTTGGGTTTATACCCAAGGGAATTGAAAGCAGAGTCTCAAACAGATATCTGCAACTCCCATGCCACAGCAGCATTATCCACAATAAAGTGTGGAAGCAACCCAAGTGTCCAGTGACAGATGGACAAGCAAAATGTGGTACATACGTACAGTGGAATAGCATTCAGCCTTAAAAAAAAAGAAAGAAAATTCTGACACGTGCTACAACATGGATAAGTCTTGAGGACATTATACTAAGTAAAATAAATAAGTCACAAAAAGACAAATACTGCAGGGTTCCACTCAACATGAGGTACTTAGAGTGTAGTCAAATCATAGAGGCAAAGTAGGACGGTAGTTCCCAGGGCTGGAAGGAAGGGGAAATGGGGAATTAGTGTTTAATGGGTATAGTATCACTTCTGCAAGAAGAGTTATGACGGTTGTGCATTCTGAATATATTTAATACCACTAAACTGTGTACTTAAATATGATTAAGATGGAAAATGTTGTGATGTGTCTTTCATCACAGTAATAATAAGAAAAAAATTAGAGAGGTGTCTGGGTGGCTCAGTCAGTATTCAGCTCAGGTCATGGTCTCACAGTTTGTGAGCTTGAGTTCCACATCAGGCTCTGTGCTGACAGGTCAGAGCCTGGAGTCTGCTTCAGATTCTGTGTCTCTCTCTCTGTCCCTCCCTTGCTCATGCTCTGTCTCTTCATCACAAGAATAAATAAAACATTAAGGAAAAAAAAACACAACAGGATCAGTGGGCAAGATGAACTATAATTTGGGCAGTAAGTAGAGGTCAGGAATTTAAGAAACCACCAAAGGTGGATACTCTAAAGGATGGAAACAGTTTGCCCTACCTTTGCCCTAGAACAGTGAACACAGAATATTATACCTTAATGCACACAAACATGCATGCACCCACACAGTTAACTCTCAGTTCCCCGTGTTATCTTGCTCTTTCAGTTTTTTTAAGAACCAACTATGACTATTTGTCTAAAAGTGGGTAATTATCTTGATAACTGAATTCTTGACAACTAAGGGCTTTTCATTTACAGATTTTTGTTTTATGCACACTGTATTTTGTTTGACTATCCTTCAAGGTTTTTTTGTTGTTATTTTTTTTTAAATTCTTTTTTTTTTTTTTCTAGGAGAGATAGAGAGTGTGAGCAGGGGAGGGTCAGAGAGAGAGGGAGTCATAGACTGAAACAGGCTCCAGGCTCTGAGCTGGCAGTCAGCACAGAGCCCGACACGGGGCTCGAACCCACGAACTGTGAGATCATGACCTAAGCGAAAGCCGGACGCTTAAACGACTAAGCCACCCAGGCGCCCCCTTCAAGGTTTTTAAAAAGGTGTACTTACTCCCATAGTCCTACTTACTACCATTTTATGGATGAGGGAACAATATAACAAACATGTAAAATGGCTTACATAAGACCACGCATCTCTTATACCTGCAGAGCCAGAAGCATGAGGCTCCATTTGCTATTTGTCTACACTTCCTTTATACCTGGAGTGAACACAAGAAATGAACAGATCTACATTTTCACAAAGTTTCAACACATGTCTTTTCCATATATATAGTCATATCGTTCAAATATATGTGGAGAAGAATAAAAATTCATTGAGTGTCACAAATCTAAAGTTGCCATGTCAATTTAGGTATAGTCAAAAGTACCCTTGAGAATCCTATATGTCTTCCATGGTTTTATATGCATAATCCAAAGATGTGCACACTAAAATTTGAGAATCGGTGTCTTCAACCTATGAAAGACGTAAAAGGATGTATATTTAGGTGTCAAGGTATTCAAACAACTGAAAACACTGGTGAATGGAGAATCTTGCTTCTTGTAAGATTTACTTCATTTTGTTTAAATATTTACCTTTTATATATTTTTTCAATCATTTGATATGTGTTGTGGAGATTAAGGGAGATAGGAGGGAAGGGATCAAAGGGAATAGGTTCTAAAACCAGTGTAAGTTAAATGTATTTATAATGTGGCTCTACTAAACTGTTATGACTATATGTATACATTTTCTTGATCAATAAATACTAAGAGTACCATTTCTACTGTGCAGCAGTCATAAAACTGTTGTTTTTAGAAAGAGGGAAAAGTGTTGACAAATTTCATAGTAATTGACAATGCCAATTAAGTGGGTAAAGGAAGAAAAACCACCAGTAAAAACATTTAGAAAAGTAGAAAGAAAACCCTATTCTAACACTATCCAAAAGTGATCTAGAACTCATGGAAAAGAAAACTGAGAAAAGACTGGATTTAGTCATTGGTGATCTTCAATAACAATTCTGTAAAATGAATTACTCTGAATTGGGCTGGATAGTAGAAGCTCTGAAAAACTGAAATGATTACAACTTACAGGGATAAGTAATAGTAGCAAAGACATGCTAAAGGTAACTAGGTTTTTGTGTTTTTCAAGCAGCTCACGAAGGCCCAAAGATGATGGATTCAGTCAAGCTTACGAAACTTTACTCTCCCAAACAAATAGAAAGAAAAAGGAGTAGGAATACAAATAAGTATTCCAGGGATTATCCAGGGAGTCTACTGGATCCAGACAGAACACTGAACATCAGCAACTACTTTATGAAATTTTTTTATGAAAGCAGATAAAAACACATGCACTACATATAAATCCACAAAAGAAAATAAAAATGTAGAAAATTTGACAATTCCAGAAAGAAAAAACAAATCTTTAGGAAGAAGCATAGCCCAAGACACACGCTAGAGATAAGTATTCCAAGGATAAAGTTGAGATGTGGAAGACAATTTGAAAAGCTCTAGAAATCTAAAAAGAGTTACAGAAAGAACACAGAGAAAATGGAGGAAAATAAAGAAATAATGAAGACAACTATATACTGTTTTAAAATCAGATGTAAAACAAAATGACACAGGGAAGTTGGAAAAAGGGGTTATCAAATAAAAAGTGTAGCAAGATTAAGATCAAACAGAATTCAAGCGAAGCAGTAAAGAGGGAAACATATTTTATAATGTTGAAATGGTACAATCCATCAAGAATATGCATCAGTTATGGAACTTCATTATGTAAAAGAAAAATTGATACTAAGGATAATGGACACATTCACAATATTCATATGGGATATTAAAAGAACTCTCTTAAACCAACAGGTTTGACAGATAGTAAAGACAAGATGTAAAAACTTAAATAATCCAATGAACAAGCTCAGTCTAAAACACACACACATTGGTACCTATAATACTGCGGATAAACCTTCTTTTCAGACACACATAGAAACACGCACACATACACACACACACCTCTCAATATAGACAAGGCACAATCACACAAATAATACTCTTGGCCCACATTTAAATTAAAAATTAATCACAAAAAGATAAAAGCACTCCCCCCACTTTGAACCTATCGGGAATTTTTAAAAAGTCCTTTGGGAGAAAAAAAAAAAAACCCTACCAGGTTTCAAAACCAAAATTATAAGCTATTTAGAAATGAGTCACAAGAAAAACACTACAAAAAAACACAAAAAACCGAAAACAAAACAGAAAACCCTTGGAATGTAATCAAGTAGTACTTAGAAATGTATATATTAGAAAACAAAGAGACTAAAGGTACATGAACAAAGTATACAGCTCAAGAGACTAAATTCAAGTATAGTTGAAAGAAAAAAAGTGAAGATCACTGTAGAAACTACAAAGATAAGAAGCAACAACAAAAAATGCTCAATGAGTAAAACCAAAAGCTAGTTCTTAAGAAAATTTCAATGTAACCTAGGGACAGAAGAAAACAACAGGTGCTAAATATTTTTGAGTCAAGAGAAAATACAGAGAGATGCTGCAGAGATTTATGAAATAAAATAGCCTATCTGAAACCTTTACCAATGAATTTTAAAATCCAGGCATGCACAATTTCCAAAGAAAATACGGGTTACCAAAATTTCACTTCAGGAAGAAGTGTGACACTTGTATTAAATAACCACAAAAGAGGCTAAAAAGATTATAAGAGCTTCAGCTCCTAACTTTTAGGCCTCAAAGGACTCAAGGTAAAGGAGTAAAGGTAGGCTAAGTTAGTGTTCCTATCCACCAGCAATAAACAATTAGAAAAAGCAATAAGGAAAGATACAGTTCACATGATTCTTATCAAGGACACTGTAAAACTTACTGATAGATATAAAAGATAAACAGACACCAACCACCTGACTGTACTCATGGGTGGGAAGATTCAATATCATAAAGATGATTATCATGTCCAAAATAACTTAAACACACTTTGGATAAAAATCTGAATGAGTTTTTCCTCAGAATTTGCCAAACTGATTTTAAAATTCATGTGCACGTGTGAAAAGAGAATAGCCAAGACAGTTTTGAAGGGTATTAAGGGAAATGCCTACTACAAAACTATAGAATGAAAAAATATTGGAAAAAAGAATACTGGTTGTTGGAGTACGTATATAAACTAATGGAGCACAAAAGAGAGCCTAGAAATATTACAAACATAAAAATAAATATAGCTTTTAATATATTGTACTGTATAAAGTCACTTGGTATATGATGTGGCATTTAAATAAAAATAGAAAAATAAACTAATAAACTATTTAATAAGCACTATTTAATAATAGTGCTGAGGTGAATGGCTATGCGTTTGTTGAAAAAAAAAAAAAAGACCCTAACTCACAGCATACACAGAGTTAATTTCAAATGGATTCGAGTCTAAAAATGAAAAGCAAACTAAAGCTCTTATACATTGCTGGTGGGAATATAAAGTAATACAACTACTTTGGAATGCCATTTGGCAATACCTAAAAGTAGTATATCCACATTCATTAGATTCAACATTTCCATTCCGAATGATTGTTTTTATGAGACAGGAAGGATGTTTGTTCACTTGGGTACTGGTTTGCAATAATGAAGGTGCAAAACATCTGATTATCCATTAAAAGAAAAATGGTTAACAGTATTTTATACTGGATTTTTATAATGGATTAACTGTGGTATATTCAGACAATAGAATCCCTTACAAAGGCAATTAAGAGGAATTAACTACAGGATTTAATCAAATCTTAGATGCCATCAATTATAAGGTACATCATTATTTTGTCATTAAGAAAGAAATGCTGCCAATTCTAAGACATGACTGATTTAAGACGCATACCAATTTCAGAGATGTTATATTGTGAAAAAACAGAGATATCAATAGGTATCGATATAGCTCTATCTCAAAGACAAAGTACTGGGCGAAAAATAGGTTTCAAAATTATGGATGTGATAGGCCTTCTTCCATATTTAAAAACACATAAAAGAGTTCTATGTATTTTTAAAAAAATATATACATGTGTAAAATGATGAAAACATCCATAGGAAAAACACACATTAATATCAGGATAGTTACTTCTTAGTAAAAAAGGAAGAAAGAGACATATGCTTTGGTCACACCTTTTAATACCTCATTTCTTATTAAAAACAAACGAAGGATGCAGCTTTTGCATTGCACACATACTATGGGAGCGTTTCTTCCCCACAAAGGGATGAATGTAAATTCAATCGTTCCACAGCATCTGTGGCACAGTTATGGAATGTTTATTCTTACAGTAAAGAAACACTGCAACACTGATTGGTAAACATTCCTGAGAGATTCTGCTGCTCACAGGGAGAAGAGAGAAAGAACATGTGTATGTATTGGGGGAGGAGGGTAGATTAGGACTGAAAAACATATGGGAAAGTGTTAACACCTTTTAAACTTGGAGAATGAGATCATGATGGTCTACTGTAGTATTTCCTGGATCTCTGAAATATTTTTAACTTGGAAATCTTTAAAAACGAAATTTAAAAAGGCACCATGTACAATTTAAATGTAAGCTCTATAAAGATTTCAGGAAGTAAAGAACTCCTACATTATATGAACTGTTTGATAGAAAAATATAGTTCGGCTTTTCAACTAATTCTAGAAGGTCAGCAAAACCCCTGATATCAATATCCAAAAAACTTTAACACAACAAAGAAAATTGTAAAGTTATTAATTCAACATGAATATAAGGGTATTAAGTAAAACGTTAGCACTCTGAATCTAGTAGTATGACCAAGCTACACTCGGTTAATCCTATCAAAGCAAGGATGACTGTACATATAACTCATTAGATTAATAATGACATTTTAAAAAGCATAAACTGTTATGCAAACATGGAATTGAACACACACTCCAAATTTTATTTTTTAATAACCCTGATTAAACAGAAATAGAAACTTTCTTAAACTGGAAAAAGGCAAGAGGCTTTCTATTTAACAATACTCTGGAGGTGCCAACCAATACAATTAGACCAGATAAACACGACATATTAAGTATCAGAACAATTAGAAGTAATACTGACAAAACTATTTGGAGAGAGTGTTATCTATCTAATAAATCCAAGGGAATTAACTGGAAAACTATTACAGCCGATAGAGAAGTTCAGTAAAGGGACTGAAAACAACTTAGCAGGCATAACCAATTAGGAAATAAAGAAATGATAACAATAACAATGTTTACAATGACACTAAAATCCAAAAGATATTTTTTAAAAGATGCAAAGCCTATTCCTATGGAGAAAATAATAAAACTGCTTGAAGGGAAGGCCATTTAAAAAATCTCTCTCAGTGAGCAGACTTAGTATTATTGTAAAGACGTTGGTATTCTGAGTAAAAGAAAACAAGAATAGCCAGGAATAGTAAGACACGTTAAAATTAAAACTTAGGGAAAATTTTCAGACAAAATAGAAAAAAATATAGATATAGTAATTACATTAGATGTTGGTTATAGGCATAGACAGAAATCAATCAAATATGACTCTAAAAACAGATCCAGGTAGGTAGATTTAGTTCACCATAGCTGTGGCATTTCAAATTAGTAGAGGTTAGAGAAACTATACAGTAAATAAACTATGTTAAGAGAAGTAACTACATGTAAGAGAAAATTGAGTTAAACCACAATCACACACAAGATACAAAAATAGTCACCAGGTGGATTAAATAATGTAACAATAACAAAACAAACAACCCTGTAAGTATTAGAAGAAAACAGGTAAATATTTTCAAAATCTTGTAGTAGTAAGCACAAAACCCAGAAGCCGTAACGAAAACTACTGACAGAGTTGAGCCCGCAAAAAGGAAAAACCTCTGTATTAACAACAGAAAATGCCATTTTAAAAAGCTTAAAGATAGGTGACTTACTAGAAGGTATCTTCCATATATTTAACAAGCCAGAGAATAATGTGAGAATCTGTAAAGACAGATGGCAAGCTCACTCTCAGCAGACAGCAGTCCTCCCATATCCCCAGGAGGGCACATTCTAAGACCCCAGTGGATGCCTGAAACTGTGGATGGGATGGGACCGAACCCTAGAAAATACATGATGTATTTTTCCTATACACACATACCTAAGATAAAAGTTTAATTTATAAATCAGGCACAAAAGAGATTAACAATAACTACTGATAAAACAATTATAATAATAAACTGTGATAAAAAAAACTATGTGAATATAGCCTCTCAAAATATCTTATTGTACTGCATTCACTCTTCGTTAGGATGATGTGAGATAATAAAATGCTTCTGTGATGAGAATGAAGGTGAATGATGCAGACACTGTGACAGCGCTAGGCTACTACTGACCATCTGACGATACCTCAGAAGGAAGATCACCTGCTTCTGACCTGCAGTTGACTGTAAGTAGCTGAAACCGCAGAAAGTAAAACCCCAGAGGAGGGGGACTACTGTACGTTAGCCCAAAACAGCAGTCCCTTTTTGTAAGGAAATGTAACACAGCGTGGCTAGAATCATAACCCATCCGTACCTCCTCCCTTTTTACCCAGAGATGATAACGCTAAAAAGAAAAAAGGTAGAAAAATAGTATCAGCAAGTAATTCATAGGACAAAAATAACTGAAATGAAAATCTGTGCAACAAGGCAGTTCTGTCTTGTGATGAGAGAAATGAAAATGAAAACATTAATTTGTAACCACTGGAATGAGAAAAAATTTTAAAGCATTAATTGGTACCCTTTTAAGAAAGCAATGGGCAGAATTTATCATTTAAAGGAACACCACAGGGATGCCTGGGTGGCTCAGTTAAGCATCTGACTCTTCATCTTGGCTCAGGTTATAATCTCACGGTCGGTGAGTTCAAGCCCCACATTGGCTCTGTGCTGTTGGCACAGAGCCTGCTTCACATCCGGTCTCCCTCTCTCTGCCTCTCCATCACTTGCTTGCGCTCTCTCAAAAATAATAAACTTTTTTTAAAAAATAAAAAAATTAAGGAACACCACAATTCTCTGCATAGGAATCTATTTCTTACAGGAAACCTGTGCCTCTTGCACAGACATACAGAGATGATCATTTACTGCATTATTTGTAATAGGGAACAGTGTAAATAACCCAAATGCCCCCAAGACCAGTAATTAAATAAATCATGGCATACCCATACAATGGGGATGATGCAATTGTTCAAAGGAGGAAATAAACCCGTATGTGCTGAGAGCCTTATGAGAACATTAGAGAAAAAGTTGTAGAAAGATATAGTATGATCCCACTTACACAAAAACAAAGTACATATAAATGAGAAAGTGTGACAGACTGAAATCCTGACCTAGTGAACTAAAGAGTGATTTTCACATTTTACACTGAATGTCTGTGTTGTTTCTACCTCTTTTCTATGGGAAAGTATTTTGGAAGTCCCTGTGTGAATTTTTTTTTAATGAGTAGAGGGTTTTTTTTTTTTTAAATGTTTATTTATTTTGAGAGAAAGAGCACGCCTGAGTGGGGGAGGAGCAGAGCAAGCGGAGAGAATCCCATGCAGATATCTGTGCTGATAGCACAGAGCCTAAAGCAGGGCTTCACAAATGGTGAGATCCATGACCTGAGCCAAAATCCTAAGTCAGATGCTTAAACCAACTGAGCCACCCCGTGGCACCCCCATATGAATTTTTAAATCAAAACAAAAATATTTAACTTAATTAATGTTGAACTTTGTCTGCCTATCTGAATAAGGGAACTATAGAACTCTTCTAACAATTTCTAGTTATGAATGGCTTGAGGGTTGAAGACAAGATAATTGCTTCTTCAGAGCAAACTACTAAGCTAACGTATTCTAACATTACAGTTGACCAACCAGACCTTCTATTTATAGTCCCTTAACTGTATTACACACTCTTTTAAAGCTGTCATGTTACAAGTTTTAATATGTTTTATATGCTTCATTCTCTTGCTCTAAAGTCAACAGCAGCTTCCTTAGCTGGCTTTAGAATGCAAAGCCCTATATAATTAATGTTCTCTCAAACTTAACTACTTGTGCAAAGAAACTATCTCCTCACTACCCAACCACAACTCAAAAAATTTTTCACCTCACCCAGATGGGTCTCTCAGTTCCTTAAATGAACAAATCTGGCAGGCACCCAACTCACAAACATTCACACATCACATGTAACGTGTTAACAAGTTATTACCATTTCTGCAGGAATTTTTCTCCCAAGATTTTTATACAAAACTGCAGGCACCCAAGGTCCATAATGCAGAAGATTATATAGTGAACCCAGTTAAACGCATTAGCACAAGAAAGCAGATTATGAACAATAAATGTAATTGAGATTTTTATCCATCACTTTCTAAGATCTCAGTCTGAAGCATTTTATATGCTTTCAATAAAAAGACAGATGTTTTGGTTTAAGTAAGTAGTTTGAATTCTAGCCCAAACCTATAGTTTAAGTATTAAGACCATCAACTCTGAATAGGTCTACTCTGGGAACTATAGGCAAGTCTGAGGCTTATTTGTACAATGTTGATAATATACATTTTTTCTAATGAGAGATAATATAGGCAAACAGGTAGCAGAGTATCCAGTAAAATGTGGCCAATACTACTTTCATCCTCTTGACTAGGAAATCCCAACACAACTGAAGAATTACATTATCACTACTTTAAAATTTATTAATATTTATTCAATGTTGATTTTATGATTAACATTTGATGTAGTACAGAAAGGGTAGCTTTGGAGTTAAACAGAGGTGACCGAATCTTCAGTCACCACTTTAGAGATATGAAATCTTGGGTGAACCACAATTTCTGATCCTCAGTTTTTTCACCTGTTAAAGGGCCTACTGCCAAATAACACACAGAGCTGCAGTGAG
Source organism: Proteles cristata cristata (assembly GCA_017311185.1). Classification (NCBI taxonomy): domain Eukaryota; kingdom Metazoa; phylum Chordata; class Mammalia; order Carnivora; family Hyaenidae; genus Proteles; species Proteles cristata. The sequence goes on along the minus strand of JAESUZ010003049.1, from coordinate 262,507 downwards.
GACGATATGGGATGATAATTTGTGAAAAGCTCTTAATAAGGTGCCTGGCACAATAAATTATCAAGTTCCTTGATCTTAAACAAATTTCCTAATGTACCTAAATATTACTAAAGTTAATTTATTCAACAAACTTTTTTTAAGTGCTTACTAGGCACTGTGCTGAGCACTGGAGATAAACTAGTCAACAAAAACATATATCATCTCTGTCTCCATATAGAGGAGCATTCTGGAGGCAGTGGGACAGGCATTAATCAAATAATCTAGATGCCAACTGTGTGAAGTGCTATGGAGAGGTAAGGTGAGGGGGCAGATGATAGCGGGTTTTGCTCTGATCACAGAAACCAAGGAAGGCTGCCTTAGGAAAAATTCTCACTTGTAGTTTGAGTAGGAACCTAGATAGAGAAGAAGAAAAAGTGCTCCAGGCAGACAACAGAATATGCCTTATCTTTTGAATGTCTATATAGTTTTACATACACTCTAAAAGCTTGCGCCTCTGGCAACTAAGTGCAAGGGACTGAAAGAATAGTGTAGCTGGCATAGACTACAAAGACTGGCCAGACAGAAGTGACAGAGCTTTGTGGGGGACATTACCCTAAAGGCAAAGGTAAATTGTTAAAAGGTTGCAGAATTTCTGTTGTTTATTAATGTTGTTGCTGTTGCCACTAGGGTAGACAGGATCACTGTATTTCAACAGTTTGCCTACACTGTGATAATGAATTTGCGGTTAGGCAAGAATAAGTGTGAGCATACCAGTTTGGAGGCGAAGAAATAAGCACTTACAAGAGACTGCTTTGGTGAAAAAAGGTGGAAATATTCCAGGGATAATCAGGTGATAAATTCAACAGGATTAGATGAAAGGGTTAGGAAGCCAAAAAGCCAGGGGGAAATTTTTAGATTTCTGATTTATATTACTAATTGAATGCTAGTTCTATTTACAGATACATGAAGATGACCAGATTTGGGAAGGGAAGGTTAGTTAGATGCTCAGTTCTTCAGACATGTTGAGTTGAAAGTACAGTTGACCTATGAATGACACAGGTTTCAACAGTGCAGGTCCACTTATACATGGATTTTTTCCCCTATACATTCAGTACTAGAAATGCATTTTCTTTTCATGATTTTCTTTCTTTTTTTATGTTTTATTTATTTCTGAGAGAGAGAGAGAGAGAGAGAGCATGAGCAGGGGAGGGTCGGAAAGAGGGAGACACAGAATCTGAAACAGGCTCCAGGCTCTGACCTGTCAGTACAGAGCCTGATGTGGGGCTCGAACCCACGAACTGTGAGATCATGACCTGAGCTGAAGTCGGACGCTTAACCGACTGAGCCACCCAGGTGCCCCTCTTCATGATTTTCTTAATATTTTTTCCTACTTAATTATGAGAATACAGTAATATAATATACATAACATACAAAATGTGTTAATTGACTGTTATCAGTAAGGCTTTCAGTCAACAATAAGGCTATCAGTAGTTAAATTCAGGGGGACTCAAGAATTATACACAAGTTTTCAACTTTTTCTGGGGAAGAAGGTGTTAGCACCCCTAACCTTGCATTGTTCATGAGTCAATTGTATTTTTTAATTAACAACAAAAAAGCCCAGATCTTGCCACTCTCCTACTCAAAGTCCCACAATGGACTCCCTTCAAACTTTAGATACAACTCCCAAGAGACATACAGTTATGATCAGACTCTTCACTATCTTCTGACTTTCCCTCCTACCCTTGTATCCCATGGTCACTTTCACTCCAGAAACATGATCCTTCTTGAAATTACTGATATACTCAAAGTTCATTCTTTCCTAAGGACTTCTGTACTTATTCTTTCTTCGGCCTATTTTTTTCCTAGGTGTTCACGGGCTTTATCTCTCACTTAACAGAAGTCCACGCTCAGATGTCATCTTTTCAAAGAATCTTCTTTGACTGTCCTATGTAAAATAGCCTTCCTACTTCTCAGCTGGGCTGGAAAGGCTAAATGAAATCTATAGTCTTGCTGTGTTAAAGGGAAAGGCCTGTCACATAATATAAGTTTTACCCTCAAGCCTTTTGAAACAAGTGGACTAGTCTAATTAAAACTGTACCCCAAGACCAACTCCATGGACTGAAGTGATCAATCTCTACAATACTAAGAAAACAAGGTAAATCTCCTGGCAGGGGCTGAGGGAGGGGAAATTACATCAACTTCAATCCTTCAGTTCTTTTATATACATTGTCCTGAATAAAAGAAAAACATTATAAGCTCTGGATAGAGGGAGAAAGAAGTATTATCAGGAAAAATGTGACTGATAATTAAAGAAAAATTAGGTAACAGACTAAGATCCACAGATGATTCAGATGTTGGAGTTAGTTACATAATTCAAATCCCTGCCAGCAGTGTTAAAAAGAAAAAAAAAAGATGTTTAGAAGAGAAATTAAATCCATAAAATATAATTAATTAAACATTCTAAAACTAAAGAGTACAGTATTTGAAATTAGCTAATTAGATGGGTTAAATGGAAGACTGCACAAGGCAGAAGAGATTGGTAAATCTGAAGATACATCAATAGAAAATATCCAAACTGAAACACAAAGAGAAAACCAGAAGGAACACCAAAGAAAATAAAGAGCACACGAGACACAAACACTACAACATATTTATAATTGGAGTCTCAGAAAGAGAAGCAGTAAGAGCAGAATATGCAAAGGAATAATGACCAAGGATTTTTCACAACTGATAGAATACATCAACCTGCAGATTGCATAGCTCAGTAAACCCTAAGGAAAATTAAAAAAACCATAAAGAAGTGCACCATAGCCAAACTGCTGAGAACAGAGAGAGAAAATTCTAAAATACAGAAAAAAAGATACATGACTTATGAGGAATGAAAAGGTTTTCCAGCTGCCTTTACTACAACAGAAAATATGAAAACTAGAAGAAAATAGAATGCGCCAAATAAATAAAACTGCCAACCTAGAATTCTGTATCCAAAGAAAATACTCTTCAGAAGCGAAGGTGTGATAAAGACCTTTCAAACAAATGCTGACTGAATTAGCTGCCACAAGATCTGCACTATAATACTAAAAGAAGCTTCTCAGGCTAAAGGAAAAGGAATTAAGATGAAAGCACAAAACTGTATTAAAAAAATAACAAAGAGGAGAGGAAAACGTATGTGTAAACAAGAAAGGAGACCGAAACAGGAAAGAACACTGACTACCTAAAGTAATGATACTTTGGCATTTATAACCACAGAACAAATAAAAACTATAGCACAAAGAGTAGGAAGGGAGCAAATGGAGTTGATCCATTTTAAAGTTCTTTAATTGCCCACAAGGTAGAAAAAGCATTAATATAACAGAGACTATAATAAGCCAAACATAGATACTGTAATCTGTAGGGTGACCACAGAAAAATAATATAATCAGGTATTACTAAGAAGCCAACAGAAGACACAGAATAGTATTAAGTACAGATCCTTGAACAACATGGGTTTGAACTGGATTCTTTTTTGATATAGTGCAGTACTGTAAAAGCATGTTCTCTTCCTTATCATTTTAATAATAATTTCCTTTCTCTAGCTTACTTTATTCTAAGAATACAGTATATAATACATACAACATACAAAATATGTCTTAATCAACTATGTTACTGGTAAGGATTTTTGATCAACAGGAGGCTATCAGCAGTTAAGTTTTGGGGAACTCCAAGGTTTCAGGTGGATTTCCAACGATGTGGGGGTGGCATTCCTAATCCCCATTTGCTCAAAGGTCAACAGTACTTCACTGAGCCAAAAGAAGGTATGAAAAGGAGCAAATAAATAAGAAAAAGATTGGCAAAAAAAAAAAAGACAGTAAGATGATGAACTTAAAAACCTACTATGACTCAGTAATTATACCAAAAGTAAATAGTCTGAACACTCTAAAGAACAAAGATTCTATAACTGAATAAAAGAGCAAGGCCAAATAATAAAATGTTTACACAACACACACTTTAAAGATATATATAAATAGGGTGAAAATAAAAGGACAGAAAAAGCTTTGTCATGCAAACAAAACTGGTATGCCTATATTCATATCAGACAAAGTAGACATGGGAGTATTTGTACAGATATTGAGTGACACTTTACAATTATGAAAGTATGACTCAATCATAAAGGCATAATAATCCTACATTTTATTCCCTATAACTAACCTAACACATAGTAAGCACTCAGTAACTATTTGCTGAACAAATGAATAAAACTGCCATTAGCAACTTATATTCTCAGTGCTTACTTTTAAAGTTTATATGAAACATTTATTTTCTTCAGTTATGCAAGCCTTTAACTTAAACAGTACTTAGTAATCTCTGTTAGCCAAAATTTTACATGAGAAGTTTAAATAAAAAGCTTGAAAACATGTTACTGGGAAAGAGATTTCCTTTCCATGCAACAAAAGTCTCCAAAATAAAAAATCATCAAAATGTGCCTTTCTTCATTTAGTAAACATATTTAAATACTGATTCACATAAATAAAGTAATACAATTACATATTAGCTTTCATGTTTATTCAACTTCACAGAAAATCCAAAAAATGTGTCTGAAACTGGTTATCTACCTAAATACCAATTGTTCATGACAGTGACATAATACTGTGTGGTCGGGGAGATATGCCCAAGTTAAACAAATTCTTAAATTCCTGACATTCTTTAAGTGGGCAAAAGGAAATCTTAAAAATCAAACTTACAAGTTGTAAGAAAATACAGAAAGTAATTTAACCTTTAATACCTGGAACAAGTTTTACAGCCACATTGGTAATTTACATATACAGTGGAGATCACTGAAAACAAAGGCTTCCTGTTGCACTGCAGCAGGAAATCTCATTATACTGTAGATTAAATGAACTTGCTACAGAGTGCAGCAAGGTAACCTCACCGAAAAGTCATAAGATTTTCATAATGGAAGTTGTTACAGTGAGTTAAATATTTTCTCAATTTTATACAGTACATATTTTCAAAATTAACATTATGACTATGACTGAAGAGTTTGCTAACTATTGTTAGCAATTAATGTTGTATACATACTTAATTTTACTTTAGTTACAGTATGTGGCTCTCCAGATGTCAGTACGTGAAATGTTACGTTCAAACAATAAGATAATCCCCTAAAAGATGAAGACTCAGGACATCAAAACTTTGATCATTATTGCACCTATTTTTCTACAGAAAAATGGAAAATTTACATCATAATCCTCCCAAAAAGTGAACAGACATGTTGTAAAATCACAGACTTATTGGCATTAAACAAAATCTACACTGAACATTTTTTTGTGAACTGATGTACAGAATTAGTGTGCAATGAAATTTGGTTAACTATGATCATGCAAATAAAAATCCTCCACAACCATTTTTTCATTATGTTTTATAAAATGGTCTTAAAGATATACTTCCATAAACATTTCTGGTGCAATTTAGTCAACGACAAAAATACAAAGCTATCCCTTATTCTTTATTTTATAGATTTAAAAACATGCCTTTGTACTGCTGAGATACAAATAGCGTGTTTGGGAGAACTGAGTTCATGAAACGGTTAAAAACCAATGTATCTTGGTCCGACATTAGCTGCTCTGTATGCAGCAGCTTCCCATAATCACTGGTGTCAGTACTGTTGGAAATGAAGAATAGTTAAATATTGAGAGATTAAGACACAATTCAAAACATTTTTTAAAAAATAAAAGGCCGTTTCATAAACATGAAGAAATCTTTAAAAGAAAAATAATCACTTCAATTGTGATACACTGGAAAATAGTAAAATGTCATTTTCCAAAATAGTAGTTTCTTTATTATATCCCCCCTCTATTATAACCAATCTTGGAAATATACCTTCAACATAATGGTGTATTTTATGAAAATGCTCCATTATTCAATGTGATAAATTTAATAAGTTAGGATATGATTTTCTTTTCTGGTGTTAACTGTGAAAAAACAAAAGGACAGCACCTGAAATACTAAACTGAATTTAGGCAAGCATTAAGTAGTAACTTTTACATTTTGGTTCAAAATACAGTTTATAAAACTGTATAAAGGATACTGATTTAAGTAATTTGTTTCTATACTTTGCAGATTACAATGAAGAAAAAAAAAAGATCTGCTCTAAATCCAAATAAATTTCCACTTCTCCCAATGTAGACAAAGTGGAATTTCATTCAAAATTTTAAGATTGTGATACCTACAGTAGCTCATATAGTTGGATATATCATTCCCACCCTACCCCCGAAAAAAAAACTTTTTTGGCTCCAAAATAAAGTACAATAATAAACTCTTGATGAAAAACTATGTTATGGGGCAATCTATCATATACTATGGCTAAATATGAATTTACAGAAAAGAGCACATCCCATTTTCAGCACTTTTTTCATAAACATGCAACTCACTATAAAATACAAAACACTTGCTTTCAAGAACAGCTTTATAAAGACACACTGCATCAATAAAATTTTTTCTTTCTGATTAACTTTACACTGTTATGGAGAACTGGAACTTTCTATGTGTATATATTGGATTTTATATTATAGTGTAATAATCTGCATTTCTGAACATAATGTTCAAGAGGAAATATCTATACACAATAACATTCTAGACTATTAAAAACTAATTCAAATTACAGAATTTTATTGATACAGTAGATTAATAAAAACTGAAAAGGGATGATGATAAAATGGGATAAAGAATTCAGTACATTATTTTATAACACACTCTTTAAAATTAAAATATTTTAAATCTCTCTTTTCTTAAAATTTTCATTGCCATGAAAGGCCAGAAAATTCTGAGACCAATACTGAGGTGTAAAATAACCAAACGTCAGGACTATTTCACAATCTGCATGGTGCCCTCCTGTTGGAGGCATCATGCAGATGTAATGGCAGACCACTTAGCACCTCTGAAGATTAAGGGTGCCTAGGAGTAAACACTAGGTAAGATACACAAGGGAAAGAGACCATTTAACTCTCCAACAAACAATGACATCAAGAAAATGACACCATTTGTTGAAAAAAATTTTTTCACAGTAAAATTGCAGAGAATACAAATACAAACACTGACAGATCACTGCTTAAGATCTATCCTAACAAACTCTTTCCAAATCAATAGATCCAATAAACAGTTGGGACTGTCAGTTTAAAGCCGCAGATAAAAGCTATACAAGCACTTTAGAATTCAGAAACATTTAAAAAAAAAAAAGGAAGAAGAAAGAAAAAAAGGAAAATAAAGAAAAAATATATTTACAAGTTTCTTCTTTAGTTTATGTCTACATAGCCATCGCACATCACACTTTCACAGGACTCCAGAGTCAATGTTATCACCACGCCTATGGCTAAAGCGCTGTGACCACAAATATGTGAGGTCATCAAAGTAAGGTCCAACTGTCCACTCTCCAGCAGTCCCGCTTTGTGCATCAAAGGCATTACTTAGCCTCAAGCTTGACAAAAAACAAATGCTTCTTTTCAAAGCTTTCACACAGAAAGTTACTAATTACATTTGTTCATCGCCTTTCTCTTTTAGAACTTCGCCGCCGTACCTTAAAAGAAAAATTACCAGATGCTTAATTAAGATACCAGACTTAGCAGTAATTAATATTACTTTTTAAACAAATCACTATTCTTAGTTGTTTCTGATTTTCTTTGCTTTTCCTCACTTCAAACCTTTCTCCTATTTTTAGTTTTGCCTCAGCATCACATATTTAGAACTTATATAATATTTGAATGCCCATAAATAGCCTTTCCCATAATAGCAAAAGAGAAAACTATTTAACTTTTCTATTTAATAATTTTAAAGAGAAATGAACAGAAAGCAATGTCAACAGCAAGAAAAACAACTGCAAATATCTTGTCACTTATGTTTACCCTTAGGCTTACAGTTGTCTTTCTGGGAAAACAGTTACCAAATACACAAGAATCTGGATTTCAGACATGTTACCATTTACTGGCAAGTACTAATGAAGCATAAAACTTCAGCTCTAAAAAGATCAGTACTAAGATGAATATAAGCAGAACAAGATTTTAAGTCAATTAATTTATGGTTTAGTTATTGTTGCTGTTGTTTTTTTGATGAAGACATTAGTCACTATGGACTCTTATTTTTATATCCAAAACAATAAAAAAAAATAATGCTGTAAGAAACAAGCCCAACAAGTTTGAGACCAGAGTTCAGATATTTTTCTGTGAATATCTGGTGCATAAGTGAACTCTGGTACAGATAAAAGTGCTGATTATGTTAAAAAGCACAGAGGGGTGGGGGTCAACTCTGGGATTTGATCTCAGAACACAGGTTTCTCAAAGACGGTTGACTGCTTTTCCAAATATTCAGCACTGGTGTATCATTAACAGAAGAGTTTACTTAAATGTGTTAGCTGTATGTCTTCCAAAATGAAATAACGAAGATGTGTTAACTGACAAAGCCATTCTTTACTTAAGAAAAAATTAGGAAGAATTCACATTCTGCCTTTTTGTAAAAGAAATATGTTACCAATTTTATAAATTTCAGACATGATTTTATTCTATATGACTAATTTGTGAAACTACTATGAAACTCAAAGAAAAAGTTAAAAAACATTAACCATAGTCTATTTAACATAAAACAGTCGTCTAAAATCATAAAGTATCAGAATGCTACTTCTCCACATTCAGTTATAAACTTGACATTTACACTTTCACTATGCAATGCTATTATTTTCACATAGTTTCGGGATTCCATAAAGGATGTTCTCTCATTACCCAAGCTGGTAGGTGAAACACTACTACGAACTGAAGAAAAGTAAATAAATACTTAGAATTATAAGTAACAGCAAGTGCTATATGGAGCTGACCAAGTATTTATCAACTCTATTCCTATATTCTATGCTATCACACATGGTACTTTAACAAACACATACATTTACTGTAGAAACTTCCTCTTCCTCTGTTTCTTCCTGTGGAACATCATCATTGACAGGAGAGCTACCCTGAAACACATCTACTTCTTCACTTGAATCATTTTCTTTAGTAGCTGCTTGTTTGGAACGTCCTACACGGCTAGAGTAAAACAGAGGTAAAATAAAATGAACATTCTGATCTTTAAATAGTAGATTACCTCAGAGGAAATGCCTTAAATATTTCATAAATTCTCATTTATTCTACTTTTTATCTTCCATTACCTTATGAAACAAGAAATATTATTCTTATTCTAAACCCCAACCCAGTGTTTAATCTTAGAATCTCACAAACACTGACCAAGTAACATAAAACATGTGACTGAGACCAAGACAATAAAAGATCTTAAAACATAACCCAAAGTCGGTTCTTCCTTTTATCTTTCCCAACTCAGTAAAGGCACCTGTATCTACTAAGTTGCTCAAAACAGGAAATTTAGAAGCCTTGTGTATTAATAGTGTACCAGTCTTCATCTGGCCTTATAATTCTTAATGTAGAAACAGCTGATGTCACTCACTCCCCCTAGACAACTCCCTCCTACACTGAGAGAAATTCTGTAAACCTTCCTAACATAATATATAAGGCCCTGCAGACAGTTGTTGGCTACCTGTCCATTCTCATCTCTTTCCATTCCCCAATTCCTTACAACTACAATCTAGCAAATTATTGCCTTTCTTCAACTCTCTGAATTGACCAAGACTTTTCCTACTTTGGAACCTTCAACACCATGTTCCCTCCAATTGTGTTCTTCTCCCTGTTCTCTATCAGCCTAACCCCTACTATTCTCAAGAAATCAATTCTCACTTTCCAAAGAGAAAACTTCCCTAATTCCCTAGCTCTCTCATTATATTCTCTTCTAGTACCTTAAATTTTTCCTCAGGGCACAGATCACAATTTACAATTCCATATTTATGTGTGATAATGTAATGATTACATGTCCAGTTAGATGTTAATCCCAAGAGGACAAGAATAAGGTCTATTCTGTGTCACCGTAAACCCTAGCACCGAGTACTCTCTGAAACACAGGAGGCAATCAAATATATGAAAGACATATCACCGTTTAATCAAATGTATCTTTCTTGATATTTGCAAGTATATTCTTTAAATTCAAATATTTTTCTTATTTGAGTATAGTGGACATACAATGTTACATCAGTTTCAGGTATACAACACAGTGGTTCAACTGTGATGTGCTGTGCTCACCACAAGTGCATCTACCACCTGTCACCAGACAACACTACTACAACATCACTGACCTTATTCTCTATGTCATGGCCCTTTAGTCCCATGACTTATTCATTCCCAAACTGGAAGCCTCTATCTCCCACTCCCCTTCACCCACTTTGCCCATGCTGCCATCCCTGCTTCCTTCTGGCAACCATCAGTTTATTCTCTGTATGGTAACTTTTCAAAAATTTATTTCTGAGAGAGTATGTGCACACATGAGTAGGGGAGGGGCATAAGAGAGGAGAAAGAGAATCCCAAGCAGGCCCTTACATTGTCAGCATGGAGCCTGATGAGGGTCTTGAACCCACAAACCGTGAATCATGACCTGAACCGAAGCCAAGAGTCAAGTGCTTAACTGATTGAGCCACCTAGGTGGCCCTGATTAACTTTTTCTTTTTTTTTTTTTAATTAAAAATACAGCTTATCATTTCTCTTGGGTAATCCAAAATATGTATCCTTTAATCCACACTCAAACCAAGTAATTTATTTTTTTTTACTTGGTTCAGTTTTTCAGAGTTAATGGAAGAAAAAACAGGAATTACATGAAAATAATATAATCTTTCTCAATTCCACTGAGGTCGGAACAAGAAAAACAGGCAGATCATAACATATGTTATTCTACTAGTTCTTAAAAAAAAAAGAGCTTCCCTATAAAGGGAAGATATGCTATTAAGACGAATATAGAGTCTTTCTTTGCATTGATTTTTAAAAGAAATACTTGTTTGGTTTAGAACATTTGTATGAAGATGTATATAATTTTATTTTATTTATTTATTTTTTTAATATTTTTTATTTATTTTTAGGAGAGAGAGAGAGACAGTGTGAGCAGGGGAGGGCCAGAGAGAAAGGGAGATACAGACCCCAAAAATGGCTCCAGGCTCGGAGCTGGCAGTCAGCACAGAGCCCGATACGGGGCTCGAACCCACGAACCGCGAGGTCATGACCTAAGCGAAAGTTGGACGCTTAACCGACTAAGCCACCCAGGCGCCCCAAAGATGTATATAATTTTAGATGACATGATAATCATTTAAGCCCTTAATTTTTTGATGTCCAAACAGAAACTAATTAAAGTTATGAGCCTGAAAGCTTTTCTATTATTTCATTATGAAATTAATTGTGGGAATTATATATTCCTTAAGAATTCATTTTTTAAAAATAGTTATTTTTCGTAACTGAATCCAAACACATTTACAAAGCTGCCACAAAAAGGTACTTACCTTTACTTTTTACCTGAGAAAAAATTAAATGGAAGAAGGCAGGAAGTAGCTAGACACTCAAGCAATTTTTCCTCTTCCTGGGAAATACACAGGAATAGGAAAAATTTCTAAGATAAACTTGAGTATTTAGCCAAAGTGTACTGGCAACTCTGCAAAGCCAAGGCACTGATGTAACTGCAATGGGATTCTCAGAATTACAGTCAGAATTTCTGACTAATGGAAGACCTGCTATTCTATTTCCACTTAAGTAACTGAGAAAAAAGTGCAAAAGATACAAATGACAGCATGGACGCTCCTGCTATTCTAACAATTTTAGATACAGATTTGTTATTGTGATTTTCTTATAAATATATGCTTGTGTGAACTTCCAAAACTATTTATATGTAGATACAATGTGTTCGTTTAATTAGAAAAGAAACAAAATCAAAACCCCAAAATCTTTAGATCTACATGTGATAATTTCTATGGATATAATTTAAAGAAAAGTAATACCTGTTACTTTCCTACACAATTTAAAGAATAAAAGCAATAATATAAAAACTATTTTTTTAAAATTGCTGAGGAGAGATAGTAAGAAAAACTATAGTATGGAATGATAAAGCAACTTGGTCACTATAATATGATTATTTAAAAATACTTTCACATCTCTTTAGGTACCATAAAATCTGTATTGGAAACAATAAACTATTTGGTATTCATTTAAAGAGATTTGCCTAAAACCTGTAAAAATATTATCAGAGGGTTAAACTGAGATATCAATTACCTAGGTAAGTTTATAAAAATTTTATCTTACCTAGTATAATGGGACTAAATACATGGGATTTTAAATACAGCCCTATGTATATTTAAAAATTTATGAACTTTTGCAAAATAATTTGAAACTGGTTTGAAATTTAATATTATTTACAACTTACACATTTTTTTTTGGTTGTGATGGTGATGGCGTTTTTGATGGTCTTCCTCGTCCTTTCTGTGGTGTGGATTGTGTGGATTCAACTGCACTAGTTTCAGGAGATTCTGCTCTGCTTTGGGGAAGACCCAAATGTGGATAGCATCAAATTATGATTTATAACACAGTTACTAAAAACATGTAGTTTAGAGTTACATGCACTTACCTCTGCTGTGCTCTCCTTGATGTTCGGTGCTGTTTGCTTTTTGATTTCTGTTCTGTGTTTCCACTTTGTCTTTCTTCTTCCTCCTCCTCTTCTGGTGCTGAGGATCCAGATTTTTTTTTGGTTCCTTTTTTAGATGTTTTCATTGTTGGCTCTTCTTTTGGGGTACCTCCACCAAGAGGTTTAGGGGGTCGGCCTCTTTTACCCTTTTTTGGCGGACTATTCTGTTCATCTTCATTTTCTAATGTATCTTCTTTGAGCCTCTTTTCCTCAGGCCACTGCTGTTCATCTGATTCTGAAGCCGTATGGCCTCTCTTCCGTCCACGCTGACTGCCTTTAGGTTTCTGTTCCTGTACCAACTTGGTGAGGTCATCCATACCTAATTTCTCTTCTGAATCTGTGACAGGTGTTTTTTTCCGGCTTCTAGGTTTGTCCAATTCAGACTAGGAATAAAAATCACAATTTCAAATATAAATTTGTTATATGCATACTTTGAAAACTCAAACAAAAAAATGTTAACCACTTTTGTCATAAAACTGTACCTAAATAAAATACATAGTTTTTAAGTATATCAGAATCATAACTACTTTTGTGTTTTTTAACTAAAAAAATTATCTGGGCTAAGAGGGTAAATTTTCATTTTTACTTAAGCTAGAGAGCCTCAAATTAAAACCTTCTGAGATCATGGCCATGTGTAGCAACATGGATGGACCTTGAGGGTGTTATGCTGAGCGAAATAAGTCAGGCAGAGAAGGACAAATATCATATGTGTGCACGTATAGGAGGATTAGGAGGAACTTGACGGAGGAACAAGGGAGAGAAGAAGGGTGGAAATGGTGGGGGAAAGGGAGAGAGGCAAACCATGAGAGACTCTTGAATGCTGACAAAAACTGAGGACTGATGGATGTGGGGGGAGGGGAGAATGGGCATGGAGGGGGGCACTTGTGGGGATGAGGGCTGAGTGTTATGTGGAAACTAATTTGGCAATAAACTATTTGTAATAATAAAAAAAAAAGAAAACCAATGGATTAGACAGTCTATACATCTTTCCAACTACATTATGCTGTGATTGGGAAAGATACTTGAAATATGATGGCAACACTTATTGATGTTCTTTTTCTTTTTTATTGAATCTTTTAAAAAATTATTGAAGTATAATTTACATACAGTGTTATATTAGTTTCAAATATACAATATAATGATTCAACAATTCTATACATTACTCAGTGCCCATCACAGTAAGTGTACTCTTAATGCCTCCTATCAATTTCATCCATTCCTCCCCACCCGCCTCCTCCCTGGCAACCACCTACTTGTTCTCTGTACGTAAGAGTCTGGGTTTTTTGGTCTTTCTGTTTGTTTTGTTTTTTAAATTCTGCATATGAGTGAAATTATATAGTATTTATCCATATCTAATGGACTTATTTCACTTAACATTATATCCTTTAGTTCCATCCATGTTGTTGCAAATGGAAAGATTTTATTATTTTCTTATGGCTGATTGATATTCCATTGTGTGTATATACCACATCTTCTTTATTTATCTATTGATATACTCTTGGGCTGCTTCTATATCTTGGCTATTGTAAATAATTCTGCAATAAATATAGGCATTCATAAATCTTAAAAAAAAAAACCTTTCGAGATCAGTATTTTATTAAACTATAAATTTTAATGAGTTATGTCATTTAAAAAATTCTAAATTCCATGCTTGAATAATGGATAACTATATCACAGTATAATAGATCTGCTTTAATAGTCAAATTAAGTAATTCTAATTTTATTCCACAGTGTATATGATATAAAATATCAACTATGTTATACAGTATGCTTAGACACCAAAAAAGAGCTACTTTTATTTTATAGATGGAGGTTGCAAGATGTAAAAGTTAAACATATTCATTTATTAAAAATTTTGAAAACACCTCTGAATCAAAGATCCTGTCTCTCTTCCCAGATGCAACTAATTAAAAACAAAAACAATTAAAATTATTTAATCAGAAACTTAAAATAAAAGCCTAGTCTACATTCAGAGAATATATGAACTGACCAGCAGATGGAGACTGAGGAAATTCTACAAAGAAACCAAGAACAGTACAAACCCTTATAGATTTCTATACACATACATGTATAAAACCCATAAATAGAGGTGTTTTATTTCCTAATAGTTTGTGTCAATTTATATCCCTGAAATCAGTGAAAAGAAAACAACAAAAATTATCTGATTTGTTTAGTCATTTTATTTCCTATCAACTCCCTAATTATGTCAGTGGTATTATGCTCTTTGTCCATTTGTATACTGGAGTCTTAGTATTTTAAATCTACATTCTTCTATATTTTTGTGTATATTTAAATTTTATTTCCTGTTTGTTATGGACTGAATTGTGTCCAGACAAAATTCATATGTTGAAGCTATAACCCATAATGTGATGATGTCTGAAGATAGGGCCTTTGGGAGATATTTCAGATAAGGTCATGAGGGTGGGGCCCTAATAACAGAATTAGCCCCTTATGAAAAGAGACACCAGAGAGATCTGTTTCTCTCTCCACCATGTGAGGCATAGTGAAAAGGTGGCCATCTGCAAACCAGGGGGAAAAAATTCTCACTAGGAAGCAAATCGGCCAGCACTGTGATCTTAGAATTCCAAATCTACAGAGAGGTGAGAAAATTTATTTCTGTTGTTTAAGCCATCCAGTCTACGATATTTGTTACAGCAGACTGAGCAGACTAAGGCATTATAGTATCTTGATAGGATTTGACATGGAATTCAAAACTGTCATTCCTATCCATCCCCAAAGAGTATTCCAATCATTTCACAAATCACTGACTTGTAATGTTTCTTTTACTTTGTATTATGTTTTAAAAATTAATAATGTTTCTGGGCTACTGTAACAGCAGCATAATATTTTATTAATCATAAAGAAATACACTTGTGTTTGGTCGGGCTGATCTTATTACTACTTCTTTTGTATCCATTTAATTCTTCCACATGGAATTAAAATCACACTGGAATATTATAATTACATACAGATTCATTTATAAAGAAATGTCATTTGTTTTCATTCATTTCTCCCATTAAAGAACAAGGCTGGTCTTCTTTATCTTCAAGTCTTCTATATTTCTCAATTTGGATATTTTTCCCACATGGATATCTCCCTACTTCTTTCTTTTTTTTTTTTTTTTTTTAAATATATTTTTATTTATTTCTAGGAGAGAGAGAGACAGCATGAACAGGGGAGGGTCAGAGAGATAGGGAGACACAGACTCTGAAATAGGCTCCAGGCTCCGAGCTGGCAGTCAGCACAGAGCCCGACGCGGGGCTCGAACCCGCGAACCGCGAGATCATGACCTAAGCGAAAGTCGGATGCTTAACTGACTAAGCCACCCAGGCGCCCCTCCCTACTTCTTTCTTAAGGCTATGTTCAGGTCAGTCAGTTGGTTGGTCAGTCTATCTATCTATCTTTGTTGAAGAGGTTATTGTAGTGAGGCAAATCTCCTTTCCCCCAAGTATATACTTGATGTAAAGTAAAATTATGAGAATAAAGTTAGTCATACATGTACATACATCTACCATATATAGATGTTTAATCGGCTACCATACTGAATTCTTAGTTTTTCAACTGCTTCTCTTATTTTTCTTGAACAAGAAAAATGAATTTGTCTCTTCTTTTTCATTGTCATACCTTTGACTTTTTCAGGTCTTCCTGAATTTGTCAAACATTCTAGAACAATATTAAATAACAGTGATGACAACAAATTATTTGTTTTACTTCTGTTTTTTAATTAAAATGCTTCCAGTATTTTGCACTTGAGAAAAATAAGAATAACTAAATCAATGACTACTGATTTAAACAGATAAAACTTTTAGGATGTTAAGGAAGTATCCTTCTGGTATTAGTTTATTAAGAGTTCATATGTATCAAGAATGGATTTTAAGTTGTATTTATATCTTCCTGATATGACCTGAGGTTATCTTGTTAGTCTTCTTCTTCTTTGATATAATTTGGTATACTGATTTGATATATTAAAAGATTTCTTAGCATTAAATTATCCTGACATTCTAGGAAAAACAGACCTATACATGACTAGTTTTAATTTGTTATCAGTTACCTGTAGTTTTGTACAAATAATTAGTTACTCAGAGATATGAAGAGAAATACTGAGTTAAAATTAAATTCACAATTATCACCTCCAGCTTTAAACTCTACAATTCATTTTAACGTCCAAAAATGTGATAAGGTGGCTGAATTCCTTTATACTCTGGAAAAGGTTGGTGGTAAACAGCAAATTCAATGTCTGCTTTCTTGAGAATACTATAAAATAATCTCATTTACTAAAGCACTGCTTCTCTAGTTTTTTCATTTTGCACTTCATGATCTTAAGAACAGAGGGAATATAAAACTGAGGTTAGAAGCAGGAAATAAGGAAAACATATTATTTGTAAAACTAAATATCTGAATATAAATGTATATGGAGAATAATTCCTTTGTGGTGAAATTTCAATGTCAAGGTGGTAGTATATACTCTTTCTCTATAATCTACTGGTCTTTAAGTTGAACTTCTGTCTCAAAATGCTAATCTCTTTGAGGATATTTCAGTTGATGTTTATTAAAAGGTTCTTACAGTATTTCTGAAAATGGATGCAATGTTACACAAAAGGTAGACAAAAGGCTCCATTATAATTATAAAAATAAATCGCAAAAGCTCAGAATTTCAAAACTTTTCTATGGAAAAGAGAGACTGGCTCTTTATTGCTCTACAAGGCAGAACAAGATATAGAATTTATAGGATAACAAAATACTCAGAATTTATCACAACAATGTTTCCCAATTTGGGGGGATGTGGGTAAGGGAGCAGGGCAGTATATGGGTATGGGTGGCCTAGCTGATGTGTTGATGTTTCCAACAAATGAGAGAAATTATAAGCTCTCCACCTAAGGCATCTTTAAGCACGTGGTAACCAACTCTCATAAAAGCTAATGAAGGAATTTCTGCATTAAGTGAGAAGTAGGACTAGAAGACATAAATACCTTTTCCAATTCAAGGTTCTCTTCTATAAATCCAGATAACAGGATTCCTTTCTGGCTAAGCGATCAATTTTTAATTCTGCTTGGGCAAAATTTTTAAACAGCCAATAAAAATCAGAATTTACAGTATAAGTAGTAAGGATTTAGTAAGAATTTAAGAATTATAATTTTTTAAGTGGAAAGAAAAACAGTCTGGCAAAACAAATTACTGGAGAAACTTGAAAACAATTGAAAATAATTTAAACTTCTTGGAATATGTAATGTTGGGCCAGTGGAAGAAAAGAAGGGCAGTAATATTTCAGAGAAAGCGAAAGTATTTTATTTAATGTTCCACCTCTACTAATTGAGTAGATTCAAAGGCATTAACATTTACTTTATAGTAATCAATAATCAAAAATATTGATCTTTATAATGACAAAACAGAAGCAACACCAACTGACTTGGTCTAATTCATTTATTCTGATAAACCTTACCAGCTAAGTAGCCACATTTTACAGATAAAGAAACTGGTTCAGACAGCCTCATCAATTTTTCAGAAAATGTTTAAAGCTAACCTAGAAAGTCAGAATGTGCCCAATAATTAAGGTTATCAAGGTGTACAGAAATACATAATTGTATCTGTACTAAAACCTAACAAATCTGTCTTTAAATGACATTTAAAAACTGTCTAATCATATAAATTATCACTATTAAAATTTTAAAAATTTAATAAAACAAAATTTAAAAACTAAAGTCTGTAGTACTTCCTACCTTTGCTAAAAGCTTACTTAGTAATGAAAGGCTTAAGAAAGCATCTAAAATGGAGGAGCCTTTAGGGATCCTCGTTCTACTTCCCTTTTCTAATGCTAAGTCTAAATTTACTGTGTTTTAAACAACAACAGCAACACAACAACAAGAAAACCCCAAGCAGTTCTGAGTATGGAACTGGCATGTTTGATTTCAAAGATCTACAGAATAAAGATCACTTATTAGAATGACAAGAAACACAAGAGATTCAATATACTTAAATTACATGGTAGAGAATAATGATGAACTCACATTTGTGATTAAAATCATTAAGAGAAAATCAAATGTCAAATCTGAAAAGTAATGTTAACTGGTTTCAGTGTAAATATTATTATTTAAACAGTAAAATTTTTATCATTATTATAATTATTATAAAATCAAACCAAATATCTCACCCTTACAAGATCAGAGTCGTCTCTCTTGTCACTTTTTTTTCCTGGCAAAGGTGATGACATTGTATAATCTTCATTTTCACTGTGATCCATTTCGGAGCTATCAAGCCTTTTAATACAGACATTTGTAATTAATATTACAATGAAATAACCTTAAAAGCTTTTTCCGTCCTCTAGTGTAGCTTTGCAGCTTTAGGAGGAAAAGTTTCATTCTTTTCCAAAAAGCAGCCATTTCATTCTATCATATTTAGCACCAAACCAACAAGCAATGAATCACATTTAACATAATAGAGAAACTTGAAAAATCACAAATTTAGTTTTTTTCCTAATTCTTTTTAAAACCTAAATTCTATTTTGGAATGGGAACATAAAGTAAATTAAAACTTTTCTTGTTAGCAAGCTGGACTGGCCTATGTTACTACAATCTGCACTGTCCCCTACCTCTCCCATGTTTCCAGTTCCACTTTTTCTTCTCTGTGCTTTTTTTCTTAATAGTTTATTTATTTTTGAAACAGAGAGAGACAGAACGTGAGTAGGGGAGGGGCAGAGAGAGAGGGAGACACAGAATCTGAAACAGGCTCCAGGCTCTGAGTTGCCAGCACAAAACCTGATGCAGGGCTCAAACCCACGAATTGCAAGATCATGACCTGAGCCAAAGTCGGATGCTTAACCGACTGGGCCACCCAGGCATCCCATTCTCTGTTCTCTTTTTTTAAAGTTTATTTTATTTACTTTGTGGGGGGAGGGGGGGAGGAGAAGGAGGGAGGGTGAGGGGCGGGGAGAGAGAGAGAGGACACCCCACCCCCTTGAGATCTGTGCATAGACTGACAGGAGGCTCAAGCTCACGAACCGTGAGATCATGACCTGAGCTGAAATCAATAGTCAGACACTTAACTGACTGACCCACCCAGGCACTCCTCTCTTTTCTGTACTCTTAACACCCTTTAACACACTAAAGTTATTATGTTAATCTTTACTAACTTCCCCTGCTAGAATGTAAGCATGGATCTTTTTGCCAACTATATTTATTTTATACTAAACACTTGTACCAGTGTCAGACATAATGTACGCACTTAATAATTACTTACTAAATGAATTAACAGCACAAGCTCTCATTTATTGGTATGAAGTCTGTCTTCTGTCCTAGGTGATCTCATTCTTAATCTGACTTTAAAAACCATTTATACATTGTTAAATCCTAAATTTCAATCTCTGACCCAGCAGATACCCTGAGCTCTAGACTCACATATCCAATTGCCCACTCACTTGAATTCCTAATAGGCATCTCAACTTTAACACAGCCTAAATACTTATTTGGACATTCCTCTTTTCCCCATCTCCCCAGAAAACACACACACACACACACACACACGCACACACACGCACACGTGCACACACAAAGCCTGTTCTTCTTTAAAGGGCTTCTAACATCTCAGTTAACGGCACTACCACCTATGGAAACATTCGGGCAAAAACACCCCTAGGATACATCCTTAAATATTCCCTTTCCACAACTATTCACATCTAACCCATCAGCAAGACAATTTAGGCCAACCATCAAAATAAAAATAAAGCCTAAATTTGACTATCATCTTCCTCCCTCTTCATTCCTCCTCTGAATTACTATTAGCAGACTCCTAACTGGTTTTTCTATCTCAATTTTAGTTCCTCTATTCTGCACAAACAATAGAGCAATCTAATAAAAGCTGCAAATTAGATCTCTAGGCTCCACAGCAATATCCTAGCAAAGGGAAAGAGTTGAAGGCAATTTTAAGGCTCTCAGCCTAAATGACTAATCTTCTTTGATTATACCTAGGAATTCAAGAAGAAGAACAAGTAACTTAGGAAATGAGTTACTGGAAATGGCTTGGTCATGTTAAGTATGAGGTCACCCCACTAGAAAATGTCCAAATGATATAGGTGAAGGTCACTTAAGGATCATCCACTAATATGTATTAATACAGGAATCCATATATCCATATATGTATCCATATATGGATATATGATCCATATATCAGGTGATAACTTATATATTGAAAGGAAATTGATTAAGACATTTTAGAATGTCTCCTTTCTTTACTGACTGGTTATGAACAATGCAAAGACAGCCCAGTCTTTCATAATAACTAAGCAAAATCAATAATCAATGGCAGTTAGGGCCTGTACAAGGCTTTAACTAAATACTGCTAACAAACTATTAAAACCAGTGAAAACATGAATTATTTTCTCTTTTTCTCTTTCTTAAAAAAAACAATCTGTAGAGCATGATTTCTTTAAAAAAAATTTTTTTTGTTTTATTTATTTGAGAGACAGAGAGAGACAAGCATGAACAGGGGAAGGTCAGACAGAGAGTGAGATACAGAATCTGAAACAGGCTCCAGGCTCTGAGCTAGCTGTCAGCTCAGAGCCTGATGCGGGGCTTGAACCCACGAACTGTGAGATCATGACCTGAGCCGAAGTCGGATGCTTAACTGACTGAGCCACCCAGGAACCGCTGTAGAGCATGATTTCAAAGTACAAATTTAAAACAATTTTTCCAAACAAAAAAATTTATACATGTATATGGGAAAAAGAAACTCAAGCCAAAACATATAAAATGATCTCCTTCCTATACTAGACTACCACAAGATGGTGTGTATTCTTCCAAAACTTTTCTATGCATATACAAGCCGATCTGAATAAAAATCCCTTGTAAAGACTTGAAAATATTATAATACCGTCTATTCTTTGCCTTTTTTACTTAATAATGTATTGTGGAAACAATTCATATTAGCTCATACCTAATCATTTTAAATGATTATGTATTCTATTGTATGGATGTACCATAATATAACAGGTTTACGTTTGCCACTTAGCTTATGTCTGCCAATATAGGTTATTCCATCAAGCTAACATATGAAAGCCTAAGATGGAGTGTCTCTCTAAAATAAGGAAGCAAATAAACAGGAACGTGTAAATGGCTATTCGGGTATGCACTGATTTCCACTCAATGACATTAAATGTTTCAGGTTACATTATTTTAGATCTCACTGCCTTGATGGAATCCTTAAATGTATGATATTTCTTAGATACTTACCTCCCTTTTATTCTTCCAGGCGAGCTTGGATTTGAACTGCTGCTTGCATTGCTTACAGTTTCCATTCGTGATGATTTTGTCTGAGACTGCTTGCCTGCTGATGAAAGTGGCTTATTAACAGCTCCTAGAACATTGGTTGTTTTAGGCTGAAACGAAAAGTGCATATCTCTTTCTATTTGATTAAAGCCAGAAGAAATTTACAGAAGGAACCATAAATCTCTGTCAAAGTATTTACATACAAATCACACACACAAATATGCCTATCCTTAAGCAAAATAAGGATTATAAATTGACTATCACTTGAATTAAGTGAAAAACTATGTAGGCAAGCATAATAGTTAAATTTCTTAGCATTTAGAGGAAAAGGCTTACATAGAAAGTGAGAACAAATAAAATGTACAGTCAATAATAAAAATAGATAATCAAAATCTTGCTTTGGAAAGACAAGCTGTTTTTAACTTTAAAATTTTTATCTTGATATTACAGGATATTTAAGGATCAAGGTTTCCAGCCCTTTAATATAGGCTATGAAATAAGTTCATGTAGCTCAGCTTGCATTTATACTGGAAATACAATTATTTCTTACCAGTAAATGGAAGGTATCTCATAACTGCATTTTCTACCTTAAAATAAACCAATTTTTAAAGAAATACAAAATAACATTAATTATGCCAGTAATCACAGTAAAGTAAACTACCATATAAAAATTAGAATGACTCTCAAAACGTACTTTTCCAGGAGTAAAAAATGATTTCATTTCTGGAGGCAGATAATTTTTGGTGTTACTGAAATTCTACAAGAGAAAAAGTTGTAGTTAGTAAATAATGAAACACTATACATGAAGTGCTTCAAATACAACAAAGTATACAACAGTTTTGTTTTATTTATTTTTTTTTAATGTTTTATTTCTAGAAGAGAGAGAGAGAGAGAGAGACCGTGTGAGCAGGGGAGGGTCAGAGAGAGAGGGAGTCACAGACCAAAACAGGCTCCAGGCTCTGAGCTGGCAGTCAGCACAGAGCCTGACGCGGGGCTCGAACCCACGAACCGCGAGATCATGACCTAAGCGAAAGTCGGACGCTTAACCGACTAAGCCACTCAGGCGCCCCAACAACAGTTTTGTTTTAAAGTACATAATAAAACACAATTTTTAAATAATAAGTTCAAACACAAAATTTCAATCACTGACTTTATATACTGTAATAAGCTTAAACTAACCTTCTAGCAACTCCATTAACAAAAAATATTTGAGTTCTAATGTATCAGAGCTCTCTGTAAGTGCATCAGAAAACACATGCTTCTGTAACAAAACTCTCCAGAAGAGACCATGTATATTCCTATTATCTTAATCCTGACAAAATGAATGCTTTAAAAGCACAGTCCTGTTTAGCTACTGGGTGAACCCATATACAAGGCTTGTTGCAAATCTCTATATGTTGCTAAAGACCTTAACTGTTATTTTACTTAAAAACAAACACAAAAACAAAACAAAACAGAACAGTAGTGGTGCTTTCCACCCTCTCAGTCAATAGGCTTAGATGCATTATGAATCTCTAAGAGATTCTGGAAAAAAACTTTTATATCTTGTAGAATACTAGGGGCACCTGGGAAGCTCGGTCGGTTAAGTGTCCGACTTTGGCTCAGGTCATCTCACAGGTTTTGAGTTCAAGCCCCACACTGGGCTCTGTGCTGACAGCTCAGAGCCTGGAGCCTGCTTCACATTCTGTGTCTCCTCCTATCTATGCCCCTCCCATTTGTGCTCTCTCTCAAAAATAAATAAAAACATTAAAAAAAATTTTGTATTTCATACAGTACTTGAGTTTTGTAATGAGTTTGGGGAACATTCTTGTGGTGTTCCCTGGGTCCTGAACCTGTTCCAGTGTCTGTTCTCTGCTTGTTTCTTCATACCAGTTATAAATCTCAATCAAGGGCTTATAACTTCAGACTCTATCAGCATTCTCCTTCCCATTTTGGATCACTGGCCATTAAATGACAAATCTACATGCTATGATCACATTTTTGCCTGTATTCGCAGATTGGCATAAAACTCTGTACACAAAATCTAGATCATCCTAATCAATCTCTGAACCTTATTTGTGTCCTCCAGTTTGGTCCATATGCTAGTCTTGAACCACATCATTAAGACTCACTATGACCTTTCCACGACATTAGTAGTGTACCAGCTCTTGATATTGATCCTTCCTAGTGCTGAGAATACATTTTATTTCAATCTATACAAACAAAATCTAAAATAACTACCTTGTCAGGCTGGGTGAAAAAACGAGCTGGTAGTACTGGGTCTTTCGGAGATTCCAAACTGTATGTAGTGCTCTTTGACATGATGATATTCATGGCAACATCACACACAGTGTACAGTTTCTACAATGGTAGTAAAGAAAATTAGGTACTTAAGGTAGCATCCTGGACTATGAATTAGGGGTAATTCTAAAACATGCAATTAGTACATGCATACCTCAGAGATATTGCAGATTCGGCTCCAGACCAACACAATAAAGTAAATGTTGCAATTAAGTGAGTCAAATGAATTTTTTGGTTTCCCAGTGCATATAAAAGTTATGTTTACACTATCCCATAATCTATTGAGTGTGCAACAGCATAATGTCTAAAAAACAGTGTACAATATAATTACAGTACAAGTAATTAACAACTATTTTATTGCTAAAAATGCTAACCATCATCTGAACTTTTGGTGACCTGAAATCATTTTGCTGGTCGAGGGCCTTGCCTCGATGTTGATGGCTACTGCTGATCAGAAGTGGTTGCCAAACGATGGAGTGACTGTGGGAATTTCTTAAAATATGACACAGTGTAATTTGCTATACTCTTCCTTTCACTGTAGTGTGTGATGCTGTTTGACGTCATTTTACCCACAGTGGAATTTTCAATATCAGAGTCAATCCTCTCAAATCTTGCTGCTGTTGTATCAACTAAGTTTGTGCAATATGCTCAGTCCTTTGTTGTCATTTCAACAATCTTCACAGCATCCTCACCAGGAGTAGATTCCATCTAAAGAAACTCCTTTCCTGCAGTGCCTGCATGACTCAGTCGGTTGAGCATCTGACTCTTGATTTTGGCTCGGGTCATGATCTCACGGATCATGAAAT
Organism: Proteles cristata cristata; assembly: GCA_017311185.1. Taxonomy (NCBI): domain Eukaryota; kingdom Metazoa; phylum Chordata; class Mammalia; order Carnivora; family Hyaenidae; genus Proteles; species Proteles cristata. The sequence continues at coordinate 237,633 of JAESUZ010003049.1, read as the reverse complement.
TGAGCCCCAGGAAAATGGTTTCTGTGCTGACAGCACAGAGCCTGACTGGGACTCTGACTGTCTCTCTGCCCCTCTTGTGCTCACACTTTCTAAATAAATGAACATAAAAAAAAAAAAATCACTTTCTTTGTTCACCCATGCAAAGCAACTTTTAACTCATTAAGTTTTATCATGAAATTGCAGCTGAAAATTAAGTTGCATCTTTAGGCTCCATTCCTAGGTATAATTCTCTTGCTATTTCTACCACATCTGTAGTTACTTCCTCCACTCAAAGTCATCCATGAGGATTAAATCAACTTCTTCCAACCTCCAGTCCATGTTGATGATTTCACTCGTTCCCATGAATCATGAATGTTCTTAATGAATGCAGAATGGAGACTCCTTTCTAGGTTTTCAATTGACTTTACCCAGATTCATGAGAAGAATCACTATCCATGGCAACTATAGCCTTATGAAACGTATTTTTTAAAGACTAAGACTTGAAAGTTGAAATTATTCCTTGATCCATGGGCTGCAGAATGGATGCTGTGTTAGCAGGCATGAAAACAGCATTAATCTCACTGTATACCTCCATCAGAGTCTTGGGGTGACCAGGTGCATTATCAACAAGGAATAATATTTTGAAAGAAATCTTTTTTTCTGAGGTCTCAGCTATGGGCTTAAAATATTCAGTAAACCATACTGTAAACAGATGTTCTATTTGTTTGGCTCTGTTGTTCCATTTACAGAGCAGAGTAGATTTCGCACAATTCTTAAGGGCTCTGGGACTTTCAGAATGGTAAATGAGCACTGGCTTCAGTCTCAAGTCACCAGTTGCATTAGCCCCTAACAAGAGAATCAGTCTGCCCTTTGAAGCCAGGCATCGACTTCTCCTCTGTAGCTATGAAAGGCCTCAATGGCATCTTCCTTCAACAGAAGGCTGTTTAGTCTACACTGGAAAACTGTTACTCAGAACAACCACCTTCATTAATTACCTTTGCTACATCTTTTAGATAACTTCTTTATCAGCACTTGGTGTTTCACCTTGTACTACTATGCACATACATACTGTATGTTATGTACATACTGTACACTATGTACATACATACTGTATGTTATGCAGATAGATAGCTTCTTTCCTTAAGCATAAGAACCAACCTCTGTTGGCTTCTTTCTTCTGCAGCTTCCTCACCTCCCTCAGCCTTCACAGAATTACAGAGTCAGGGCCTTGCTCTGGATTATATCCCTGGATTAAAGGAATGTTGTGGCTGGTTTGATCTATCCAGGTCTCCAAACTTTCTCTGTATCAGCAATAAGGGTATTTCACTTTCTTATCATTTGTGTTCTCACTGAAGTAGCACTTTCAATTTCCTTTAAAAACTTTTCCTTCGCATGCACAACTTGGCTAACTATTTGGCACCAGAGGCCTAGCTTTCAGCCTATCTCCCTTTCTACATGCCTTCCTCACTAATTTTCATCATTTCTAACTTTTGACTTAAAGTGAGAGACATGCAACTCTTCCTTTCACTTGAGCACTAAGAGGCCACTGTAGGGTTATTAATTGGCCTAATTCCAATATTGTTGTGTCTCAGGGAATAGGGAGCCCAAGGAGAGGGAGAGACGATGACTGGTGGATAGAACAGTGAGAACACACACAACAGCCATCAGTTAAGTTTGTCATCATAAATACAGGTGAAGTTTGTGGCACCCCAAAGCAATTACAGTAATAGCATCAAAGATCACTGATCACAGTTCACCGTAACATATATAACAGCAATGAAAAAGTTTGCAATACTGCAAGAATTACCAAAATCTGACACAGAGACATGACATAAGCAAATGCTGTTGGAAAAATGCTGCCAACACACTTGCTCCATGAAAGGTTGTCACACACCTTCAACTTATAAAACAAAACAAATGAAAACAAAAATGCGATTATCTGCAAAGCACATTAAAGCAAGTATGGCTGTATGTAGCCTTCAGTACAATAGTGGAAATTAAACTACTTTTTAAAATTATTTCTAATTACTAATAGAAATACTAATTATTAAATACTAATAAAAAAGAATGATACATGTCTCTGCGTACTATAGAAGCACCACACCCACACTCAAATACTTAAATCAACACAGAAGCATGATTATTTACAAAGAATTACATACTTCATTCATTTTTGCATCATCTGGTCCTTGGGCATCTTTTGTTTGTTTAATGTTTTCTACCATCTTTCTGATAAATGCATGACTGTTATTTTCATTTTTAGCCATTAATATTTCTAGAACAAACCAAAGACATCTAAGAAAAAGAGAAGAAAAAGAAAAGAAAAAATTCGTTGTTAAATATAGATAAAATAATTCTAAATATAAATATAACATCCACAAATGAAAAAAATTAAAAAAGAAAAAAAGAGCTATAAATCAAAAGAGAAAAAAAAGGCATGTCACACATACATAATTACAACATATCAGCAATGTAGATGTGAATTCAAAAGACCCCTTCTCAAAATCTCAGTAATTTTTCCAAAGAGGCAGGTTAAAAGAGAACTTAAATGGTAGAAATGATGAAGTGATCTTAACTCCTAACTATGAGAAGGAGAGAAGACTGCCTAAAGTAATAACTGGGTCATGGATAAAGTGAAGCCTCAATACTCAAGACAACAGTCCTGATTGGATGTTTTCAAGAAAATATAACCACCTAATTCAATAGTTAAGAATCTTCATGAACAAATTAGAGAGGAAAAAATCATGGTTGACAACTATACATACTGTCTTTACTTAAATGGGGAAAATTAAAAGAAAGTTCACCAGCTCAGTTAAAGTTAATTACATAAAATTCTACTCAAGAACAAACCAAAAGTGCTTTGTCTCTTTACTAGACAGACACAATGGGACAGAGTTTTGGCAAAGAGGAAAAAAGTAAAGTGAGAAGAGAGAAATGTGAAGCAAGGTATCCTTCTAGAAAGCGAAAAATAATGGCAAGGATCTAGGGAATAGGGTAAGTTGTTCTGGAGTGGTTCTCTGACAGAATGGGAAGATTATTCACGGCTGTACTGGGGCATTTTATAAATAAACCAAAAATGTTTAGTAAATTCCAAAGAATATTATGTATTTCAAAAATCAAAGTTCTCTGAGAAAGATGGTTAGAAGTTTTCATTAGTTATAATCACTTTAACAGAACTCATTTTGGGAGAATTGCTCAGTTAAAAAAAAAAAACAAACTGTGGCTAAGAGAGGGTAAAAGCCTTTCCCTTGCCATAAAAATGTTAACAGTAATTTGATTTTCATTCTCTTGAGGGTCCTCATATATTTATCAAATATTCCTATGAGCTAAGAAACTACCAGTTATTTTCCTTTAATAGGAAGCTAAAGGCATAATACATTCATTTATTCAAAACCACAGAAGTTCATCATAACAGAAAGAGGACTAGGGTCTTAAGCTTATTTAAAGAAGTATGGCGGTGTTATGAAGACTTCTCTAAATATTACTGTATTTCCCTATTCCACAGCCAGGCATAGATAGTCTTTCTGCCTGTCAACAATAATCTTTGAAAAAATTACAAGTGTCATAAACTTGAGCTAGAAAAGCACCAATGAAGTAGTAAGTGGGGTAGTTCCTTGGTAACCAGCTTGGCCCATTATTAAATTAGACCATTCTCTCTTCCTATGGAGGAAGATAGTTCATGCAAAGAAAAAAGTGCTATGTGAATAAAGGAGAGTATTAATTCACCCACATGAAAATCTAAAATTGCAGAAGAAAGTAGGAAAAGATAAGAATTGGAACGGAAACTTTTAATGGACTGCATCAATAGAAAGAAATGCCAGAATGGTAGAGAAACAGTAGTACAGTAATTATGCTAAATTAAGTTTTGGGAAATCATACAGGATATGAAATATGAAGATACAGTATGAAAAAAGAAAAGAGAACAAATAAGGGAAAGAAACTTGAACTCCTGAGAAATTAAATAAATCTAATTATAATGGTGATTCCATTATCAGCAACAAAGACAAAAAACTCTCAGAAAATGTGAAAATGAGATGAAAAAAGTCTTACTCTTTAACATCTTTAAGTTGTTCAATATCCTGTACTTTGACATAATCTGGGTCATGTGCCAAAAGGTGAATTGTATATGGAACAACATATTCTGGTAGAAGAGACAGTAATTTCTCTGAAAAAGAAAAAACAAAACAAAACAAAAACATCCAGGTTAGAAAACAAAACCTTACCCTTTCTGTCTCTGATACCGTATTTCTTGCATCCCAGTAGTTTCTTATGATACGGCTAAAAGAAAAATTTATTGAAATGTCCAATGTTGAGTTACACCATAAATTAAGGAGTTTATTCATTCATCCATCACGTCCAATATTGAAATGCCTACTAAATGCGCCATATGCTGAGGCTACAGATATTTTCATTTTCAAATTCACATGGTAAAAAGTGACCCAAACAAACTGTGTCTAAGAAAGAGAAACATAAAATCTATTTTTCTTGTTATTATGAGCAACCCTATGCTTGATACTCCCTTGTTAAGCTGCTGAGCAAAAGAACTAACACATCTTTGAATGTTAATATGGCACAAAAATAGGAAGGTCGATACTACTTGAGATTATTTGTAAAAGAAGAACAGATCCAAAGTAATGGACTTCAGAGTTTCTAGGACATTAGAAATAACAAACTTTTAGTTTAAATTCAAATATTTTTATATTTTGAAAGAGATCAGCATATTCCATTAGAGGTCAGAATGGTAATCCTAACTGTTTAACAAATATTAGTCAAAAAGACTGGGACTGATATACTGAACAATTCCTTTTAGATTTCCTAATTTCAAAATAAAATTTTAAATCAGATGCTCAACTTGGCATACGATAAATACTACATGTGTCAAAAAGTCACCAAGTTTTATTTATTTTCTTATTGCTGAACTCAAAAGAGAATAATCTCTGTTTAGTATTTATTTCAAGAAAACAGAGAAGAAAATATAGAATATTAAAGAAAAAAGTAACAGGTTTCAAAACTCAGTGATATTAACGTGTATCAAATATTTATTGAATGCTTACTATTTTCTTTTTTTTTTTACATTTTTTTTTTAATGTTGTTTTTTTTAAAATTTATTTCTAGGAGAGAGAGAGACAGCATGAACAGGGGAGGGTCAGAGAGAGAGGGAGTCACAGACTGAAACCGGCTCCAGGCTCCGAGCTGGCAGTCAGCACAGAGCCCGACGCGGGGCTCGAACCCACAAACCGCGAGATCATGACCTAAGCGAAAGTCGGACGCTTAACTGACTAAGCCACCCAGGCGCCCCTGAATGCTTACTATTTTCTAGCCTTACTAATATTATTGTAAATAAAAGATGAATAAGACTAGGCAAAGACCTCACAATCAAGTCTAAGTAGAGACAGAAGCTATATACTTCAATGCACAAAGTGCCCTAAAGTAAGTATAGCTAACAACTACCAAGTACTTCTTTGAACCACACATTATGCCAGGTGCTTTATACACATAACACGTAAATTCTCATGCCAGCCATAAGAAATTAGTATAATTATACCAATTTTACAAATAAGGAGACTAGGGCTCAGATTGACAAAGTAACCTGCTCCAAAACAATCCGTAAACAGCAGAAGAGGGATTTGACTCCAGAGCCCTTATTTTCCAAGGTGAGAAAGGAAGAGAAAGAAGGAAGGGCCCAGTGATGCAGTAACACCAAAACTGCATTTTAAAGGATTCAAAAGGTGCATACCACGTTCTTTGGTTTTCTTTATATTTGTCTAGAAGTAGCAGGCAATTTCCAGATAAAGTTGACAACAAGGGGAAAAGATGGTTGCACAAATTTCAAAGAATCCACAGTATAAGATACACAAAATTTACAGGTAGTAGCTAGAGAGAAAGCTTCAAACTCAAGCTGAGAGTCAACTATAAAGGACCATGCTAATGAGTTTCAGCTAGAACCTATGAGCAACGAAGAATAAAAATGGATTTCAAGCAAGGAAGTGCATGATCCAATATGTTTTATAATGGTATTCTGGATAATGAGTGTGGCACAGCTGGAGGTGGGTTAGAGGCAGGGAAACACAACAGGGAGGTGTTTGGAGTATATTCAATCACCCAAGTGAAATACAGCAGAGTAGGAGAGCTAAGGAGAGACATTCAAGATATCTAGGATCTGGTTGCAAATAAGAGGGAAAAAGAAGGTACAAAAAAGGCCTGATTTCTGACTTGGGTAACTACATGGATTCTAATGCTGTTAAATATAACGAAGAACTCAGAGAGACACAAAAGCTAATAATACAGATGGGATAAAGTGAGCAGATTAAAAATAGGCACATAAGCACCAGATATTAACATCAGCTACAAGGAAAAACAATCAAAGATAAAAGACCCGTACTTTTTAAAATCTAAAAGATAGTACTTACACTGTGTGTGTGTGTGTGTGTGTGTGTGTGTATGTGTTTTACAGTTTTATTAAAATATCTCCAATATCACTGCTTATTTTCCTTGGCCATTTAGTCAGTTACATAAAGAAATACAGGTTGATATTTAAATACCTATGCATTTACATTTGTAAACGACCATTTTTTTAAAAGGAGAGTGGTTATTGAAAAATAGTAATCACTTTGTATTTAATGACGGCCAATTAGAATATAATAAAGTAATAGTAACATCACTTTGTGCTCAATAAAACTGAAACTGGCTAGAATAGTATACGTCTCATTTTCGCATATGCTTACCACTAACAGCTGCATGCTGCTTCAGATACTCGCGTCTCACATTTATATTTTTGACCAGACACTGCCTAGCATGAGCTCTTCTCTCTTTTACAGGATCTTTTGCACAAAGTGCACAGATTGCCATATACTCAAGTGGAAGCCGTAATCGGGAGAGGCCTTTGTGAAGTTTCTGAGCAAACACTTGTCTTACTTGATAGCATTCATCCTGTAAAGACAGAATTATTCCACAGATTATTCACATGGCAGCAAAGACTAAGTAACAACTTCACATACAAAATTTGAAGGGTAAAGGAGAGCAAGTATATGGACAACCACCGCTTCTGCTCACAAGACTGAGGTATTGTGACATGTTAATTTCAAGGCTGGAGTGTTCACCTGGACACTAATTAATTACTATCAAGTTACATGTGCTAGAAAACACTGAATGTACTCTTGAAACAGATAAAACTATACTGGATATATAAAACTACATATAAATCCATCCTAACGTAAGGTACTAAAAATAGTTTAAATACTATCTCCTATCTAGCTTTTGCACTTACTGAGCTAGGTCAAACTGTCCAATTTATACATTTTAGCTTTCACAGTGAAAGAACTATTCAGATTAAAATGTACAACTCTGAAGGCAAGAGTTACTAATCAATTTCAGAAACACCAAATTACTTTTAATTCTGTTCATTTCCACTGTACCTGCTTTCCTCATACTAACTCCCTCCCCTAAACCACCCATCTCTACTCTTCTAGCCAACTCCTCCTCATCTCTAACAACTCCTATATCTTCCAGAAATCACTATGTAGTCTTTATCAGGCATCAGCTATCCTCTCTTAGCACTCTGTGCGTATCTCAGGCATAGCATTCACTATACAGTATTAAAATGATTGGTTTAGGAGTGCCTGGGTGGCTCAGTCGGTTAAGCATCCAACTTCGGCTCAGGTCATGATCTCACGGTTCATGGGTTTGAGCCCCGTATTGGGCTCTGTGCTGACAGCCAGCTCAGAGCCTGGGGCCTGTTTCAGATTCTGTGTTTCCCTCTCTCTCACCCTCCCCTACTCATGCTGTTTCTCTTTCTCAGAAATAACATAAAAAAAATTTTTTTTTTAATGATTGGTTTATATGTCTTACCCATCATTGCTCATTCCTTAAAGACAAGAACTATGCCTTTATTCACTTTTGCGCTTTCTCTAAACCTAGCACAATATCTGGCATACAGATTATTTATGGAATAAGCTACAGGACAAAGCTCCATATAACATTTGAGTTATATAAGAGACATATAAAGATCTTCAGAATTATACCTTACCCTCCACCAATTAACACAAAGTGTGGTGTCTTTCATATTATTGCAATGTTGTGTATACTATTTCTACTACCTGTAATGTACCTTTGTTTTTTCAAAACCTAGGTCGTGACATCTTGCTCTTTATCTTTAAATCCTTATTTTGTGTATCTTCTCTCATTTAATGTAACCATGTTTATCTATTTTTTTTAAGTTTATTTATTTTGAGAAAGAGAGAGAGTGTGCATGCAAATTCGAGCAGGGGAGGGGCAGAAAGAGAGGGAGAGAGAATTCCAAGCAGGCTCCCACTGTCAGTGGATTCCAACACAGGGCTCGATCTCATGAACTGTGAGATCATAATCTGAGCCAAAATCAATACACACTTAACCATCTGAGCCATCCAGGAGCCCCCAAATATCTACTTTTTAAAAAGTATTTTGGAAAACCTGGGTGGCTTAGTCAGTTAAGTGTCCGACTCCTGATTTCGATTCAGGTCATGGTCTCACAGTCCGTGAGACTGAGCCCCGTGTTGGGCTCTGCACTGACATTGTGGAGCCTGCTTACGATTCTCTCTCTCTCCTCCCTCTCTCTCTCTTCCCTCTCTTCGCCTCCACCACTCATTCATGCACTCCTTCTCTCTCTCAAAAACAAATTTTTTTTTAAAAAGTTAAAGAGTATTCTAGCTTTCACAGAATTACTGTCTATCCTTACACCCAACAAATAAAGTTAACATTAACTCATTCTTTCCTCCGTATTAAAACTCCCATGAGTAGAGGAATCTTCATTATCTGATTATTTACCATGAAAATATCCAATTACAAACTGTGTAAGTTAACATATTATAAATGTATTCACAGATGAACACAACATTCATTAAAAAATTAATGTCCAAACATCCCTCCCCCCACTCAGATACATTGCCAACCAAGATCAGGTTTTTGTCACTTTCTCACTAATTATTCAGGATCCAACAATACAAATTAATTACTGAATCATGGCAAAAGTAGTAGGATTCCAAAAATCTGTAATTAAAGTTAGAGAAGAACTGATAAATCGTGTGCAAAGCAACTGTCACAGTTAATAATGAAAGATGAGAAAATTGATAAGAATGATGACAAACAGGTACATCAAGTAGACCCATGTGAAGAAAAACTTAAAAGATGTATTCCTAGGAACTGAGACAGCCTCCAAATGTTCATTTTGTTTTGTGTGAAGATGATTAACCTTTTGACTATGTTATAAAAGTTAAATGTGAAGTACAGAACAGAGTAATACAATTTTTATCAGAAAAAAAAAACATTCTCAAAAAAGCAAACACTTGATACTTTCACAGTTATGGTTCTAATATTTGGTTCAATATAAGAAAAGAAAAGATGGTGTCTAATACTACAAAACATTTTCCTCAAAGACAAAGTTCTACAATTAAAGCTTTTATTCACTAGTAGTAACTGTGAAATTAATTTTAGACTGCATCTTAAGTAAATTCATTCTTAGTGGCCTTTCCTAGTACAAATTATCATCAGAACTACTGACAGTGTTTTGCAAATAGTTCAATTACTTTGTGTGTCACATTGTATTATCAACACTTATTTATATTTTCTCTTCAAAGAAGTTCTTAAGGGCAGTAGTCATGACTTTGTATTTTACAGAACCCAGAACAATGTACAGCACATAGCAGTACAAAGTATATTTTTCATGAATTGTATTTAAATTATAAAATATTTAAGTGATTATTAAATAATATGAACATTCATATTATTGAATTTCTATTTCTCCAGATTTACTTTCTATTCAAATATATAATAAGGGCCTCTGAGTTACAATACTACCTCTAAAGAACTCAAGTAAGAGAAATAAAGCATAGGTATATAGATAAATAAAGCACAAGGCATGTATATATCGAGACTGCAGCTAAAATCTGTGGGGAATAAAAATGAGATCAGCTATAAGAATCTGAGCAAGTTTTGTGGAGAAGGTTGTGTTTAAGTCTTGATTTGCAAAAAGGGTCAGATATGGACTTGTAGAAATGGGAGGGTGAGAAGAAAGCAAGCTATAGGCACATAAAAGAAAAAAATTGTTCAGTTTCACTGAAATTAAAGTAGGTAAGGTAAGTGGGTTAAACAAGATTTTCTTAAATGTATATTTGGGCCCACAATATTAGAAAGGGTTGAACAGCCAACTGTAAAATATATGCAATTTTTTCTGTTTTTTTACAAGTATAAGCCCCTAAATGTTTTTGACTGGGAGAATAATATGATCTGAACTGATAGGGAAATTGAACCCATAGTAGAGAAGTCTCCCAATAGTCTAGATGAGGGCTAATGATGATTACAGTGGTAAGAATAGTTAAGAAGATATGAATGAAAAGATATGACACAGGACAGAGTATCTGCACTTCTGTAACAAGATGCAAGGACAAGCAAAGTGTCAAATGTAAATAATGTTTTTCAATCTAAGAATGCCATTCAGAAGTATTTAATGCTTACTGAGGCTCTACATGTCAATAAGGAATAGATTTCGGGAAGATTTATGAATTCAGTCTTAACATTCACAGACCATAAAAGGCTGAAATTCCTGTTTAGCCTCAGAAGTGGGACCAGACTCTGACCTGAAAAAATGTTAAAATGTTGCTAGTACAGGGGTCACTTACATAGAAAATAAAGATAGTTAAAAAAGAATGTATAAGTGGAAAATCTGGTCATGGACAAATCCTCAGAGAATACAGGCATTTAAAGGAAAAGAGAAAAAAAAAACGTAGAGAGGAACAACAAAAATCAGGAGATAGAAACCAAAGAAAATTTCAAGAATAAAGGTGCAACGAGCTGTGTCAAATAATGCAGAGGGGACATATATAATGAAGACTAATTAAAATCACTGGATGAGGCCTTCAATAATGCATTTTTGGAAAAACAAGGAAAGCAGATGCCAAAATATGAGAAGTGAGGAGTAAGAGATAAGTGGGTAAAAAGAAACAAAGATAAAGATTACTCTTCGAGATTTGGAGGTTGAAAAAGAAGAGAGAGACATGTGGTTTACAAGAACAACAGAATCAGGGAAAGGTTTTGTTCAGGAGGGTAACTATATGTCTGTAAGTTGTGAGAATATACTACTAACTAACTTTTAACCATTAACACATGGTCTATAGTTAACAGAATTCCAAAACAATCTTAAAACTTAGGCAATTTGAACTTTCAACTTGGGAATTTGGTGACTGATATAGTAATACATAACATATATTGTGCTAGAAAATCTTTAGAAGTACGGATGCTTTTCACACATAGTGAATATTTAACGATCTGCACATAGTTCTTACAGTAAGTTTCAAACAAAGCCCATTTCTCTTACATATTTCCATACTTCCGTAAAAATTGACTTTAATACCAGTAGCACCAATACTTTTAAAATTTCAGACCAAGAATGTGATAAATCAACTGACTGCAAATATTGCCAATCTAAAAAAGAAAAATTACAAAGGTTGTTTTCTTCTAAGAAATTTAATATATATTTTTAAACAATTTTCACGTTTTTACAAAATAAGATTATTTCTAAAATTTAATGAGGAAAACTAAACCAGGAAATTATGGATTCTTTGAAATCTCATTTTCAAATGGTTTAGTATATAATATCTGAATTAAAACACTAAAACTAAAGACATAAAGAAGATTTGGAGATTTGGAATAGCTACTTTGAAGACTAAAGTATTGGGGTGCCTGACTGGCTCAGTTGGTTGAGCATCCGACTTCAGCTCAGGTCATGATCCCATGGTTCATGGGTTCAAGCTCCATGTCAGGCTCTGTGCTGAGAGCTCATACAGAGCCTGGAACCTGTTTCGGATTCTGTGTCTCCTTCTCTCTCTGCCCCTCCCCTGCTCATGCTCGGTCTCACAAATAAATAAATGTAAAATGTACAAATAAATAAATGTAATTTTCTCTCAAAAATAGATAAATGTAAAAAAAAAAAGACTAAAGCACCAAAATTTGACAAAATGATTACAAAAAAAGTCAACTGCTTATGGCAAGGTGTTACACATAAGCACTAATTTTTAAATAAGCAGAAGGAAGGGTGGAAAGAAAAATTACAATAATCCCTAAAATAAATGCCAAATTCTTATACATAAGACTACTTGGAAAAGAACAGGAAAATTAAGTGTAAAATGACCAAATAATGAGTGAAAAACTCATATTTAAATATCATATTTTCCATTATAGAAGTCTTTTCTAATTTTCTCAATGATGCTAAAAACTTTCAAAGTAACAAAATTCAAATATTATGTTTGCTACTCTAATATAGCATCTGTAAGATGAGTATGAATCCATTAGTATCACTGTTAGTAACTTGAAAATATAACTGGCTTGAGAAATAATTGCTTCTGACCCGAAATTAATCTATGTCATATCTTTATAAAACTGTAAATATCTGTATTTTTCTTCCTTTTAAGACCTCAATAGATTCAATGTTCATTATTTAGACAAGCCAAATCTGTGAATTCACTTACTACAATTTACTTGTAACCCCAAAATCAATACTTGAAGTGAGTAAATCAATACACTAGTGAGTAAATGAGCACAGCAACAATCTGAATCATCTGACATACATTCCATCTGAAGTTGAATGCAGTGCCTGTGTGTCAGCTCTTCTATGAACAAGTGTCCTTCTGACAGTCTATTTAGTGCCACATTTTTCACGTTTTTGTGCATTTTTTGGTGGTTTTGTTGTTCAAAAGAGCTCCCAAGCATAGTGTTGTTTAGTGTTCCTAAAAGCAAGAAGGCTGTGATATGCCTTAGGGAGCACATATGTTGGCAAAGTTTTATTCAGGCAGTAGTTACAGCTCTGCTGGTCATGAGTGCAATGGTAATGACAACTATATATTAAATCATCCATCCTCAAATAGAAACACACATAAAACAAGGTTATGTGCTGAGAGCCTGACAAAAATCTTGGGAGCAGAGGCTTGAAGAAATCACCCCTACATTTCCCTTCAGAGCAATGGTTCAGTATTTGCTAATCTGGTGGTTGGGGGGACTCTACAGCACAAAACTACTACAAATAACAAGAATCGAATGTACTATGTCAGAACCCAAAACTCAAACAACAGTTTTAGAACTCTGAAATGTTTCTCATGCATACATCTTCCAAAAGGAGACAATTCAACATTTTTATCTCTATCTCCTGGAGAAATTTTTTTCCTAAAGGAATTTTTCTTCCTAAAAGTTAAAGACCATACAAAGTCCTCTTCTCTATGGCCATCTTCCTTACATTAATAGCTAATGCGCAGAGCTGATACTGTTCTAATGTGATGATTTCATGATAACAAGGTTCTTGTGCCAGCTTCACAATGGCACTCCCAGCTGCAAGTCTCAGACGTGACATATCCGGTTTACTAAAAAATAAGAAAGAATGTAAATTAGATTTCTAAATGTCTGCATAACAACATTCCTACACTATATCTAATTTTATAAAATTTCCTGTGGCCAAAAAAATGGCAGAAGACAATTTAGTGATGCTAAACACTTACGTTTACTTAATTTTGGAAGACGGTTTCTAATACTCCAAAGTTCTTTTCTTGAACATAGTCTATACTAAAGTCATTTAATTCTTTCATCCTACATAAAATAGCTTTAGCTAAGCTTAAAGCTTAGAAAAATCTATTTATATGTCTAGCTAAAGTCTTCTGTTACGGATTTTTTTTGGTTTACTTATAAATTAGGCACAAAAATGTCCTAACTTGTTAAAGTCAACTAAAACTAATGTGCTAAGTATAAAAGAAGAATGAAAGCAGGTATAGCAGGAAACATCACAATTTTCAGTTAGGATTCAACTTTTCAAGTATTACCAAGAAGCTCCTTTTAAATTTAAGAAAACTTCTGCTTAATGGGACACACCTCAAACATTAGCAAATAGACATATATACATATATATATAGTTTAATGATTTGAGAGAGAGAAAAAGAGTATGCAAGCAGGGGAAAGGGGGGCAGACAGGGAGAAAGAGAGTCTGAGGCAGGGTCCACATTCAGTCCAGAGCCCAGATGCAGGGCTCAGTCCCATGACCCCTGGGATCATGATCCAAGCCAAAATCAAGTGTTAGATGCTCAACTGGCTGAGCAACCCAGGCGCCCCTAAACATTAGTAAATTCTTAGACAGTAAATATATCTAAACAGTCCTTCCGAATACAGTGATATATTAAATGAACTACACAGTAAATATTTACTGTGATTATTTTTCATTCCAAAGAGCCATCGAGACATCATTTTAAGAGCCTTAATCTATTTAAAAGACAAACTGACTCCCCATGTACTTTCACAGTAAAAATTATTCAATATTCATAAAACAAGTATATGCCTATCATGTATACAGCACTGAGAGTGACTTAAAAGATACTTTCTTGGCCTTCTACAATCTAATGATCTAACTGGCTTAAGACCACCCTTTCTCTTTCTAAAGATTATGTAAAAATACTGACTGAATGCATGTCAACATTTATAAGGTTCTAAAGTTACATGTCCTGGGGTGCCTGGGTGGCTTAGTCGGTTGAGCGACCGACTTTCGCTTGGGTCATGATCTTGCGGTTTGTGGGTTCGAGCCCCGCGTCGGGCTCTGTGCTGACTGCCAGCTCAGAGCCTGGAGCCTGTTTCAGTCTGTGACTCCCTCTCTCTCTGACCCTCCCCTGCTCACGCTGTCTCTCTCTCTCTCCTAGAAATAAATAAAAAAAAACATTAAAAAAAAATTTAAAAAAAGAAATAAAAAAAAAATAAAGTTACATGTCCTAAAGATAACTATTCAGTTAATCAACAGTAATATTGCAAGCAGCTATTATGAGGTAATTCACTCAACCACCACTAAAGGAAATTCTGTTTGTCATACTGAAGCTTATTTAGTATAAAGACAAATAATTAAATATTTTACAACTAAGTTTTTGAAGACCAAATTTCTATATAAAGATTTGTTTTAAAACTGAACCAATGCAATTCACATATATTTGCAGATTTCAAATACACACTGATTTCAGTAAAGAATAACAGGAATAAAAACAGATGATATGAGATCTAAATATGCATATAAATAATGACTAATTTAATGATCGTAACAGCTAGACGAGATAGGTATAATCATTCTATTTTTTTTAATATTTATTTTTGAGAGAGAGCATGCACATGCACGCACACAAGCAGGTGAGGGGCAGAGAGAAAGGGACACACAGAATCTGAAGCAGGCTCCAGGCTCTGAGCTGTCAGCACAGAGCCTGACATGGGGCTCAAACTCACAAACCCTGAGATCCTAACCTGAGCCAAGGTTGACTCTTAACTGACTGAGCCACCCAGGTGCCTCTATCTCTATTTTATAAATGAGGAAACAGAGACACAAGGTGGTTAAAGTAACTTGCTAAAAATCACCTAGCTGGTGAATGGTGGTGCCAGGATTTAAATCCCAGCTCTAGGATCCATTTTTTTCAATCACTACACTCAACTACATCTTTCAAACAAAACAAAATGTGTGTTTATATAATTTACATTAAGTACATTTTTAAGTGTGCATACATTTTATTTATAGTTCTGGAAACAGATTCAATAAGTTGTCTTCTACCCAGTGTGTTCTTTTTACTTTAGACTGTAACAAGAATGGAAAACATCAGTTACTGATTGGTATACTAACCATTTCACATTAGTCATTCAAAAAAGTAATCATCTATTGCTTAAAATATTTACAATGTATAGCAATACCCTGCCCCAGACATATGACTGCCGTTTTGAAATAACCACTGTATAAAAGCATATTATAATAAAAAATATATGCACATCTCCACAGGAATACTAATTATTTTCTTATAAAGAAAATGCACCATTAAACATTTACACAAGATACTGAAATACTGCACAAGAATTTTGAAATGATAATTACATACCTAATTTTCCCCTGTTCTGTCAAGTCTCCATCACTATGCAATATTGTAGTTAGCAATCTTAAGGTAGAAGTTCCTGATTTACTGTGATTATTTTTCATTCCAAGGAGCCATCGAACCATCATTTTAATAGCCTGAATCTATTTAAAAGACAAATTGACAAACACAACATTGCTACATTAAAAAAAATTCTGTATCAACCTTAAAAAAAAGAAATGGTTTTAATGGATGCTTTTTAAGAAAAGGAAAGGAAAAAAGAATCATTCTTTTCTGCATACATCAAGATAACAAAATGTCTTAAAGATGTTTTACCACCCCACCCATGCAACTGACAAATGATAGAACTAAAACTTGTTCTTTTTTGATTAATGTTTCCACATCATAAATTCTACTCCTTAGAACCCACAGTAAATCATGCTTAACTTTAGTCAGAAAAGTTTCCAATTGCAAATTATATTCTGTCTTTTGTGCTACATTTTATAATTATGAAGTACTTAAGTGCTTTAAAATCTGTTATTGCTTTTAATGTTTCCAACAACCCTTTTTGAAGAGGTGCATATTACCTCTTTTTCACTTATTATCTTAGCATTTTACAGAGCTTTGGCTCAGGAGCTAAGTGGGTCTTGAACAGTGGTATAGGCAGAAACTTTTCACATGTCATTTGTTAAGCATGAACTTTAAAGTGCAGGCAACCTTGCCTGTCTTCTAGTCCGGTGCTGACTGACTACACAAAAATGCTGCTTGAGTCCACTGCTGAGAAAACAGGTTTATACTGGAACTAAAAGCATCAAGCATCATTCCATCAGCCGCAGTAACAGTATCAAAATCTGAAGCTGGAATAACATGAGCAAGTACTTCCTAATATAAAATATAAACTAGTACACATATATACAACATGAACAGATTTATATGAAACTACAACTAGAAAAACAGTATCTAATATATTTATTCCTGGTAGTGGATTGAGATGTGGTCTACATTACAGACTGTAGATCCTTTTAATAAATACTCTCTACACTAGTGATGAGTAATCTTTTATGTATTACTCCTAATTCAAGGAACAATGAAGTGAAATTTTTTTAAATCAAAATAAAAAGTTTTATCAAATCTCATGGAAAAGATAAAATAGTCTTTCCCTGGGTGACCTGGATGACCATCTTTACTGAATAGGAGAATGTACATGAGAAAACCAGCATGGTCTTTTGCCATTAAAAGGCTGATAGCTAAGGGGCACCTGGGTGGCTCAGTTGGTTGAGCGTGCGACTTCAGTTCAGGTCATGATCTCATGGTTTTTGAGTTGGAGCCTCACACCAGGCTCTCTGCTGACAGCTCAGAGCCTGGAGCCTGCTTTGGATCCTGTGTCTCCCTCTCTCTCTGCCCTTCCCCTGCTCATGCTCTGTGTGTCTCTCTCTCAAAACTAAATTTAAAAAAAATTTTAAAGGTTGATAACTAAGCAGCAACATGGAGGCAGCTTCAAACACTTTTTTTCTTTTCATATTATATTTATTATGTGCAGTTGCCCATTAGGCCTCGGATTTTTCATCACTGCCCTATACTCTCAGAGCAGATGGGATGTCATATAAAAAAATATAAAGACTTGGATGACTTTAATAGCTGTATCTTTATAACAGGAATCCTAACACTTATAACGATAATACAATCTAGTGAATGTATTAAAATAAATAGATCTATGTATATCACTCACTTTGACCATTGTCTCAGGAGAAACTTCTTCATCTGGAACCCAAAGCTTAGTTGTCTTTTTTCCTGGGAGCTAAACAAAAATGAAGGACTTTAAAACATAAATAAGAATCTTCATATTTAATTAATACTTAGTGAATAAATGAAGTCTTTATCTTCTGTAGTAGCAGTCATTACAGATGACTAAAATACCTCATCTATTCCTCAAAAAGGTTGACATGGGGCTCCTGGGTGGCTCAGTCGGTTAAGCATCCGACTTCGGCTCAGGTCATGATCTCATGGTTCGTGGGTTCAAGCCCCATGTTGGGCTCTGTGCTAACAGCTGGCTCAAAGCCTGGAGCCTGCTTCGGATTTTGTGTCTCCCTCTCTCTCTGACCTCCCCTACTCACGCTGTCTCTCTCTCTCAGAAATAAATAAAACATTAAAAAATAAAAAAAGGTGGACTTATCTCCACTAGCACTCAAATACAGTACTTACAAACCCAGCAGCAGTTGATGCTTTCTAGGTGTGAGGAAAGACCGAGTTTAACCACTTAAACATACGCTTCCTCACTTAGCCCTTTAAGACTTATGATTCAATTATTTAAGGCAGCTGGCACCGACTATAGGATAAAAATCAAAAGAGCCAAAAAACACAGTTCTTAAATAAGGGGAAAGGTATATACAAAATATTTTGAGAAGAAAAAATGAGAAAGGCTTGCAGTTGACTCTAAGTAAGAAAAAGCATGCATTAATATCTTCCTACCTAAATCCCACCAAAATGGCAACAGATACACAGCAGGGCTGGAAAACAAAAAGGGCCAAAAAGAAGTCCAGAATCTTAGAAAATTAAAAAACAAAAAAAAATATACAGTAAAAAAATTTACAGAGCTAGAAGGTTTGCATCTCCATAGCAAAGTACAGAAGAAAACATCCTCCAAAAAAGTTAGTGTGTTTTGCTTTGTTTTTTTTTGTTTGTTTGTTAGTTTGTTTTAGTTTACGCACAATCACAAAATAATCCTGAGATGATAAAGTGCAGGCATTGCAAGATGTGTGAATTTACAAGTGGCAGCCAGGTGACTAAAGTAAGATGACAAAAGGGCCGAACCCAATCTTGGAACACTAGAGATCCAGTATACTGCCAGACGATGGAGTGATTTCCAGAGGCAGCCTAGGAAACAGAAATCAAATGGCTGCTCAGGTAACTCTTTGGCAACAAGACAGTGGTCCCAACATCCAGAAGGCAAACTTGTCAAACACATATAGCTTTCTTTCTACTCACTTCAACTGAGAAGTGCCTTCAAAGTATAAGATAGAAATAATGGAAAAGCAATCACATTAGAAACATTCTGGTAAAATTTCTGAACTAAGAATATCAGAAAGATCCCAAAAGATTCCAGGGGGAAACCTTCCAAAAAAGAAGTGAGAATCAGATCAACTTCAAATTTCTCAGCTGCCAAGACTAGATGCCAAAAAACAATGTTCTGAATTTTCTGCAGCCAAATCCTATGCCATGAAACAAGATTCCAGTACTCAAGAATAAGGAAAAATATATTTTCGGCAAGCTAAGACACAGAGAAAGTTTCCAAACTATAAGCCACTGTGAAAGAATTATTCAAATATATACTCTACTAAAATATTTAATTCATAAGAAAAAGTCAATCAGTATGTATTACAAAATAGAAAAAGTCATAAATCAAACCAGCAGACTCTCAGATGGTTCAAAAACAATATAAAACCAAAACAGATGCAATAAAATCAATGACAGAGTAAATGTAAAACTAACAGGATGAAAAAATGTATCAGTCAAGATGAAAGGTATGAAATGGGATATGGATTTAATTGAGACACTGGTGTAAATAGGATACTGATGCACTTTTTAAACCTCATAACACAGCAAGATGTAAAATTCATGAGCATGTGTACAACTAGCAGAATATCAAAATAAATCAAAACATAAATGATTAAAAAAAAGAATAAGAGAAAATGTCATCACCACAGAAGACTTGACTATATCACTTCAAAAACTGATAGATGAACATGAGATGAAAAATGGTAAGCAGAGGAAACACATGTAGAAATATAAGGGAATTAACAGAGTGATAAAATATTTAAGGATTAGAAATTCTCTAATTTCTAATGATCAAGGCTGACATTCTTCAGAAAAAAATTAAAAATAAGGAAAAAAGAGCTTAGCAAGAAAGATGAACAAAAGATTAAAACTATAAAATAATTCTCCAAATCATCCACAAATATAAAACAATTTAAAAAATCAAAGTACCTAACAAAGTTATACAAGAAAAATTTTTAAATTTTCTTCACAAAGAAAATTACAAAACTTTATGGAAAGGCACTCTGTAGATGAGCAAACAAGGCACTGCTAAAGAACACAGGGTAGGAACAATGTAAGTGGTAACAATGTAGAGGATTTGAAGAAGGAAAGATTACTCAATAATCTATGATGGGAAATTTGGTTGCCCTATTGGGAAGCAAAATAGAAATGAAACTCTTAAGTCATAGCATACAAACAAATAAATTAATTCCAGATGGATTAAATGTTTTTAATGTCAAAAGAAAACCTTACAACTTTTAGAACATATGGGAGACAATTTTTATAACACTAGTGTAGGGAAAGATTTCTTCAAGATGTAAAATGCACTACAAAAGAAAGGAATAAATTTAGCTACATTAAAATTAAAATTTTTGTTCAAAAGATACCACAAAGGGAATAAAAAGACACACCACAGTTGAGATTTTATACATTTATTATGAGGATACTGCAAGATATACCCAGAAAAGTATTAATGTGTGTTAAGATTACCTATACAAGACAAAAAGCGCAGGAAAAAAAAGGCAAAAGACCTCTAAAGGAATTTCAGAAAGAGGCAATGTAAATGGTAACTAGACATAAAAACTTAATAACCAGGGAAATGGAAATGAAGATTAGAATGAGTCAATGTATTCTGTAACTAATAAATGGACAAAAGTGAAAAGATCTGACAATAATGGGTATTATATACTGCTAATAAAAAAAGTAAGTTTTCACAATGATTTTGAAAAACAATTTGGGAATGAAATGAAGAGTTAAATGTGTGTATACGCTGTGATTCATCAATTTCACTTGTATAACTATAACCTAGAGATACTCTTGCTCCTATGCAACAGGTAGCCTCTATAAGAACATTCATAGGGGTACTGTTCCAGAAAGGAAAGAAACAGAAATATTCCAAATGTCCACTAAGAGAATAGAAGTAATTTCACACATTGATATAATGCAGAGTAATGAATGAAGTACAGCTAGATATAATAACAAGATTATTCGAAGAAACAAATGTGTAATGATAAAAGCAAGTCAGTCAAGTATATATATGGTATAACTCAAACATAGGGATTGAGCCGCAGGTTGGGCTCCACGCTGACAGTGTGGAGCCTGCTTGGAATTCTCTCTTTCCCTCTCTCTCTGCCTCTCCCTGGCTCGTGCATGTGCTCTCTCAAAATAAATGAACAAACATTATAAAACAAAACAAAAAAAAGAATAAGCAAAACTAAACAAGTATGTTATTTAGAGATATACATGTGATAAAGTGTTTGTTTTAGTTGGTAAAAAGTAGACCCCAATTCATTAC
This sequence comes from Proteles cristata cristata, assembly GCA_017311185.1. Taxonomy (NCBI): domain Eukaryota; kingdom Metazoa; phylum Chordata; class Mammalia; order Carnivora; family Hyaenidae; genus Proteles; species Proteles cristata. Next base: position 216,447 of record JAESUZ010003049.1, on the reverse strand, counting down.
AGTGGTTACCTGGGCCAGAGAAGGCACAGAAGGTGAGTAATAAACCAGGAGCTGACAATACATAAGTGTTTACTGTATTATTATAAAACAAGTTACAAAAAGGTTAAATATATATTCCTTTGTACGATCAAAAGTAACATTAAAATAAGACAAATTGATGGGTTAGTTTAGAACTGAAAGGTCTGTTTCTGACAAGATCTGATTAGGTTTTTTGAACCTATCTTACATTGGAAAAAATAGAAAGGCTAAATAAAAGATCTTTAAAAAAAAATCAATGTTAAGGTGATAAAAGAGCTACCAAAGCAGTGAAAATTTGCAGGGCAAAGTTTCAAAAGAGGAGAGAAATCAAGAGATTTGAGTCTGGCCCTAGGATTACTTTTCTCATAAAAATTGATAACTGATTCTAAAAGGAAAAGAGACGGACAATTGAGCAATGTTTTCACCACTGTCACAGAGGTGGAAAGGAAAAAAGCTGGAATTCTGGGTCCAATAAAGGAAAGAGTCCCTGTAAAATACGCTGGACTTCTAAGTGGATCTGTAACAAATACACCCTATACCTAAAGGTGATCAGAAAAAGAATCAGCCTGTCAGAAACTGAAGTCTAGCTTCCAAACAGTGCATTCTGGACTGGACCAAAGTGAACTGACAACAGCTCAACTACCTGTCAGAGGGAAAAAGAAATCCTCTCCAGAAGAATTACAAAGTCATTCAGAGCCTCAAATTATCTGTAACATTTTCGTATACAAATCTACCACTCAATCAAAAATAACATGCACAGGGCACCTGGGTGGCTCAGTAGGTTGAGCGTCCAACTTCGGCTCAGGTCATGATCTCAATGGGAGTTTGAGCCTTCCATCAGGTTCTCTGCTGTCAGTGCAGAGCCTGCTTTGGATCCTCTGTACCCCTTTATGCCCCTACCTCACCTCTCAAAATAAATATTAAAAAAAAATATGTATAGGACAAGATTTGACCAAAAAGAGAAAAACAAGACAAGACAAAAAGAGTGACAGGTGATAGAGAAATTAAGGCTGATGTCAACATTAACATAATTAAAGAAGTTCAATAATTAAATGGCAAGATAGAGAATTGTGGCAGGGAACTAAAAGCTATACTACAAACTACAGGGGGACACCTGGGTGGCTCAGTTGGTTAAGTGTCCGACTTCAGCTCAGGTCACGATCTCAAGGCTTGGCCTGTGAGTTTGGGCCCCACATCGGGCTCTGTGCTGACAGCTCAGAGTCTGCAGCCTGCTTCAGATTCTGTGTCTCCCTCTTTCTCTGCCCTCCCCCGCTTGTACTCTCTGTTTCTCAAAAATAAACATTAAAAAAACCCTTAAATTTTTAAAACTACAAATAAATTATAAAATTGAAATATAAAACAAATGCAATTAAGAATCCAATGCATGGGCTTAACATAGGATTAAGCAAATGTGAAGAGCAGGTCAGAAGAAAACAAAATTGAAGCATCAACAGGGAGAAAAGTACCTTAAGGTGTCACAAAACTATATCACAGTAAAATAAACTGTATGTTTAGAGTGTATAATTAGAACTACAGTAAGAGAGGAAAGAGAATATGAAACAAAATTTTTCAGAACTTATGCAAAACATCAAAGCTACACATTCACAAAGAGCTACAAGCCCCTCAAAAAGATGAATATAAAGAAAAGCACATTCAGACGCACCATAGTGAAACTGGAAACCAACGCAAAGTATAAAAATTTGAAAGCATTCAAAGCAAAAAGAAAATCTTTAAAGGAACAAGACTGTCAGTGGATTTCAAGAGAAAAGGTAAGAAAATGGAAGAAGATGGTATAATATTTTCAAATTTCTGAGGACAGAAAACATACCTGTGTAGAATTTTAAACCTGGAGAAAATATCCTTTAAAAAATGAAGACAAAGTAAAGACATTTTCAAACAAAAATCAAGGGCCTGAATTCGCAGTAATCCACACTAAAAGAAATACTACTTTAATTCTCTAAGTAGGAAGAAAATCATCACATAGATAAAAAGGAATGAAAAACAAGAAAACAAAAATATATTGGTAAATCTAAATAAATATTAACTGTATAAAATCACAACAGTAATGGTCCTGTTTGTACAAGAACACAAAAAGCATCAGGAAATAAAGGGAATTAAAGTATGCTAAAGTTCCGGGGCGCCTGGGTGGCTTAGTTGGTTAAGCGTCCGACTTTTGCTTAGGTCATGATCTCGTGGTTCATGGGTTCAAGCCCCGCGTCGGGCTCTGTGCTGACTGCCAGCTCAGAGCCTGGAGCCAATTTCAGAGTCTGTATCTCCCTCTCTCTCTCTGACCCTCCCCTGCTCACGCTCTCTCTCTCTCCTAGAAATAAATAAAAAATATTTAAAAAAAAAGTATGCTAAAGTTCCTAAGAATACTGAACCTATTGTCCTGAAAGCTTAAAACAGAGTCATTATACTGGTCTTCAGTGAGTCAAGGAAGAATGTTGTACTCTCTAGAGCAACTACTAAAAGAAGAGGAAAATGTAAAAAACAAGTCAGTAAAGGGGAAAATGGAATAAAAATATTTAATATCAAAAACAAGGAGGGGTGCCTGAGTGGCTCAGTTGGTTAAGCATCTGACTTCAGCTCAGGTCATGATCTCACAGTCTGTGAGTTCGAGCCCCACATCAGGCTCTGTGCTGACAGCTCAGAGCCTGGCGCCTGGTCAGATTCTGTGTCTCCTCTCTTTGCCCCTCCCCTGCTCACACTCCATCTCTCTCAAAAATAAATAAATAGTAAAAAAAAAAAAAAGAAGAAGAAAATGAATATAGAAATGATAGAATAAACTGAAGATAAAAATTAGATGGCAAATTAACCCAAATCACTATTTACATGATATACAAACAGACTATTCTAAATAAAAGAAGATTGAAGAACGTATGCCAGGACTAGGTTAAGTGTAGTGCCCTAAACATGCCATCCACATGAAGTTTTCAGGTCCTCTGCTGGTTACTAATAGTCCCTCTTCCTCTCTAACACTGAGAAGAAGATGAAATGTACACTGTCACCACTTCTACTGTTTTGAAGGTCCTGGACAAGGCATGAGGAAGAAAAAGAAATAAAGAGCATTAAGAATGGAAAAAGAAAAAAATAAAGCTGTCTTGATGAACAAATGACATGACTGTGAAAAGAGAAAATCCCACAAATGCAAATACTAACTAGTAGAATTAAAAACTGCATTTAACAAGATCCTAGGATAAAAGTCAATATAAAAAAGAAGTAACTTTATATCCATATCCCAACAATATACAGTTAGCAGATAAATATTAAAAATTATATTATCTAAGACAGCATCAAACAGCATAAAGTGCCTAGGAACATACTTAAGAAAGATAAGGCATTTACACAAAAATTTAAGAAACTTTATCCAGGTAAATTGAAGACTAAGACATACACCATCTTCATGAAATCGAAAGCTCAGGATTATAATACTATGTTCACAGAATGAAAAGTGGTATTATAATTGATGAGAACTAAAACTTGTAACTCAACACAACACCTATCAAAATTCCAGCCAGTCAGGGTGGAGCAGTATAAGGAGAACCAATAAGTTGATTCTAAAATGTAGATAAAAATGCGAAAGGCTAACAATAGCGAAAACAATCTTGAAAAAGCTAATGATGACAATAATGATGCAGCAGTAGTAGCAGCAACAACAGCAGCAGTTGTCATTAAAGACATCTGGAAGACTTAAGCTACTATATATCAAAAGTTGTCAAAGCAATCTCGAGAAAGAAGAACAAAACTGGAAGCCTCATGCTCCCTGATTTCAAACTATACTCCAAAGCTATAGAAATCAAAACAGCATGGTACTGGCATGAAAACAAAGAGATCAACAGAAGAGATATTAGTAGTCAATTAATCTATGACACAGGAGGCAAGAATATACAATAGGGAAAGGACAGTCTCTTCAATAAAAGTGTATTGGGAAAACTGGACAGCTACATCCTTATACGACACATAAAAACAAATTCAAAAGAGAAAAAGATTTGAAAAAAAGACCTGAAATCATAAAACTCCTAGAAAACACAGGCAGTAAGCTCTTTGACATTTGTCTCAGCAATCATTTTTTGCAAGAGGTTCCCCAGGCAAGAGCAACAAACATTAAAATAAACAAATGGGACTATACCAAACTAAAATCTTTTGCACAGCAAAAGAAATTGCCAATGAAAAGAAAAAGCACCCTACTGAATGGGAGAAAATATTTGCAAATCATACATCAGATAAGGGGCTAAAATCCATAATACATAAAGAACTTAACAACTTAGTATCAAAAACACAATCTAATTAAATAATAGGCAGAGAGTTTGAATAGACCATTTCTCCAAAGAAGACACACAGCTGGTGTGTGAGAAGATGCTCAATATCACTAATCATCAATGAAATGCAAATCAAAACCCAATGAGATATAACCTTGTATTCATCAGACTCTCAAGTATCAAAGATGAATGGAATAGACTGACCGCTGCCAAAGGAAGTGGTAGGTGGGCAAAATGGCTGAATGGGGTCAAAGGCTCAAATTTACAGTGATAAAATAAATAAGTCATGGAACAGAATGGACAGCCTGGTAACTGCAGTTAGTAATACTATTCAGTGTATATTTGATAAGTTGCCAAGAGAGTAGATCTTAAAAGTTCTCACAGGAAAAAAAAAATGTAACTGCGTGGGATGGATATTAACTAGGTTTTTGTGGTGATTATTTCACAATATATAACATACTGAATCATTACGTTGCACACATCTAAATATAATGTTAAATGTCAATTACATCCCAATTAAAAAATTAAAGGACAACTTAAAAGACAACCTACAGAATGGAAGAAAATATTTGCAAAATATGTATCTGACAAGAGAATTGTATCTAGTACTATTACAGCTCAACAAAGAGGTAGCCCTAAAAAATGGGCAAAGGATATGTATAGTTTTTCGTCCAAAAGATATACAAATAGCTAATAAGTACATCAAAAGATGCTCAGTATCATTAAAGAAATGCAAATCAAAACCACAGTGAGATATCACTTCATATCTGCTAGGATAGCTATAATCAAACTAACAGAATATAGTAAGTTGGCAAGGACGTGGAGAGGAACTTTCATATACTATTGGTGGGAAGGGAAAATGGTGTAGCCTCTGTGGAAAACAGTTTGTCAGCTTCTCAAAAAGCTAAACAGGGAGGCACCTAGGTGGCTCAGTCAGTTGAGTGCCCAAATCTTTGATTTCAGCTCAGGTCATGATCCCAGAGTTGTGGGATTGAGCCCCGTGTGGGGCTCTGCACTGAGCATGCGGCCTGCCGAAGATTCTCATTCCCCACTCCCCTCTCCCCCTCTTGAGCACTCTCTAAAATAAATAAAAAAGCTAAACAAAGAATTACCATATAATCTATCAGAGGTATACACCTAGGAATATACCTAAAGAACTAAACACGGGTACTCAAACACCGAGCCACAAAATTCATAGTAGCACTTTTCACAATATTCAAAAGGTGGGAATAACCCAAATGTCCATCAATGAACAAATGGATAAACAAACTGTGATAAATACATACAACAGAATATTATTCAGCCATAAAATAGAATGAAGTACTGATGTATGCTACAACGTGGATGAACATCAAAAACATTATGCTAAGTGACAGAAGAAAAACACAAGAAGTCACATACTGTAGGACTCCATTTATAGGAAATATTCAGAACAATTAAATCCTTTAAGACAGACAGGAGCCGGGGGAGGCAAGATGGCGGAGAAGTAAGGAGCTCCGTACTTGCACTCGCGCCCATACATCACACAGAAAAGATCTGAAGCCATTGGAAACCATATAAAACCTGAGAGACTCGGAGAAAAAGGACGCAGAATCCACTGAGAAAGCCTTCTAACGTGAGTGCGAACCGGGGAAGGTAAAATCGGGCTGGGATCGGAGCCTCCAGGGTGGGAGGCGATCCCCCTCTACCCTCTACGGGGAGTGAGAGGGGAAAAGGAGAGAGTCCGAGACAGAAAAATCTCCGCTCGGTGCATAGAAAGACCGTACTTGCCAAATACCTGCACACCAGGTCCCCTCGCGACAACTGGTCCTGGGGGAGGCTGAGCACACAAACTGCTTCTTTGTGCCGCTCCTGGAGGTTGGTTTTTAAAGCGGCGCGGGCGTGCCAGCCGCCATTGTAGCTCCAGGGCTGCTGGGACCCCTGAAAGAGACGCGCAGACACCGGGCGTCCGCGCTCCTGGCTGGCTGGAACTCGAGAGGGAAGGCAAAGAGCTAAAAACTGGGAAATTTGCCTGTGAGTTCGTGTTTCGGGTGACGAGCCATAGAGAGACCCGGTTTTCCTCACTCCAGCGGCGGCGCGCCTGCCGCCATTGTAGCTCCAGCGCGGCTGGGACCCCTGAAGGAGACGCGCAGACACCGGGCGTCCGCGCTCCTGGCTGGCTGGAACTCGAGAGGGAAGGCAAAGAGCTAAAAACTGGGAAATTTGCCTGTGAGTTCGTGTTTCGGGTGACGAGCCATAGAGAGACCCGGTTTTCCTCACTCCAGCGGCGGCGCGCCTGCCGCCATTGTAGCTCCAGGGCTGCTGGGACCCCTGAAGGAGACGCGCAGACACCGGGCGTCCGCGCTCCTGGCTGGCTGGAACTCGAGAGGGAAGGCAAAGAGCTAAAAACTGGGAAATTTGCCTGTGAGTTCGTGTTTTGGGTGACGAGCCATAGAGAGACCCGGTTTTCCTCACTCCAGCGGGCTCAGGCTACGCGGACCCGGCAGGCAAGCCCCCGCGCATGCGCACCAGAGCCGACCCAGAGAAGGAAGCAGCGATCCTGACTCAGCCCCCAGAGCTCAGCAGGGAGCCTGGAATTGCCCGAGGGGGTTGTCTGGGAAGCTGTGACTAAGGCAACTTCAGCAGGGCGCGGACTGGGATCTGGAGATTGGAACTGGCCTGGGTTGAAGAGTGCAACCAACTTCGGCTGCGTCCCCGAAACGGGGAGTTGACACGCCAAAAAAAAAAAAAGCGAGCTGCAGCGCGGGGTTCAAGAAGGGACTGGAGCACCGTCACTCTCCTCCCCACAATCGCCAAGGCAGAACCCCCCGCCTGAGGCATCGGATCACGCCACGCCCATCCCTGCCTGAGAGGTGCCCTCCTCCCTTTTTTTTTTTTTTTTTCTTTTTTCTTTTTTTTCCCCTTTCTTTTCTCTTTTTTTCTTCTTCTTTCTCTTTTCTCGCTTTTTCCCCCAAAACACTGACCTGATTAACTCTGGTTGCCAGCTTGCTTAAACAATCACAAGTCCATTCTGTAAATGTAAATTCTACACCTACCGACTTTTTCAGCTATTTCTCTCAGGAGTAATTAGACTATATAGTTTCTCTGGATAATTCCAGCATCCTTCTCTCACCTATCCAACCATATTCTACCCTTTACCTCTTTGAAAAAAGCTTCTTATCCCTTCTGCCTGTTCATTCTATTTCAAAATCTGCCTTGTCTCACCCTGCCTTCTCTCTTTTTCTCTATGCTCTTCAACCAGCGCTGCATACACACGGCTATTTAACTGTAGCTGGGAAATCCAGGTATATGCTTTAAACCGTTCTTTGTCCATCGGTTTTCTTCTTTTTTCCTTTTCTTTTCCCCTTTTTGATCCTTTTATGTATTTTATGCTCCCTATTATTCGCCCTCCCTCCTCCGTCTTTTCTATTAACTTTTTCGTTTTCCCTCTCACTTTGCATGTTAGTTGAATCAACCTGTGCGTTTGTGTGCTCCTGCTCCCTGTGTGTTTGTCTGTCTGTTTTCTTTTCCAGGGCTGCCTCAAGAAACAAGCTAGAGTACACAAGGTGAAGAGTCCCAAATATCACTACGAATAGGAAAATAAAATAATTTAGGTCCCAACAAGAGAGACCAAGAGATACCATTCAAAAAACACTCTCTGAAAGGATAGGCCCTGGAAAGTCAAAGAGTCTTCTTGGATATAGCAGCGCTCATAGAAACAGAGAGCATAACAGGTCTTTAAAACCAACAAGAGCTGGAAAGCTAACTAAAATGACGAAACGAAAGAGCTCTCCTCCAAAGAAACTCCAAGAAGAAATGACAGCTAATGAACTGCTCAAAACAGACATCAGCAGCATAAGTGAACAAGATTTTAGAATAATAATGGTGAAATTAATAGCAGGGCTTGAAAAAAACATAGGGGACATCAAAGAAACTATGGCTACAGACAGAATGGAAAATAAAAATAGGCATGAAGAATTAAAAAATGCGATAAATGAGATCCATAATAAATTAGAGGCCTCCAATGCACGGCTTGAAGAGGCAGAAAGGAGAATAAGTGATTTAGAAGACACCATTCTAGAAAAACAAGAAGCTGACAAAAAAAGAGACAAACTGATCCAGGAACAGGAAAGAAGAATTCGAGAGCTCAGCGACACAGTCAAACGCAACAATATCCGTATCATAGGAATCCCAGAAGAGGAAGAGAGAGGGAAAGGTGCTGAAGGAGTCCTGGAACAAATTATAGCAGAGAACTTCCCCGACCTGGGGAAGGAAGTAAATGTGGAAATACAAGAGGCTCAGAGGACTCCTCTCAGACGTAACTTGAATCGATCTTCTGCACGACATATCATCGTAAAAATGGCAAAATACAAGGACAAAGAGAGAATTTTGAAAGCAGCTAGGGAGAAAAGGGCCCTCACATACAAAGGGAAACCCATCAGAGTGGTGACAGACCTATCTACTGAAACGTGGCAGGCCAGAAAGGAATGGCAAGAGATCTTCAATGTGATGAACAGTAAAAATATGCAGCCAAGAATCCTCTATCCAGCAAGCCTGTCATTCAAAATAGAAGGAGAGATAAAAACCTTTCCAAACAAACAGAAATTGAAAGAATTTGTCACCACGAAGCCAGCCCTACAAGAAATCCTGAGGGGGATGCTCTGAAGGAAAGGTTGCAAGGAACAAAGATTCCAGAGACACCACCACAAACATGAACCCTACAAAAGATACAAAGACTCTAAACCCACATATTTCAATAATAACACTGAATGTAAATGGGCTGAATGCTCCAATCAAAAGACATAGGGTAGCAGAATGGATTAAAAAACAAAATCCATCTATATGCTGTCTACAAGAAACTCATTTTAGACGGGAAGATACCTTCAGATTAAAAGAAAGGGGATGGAGAAACATATATCATGCTACAGGAAATCAAAAGAAAGCCGGAGTAGCGATACTTATATCAGACAAACTGGACTTTAAATTAAAGACAATCACAAGAGATGAAGAAGGGCACTACATAATAATTACAGGGTGCATCCATCAGGAAGAACTAACAATCATAAATGTCTACGCACCGAATATGGGAGCTCCTAAATATCTAAAACAATTAATCACAAACAGAAACAAGCTTATAGATAAGAATGTGCTAATAGCAGGGGACTTTAATACTCCGCTTACAGCAATGGATAGGTCAACCAGACAGAAAATCACTAAAGAAATAATGGACTTGAAAGATACATTGGACCAGATGGACTGATGGATATATTTAGAACTTTACATCCTGAGGCCAGGGAATTTACTTTCTTCTCAAGTGCACATGGCACATTCTCAAGATAGATCACATACTGGGACATAAAGCAGCCCTCAATAAATATAAAAGAATAGAGATCATACCATGCACTGTCGTCAATCACAATTTTCAAACTTGAAATCAATTACAGGAAGAAGTCTGGAAAACTTCCAAAAACATGGAGGTTAAAGAACACCCTTCTAAAGAATGAATGGGCCAATCAGGCAATTAGAGATGAAATTAAAAAATAGATGGAAACAAATGAAAATGAAAACACAACAATTCAAAATCTATGGGATGCGGCAAGGCAGTCCTAAGAGGAAAGTACATTGCTCTCCAGGCCTATTTCAAGAGATTAGAAAAAGCGCAAGTCAAAATCTAACAGCTCACCTAAAGGAACTAGAGGCAGAGCAACAAGAACGCCCTAAACCCAGTAGAAGAAGAGAAATAGTAAAAATTAGAGCAGAAATAAACAACATCGAGACCAAAGAAACAATTGAACAGATCCATGAAACCAAGAGTTGGTTTTTTGAAAAGGTAAACAAAATTGACAAACCTCTAGCCAGACTATCCAAAAGAAAAGAGAGAGCACACAAATAGACAAAATTATGAATGAAAATGGACTTATTACAACCAACCCCTCAGAAATACAAGCAATTATCAGGGAATACTATGAAAAATTATATGCCAACAAATTGGACAACTTAGAAGAAATGGACAAATTTCTAAACACACACTCACTACCAAAATTCACACGGGAAGAAATAGAAAAGCTGAACAGACCCATAACGAGTGAAGAAATTGAATCAGTGATCAAAAATCTCCCAACAAATAAGAGCCCTGGACCCGATGGCTTCCCTGGGGGAATTCTACCAGACATTTAAAACAGAATTAATCCCAATTCTTCTCAAGCTATTCCAAAAAATAGAAAGCGAAGGAAAACTCCCGGATTCATTTTATGAAGCCAGCATCACACTGATTCCCAAGCCAGACAGAGATCCAGCAAAAAAAGAGAACTACAGGCCAATATCCCTGATGAATACGGATGCAAAAATTCTCAACAAGATCCTTGCAAATCGAATCCAGCAGCACATAAAAAGAATCATCCACCAAGATCAAGTGGGATTCATTCCTGGGTTACAGGGCTGGTTCAACATTCGCAAATCAATCAATGTGATACATCATGTCAATAAAAGAAAAGATAAAAACCATATGATCCTGTCAATAGATGCAGAAAAAGCATTTGACAAAATACAGCATCCCTTCTTAATAAAGACTCTCGAGAAAGTTGGGATAGAAGGAACCTGCTTAAACATCATCAAAGCCATCTATGAGAAGCCTTCAGCTAACATCATCCTCAACGCGGAAATACTCAGAGCTCTCCCCCTGAGATCAGGAACACGACAGGGATGTCCACTCTCACCACTGCTGTTTAACATAGTGCTGGAAGTCCTAGCATCAGCCATCAGACACCAAAAGGAAATCAAAGGCATCAGAATTGGCAAGAGGAAGTCAAACTTTCACTCTTCGCAGATGACATGATACTCTACATAGAAAACCCGACAGACTCCACCAGAAGCCTACTAGAACTGATCCAAGAATTCAGCCAAGTTGCAGGGTACAAAATCAACGTACAGAAATCGGTTGCATTTTTATACACCAACAATGAAACAACAGAAAGAGAAATCAAGAAACTGATCCCATTCACAATTGCACATAAAACCATAAAATACCTCGGAATAAACCTAACCAAGGATACAAGAGATCTGTATGATGAAAACTATACAAAACTTATGAAGGAAATTGAAGAAGACACAAAGAAATGGAAAAACATTCCATGCTCAAGGATAGGAAGAATAAATATAGTTAAGATGTCATTACTACCCAAAGCACTCTACACATTCAATGCAATTCCAATCAAAATTGCACCAGCATACTTCTCAAAACTAGAACAAACTATCCAAAAATTTGTATGGAACCACAAAAGACCCCGAATAGCCAAAGTAATCCTGAAAAATAAAACCAAAACGGGAGGGATCACCATCCCAGACTTTAGCCTCTACTACAAAGCTGTCATCATCAAGACAGTATGGTATTGGCACAAAAACAGACACATAGACCAATGGAACAGAATTGAGAACTCAGAAGTGGACCCAAAGTATACAGCCAACTAATCTTTGACAAAGCAGGAAAGAATATCCGATGGAAAAAAGACAGCCTTTTTAACAGATGGTGTTGGAGAACTGGACAGCAACATGCAGAAGAATGAAACTAGATCATTTTCTCACACCATGCACAAAAATAAACTCAAAATGGATAAAGGACCTGAACGTGAGACAGGAAACTATCAACACCCTAGAGGAGAAAGCAGGAAAGCAGTATTTGTAATAGCAGTATCCATTTAACACTGGAAGTAACTTAGATGTCTAGCAACAGAACAGATAACATGGCATATACAAACAATGGAATACGATACAGCAACAAAAATGAAAACCATTGCTATGTACAAGATGGATTAATCACGCAACGGTAATACTGAGTTAAGTCAGACATAAAAAATTTACTCCACATAATTCCATTTATAAACGTTCAAAAACAGGTAAAAGAAATCTTTGGTATTAGAAGTCAAGAAAATGGTTATCTTCAGAGAGAAGGGAGTGGTTAATAATAAGAAAAACACACAGGGGCTTTGGGGGTCTGGTAAATTTCTATTTCTTTGCCTGGGTTGTCAGGTGGTCAAAATTGCTAACTTTGTGAAAACTCAATGAATCACACTCTTAAAAAGTGTGCACTCTCTTGTATGTTTTATCTCAACAAAATTTTTGCATTAAAGAAAACAAAACACAGTAAGGATATCAAACTTGAAACACATGATTAGCGCACATAATCTAAAGAACATATGAAGTACTATACTTAGGGGAAGAAAATTGAGAGACACAACTGAAGAACATAGGTAGGGACAATGGTAATTAACATAGGCCTTTGGTCTCCAAATTACAAGGCTCTAGTCAACTAAAGTTAAACAGCCACAAATCATTAGAGATCTAATACATACAATTATCTTGACTATTATCCCCCAAAACTATTTTTCCATAACAGATCAGTTTAGAAGTATTAATAGTATATTAAAGTATATTAATAGAAAATAATGATGGATATGAAACATGTAAGCAATATAACTACACACTGCAAGAATTATAACTAGATTTTAAGAGGAGAAACTTTAGGGGCGTCTGGGTGGCTCAGTCGGTTGAGCATTTGACTTTGGCTCAGGTCATGATCTCATGGTTTGTGGGTTCGAGCCCCTCATCAGGCTCTGTGCTGACAGCTAGCTCAGAGTCTGGAGCCTGTTTCAGATTCTGTGTCTCTTTCTCTCTCTGACCCTCCCCTGCTCATCCTGTCTCTCTATTTGTCTCTCAGAAATAAATAAAACATAAAAAAAAAAAAAAGGAGAAACTTTAAAAGAATTTAAACTTTAAAGAATTAAACTTCTTTTAATTCTCCAAAGAACTTAGTACAGTGCTGAGCACACAGCAGCCACAAAACTGATAGTTACATATGTGTCTGCACAGGCATAAAACTCCGAGTCAGTTCTCCCACACTCAAACTTGCACTGCCCAAAATAATCACAAACTGAAGACAGACAAAATCACTTCTTTCCTAATGATTTCTCCTAGTGCTCTTAATTCTCTACTGTATGGAGGGAAAGAAACAACTATTGTCATGACAACTATAATGTGAACTAGCTTGTAAGTCTTCACATTTTTAAAAATAGATATTATTGTAAAAATTAACCCACTATAAAGATGAAAGAAAATCAAATGATATTTTGTATTTATCAGGAAATGTATTGCAGGTTACATGTATATGCTCAAATAAAAGCCTGTTTCAATGTCTCCAGTTCCACCGGAGATAAAAGCATGTTAAAAAGATATGAAAACCTCAAAGAAGGCAGCCAAATGGAAGTGTTATTTATGTCATTTCACTTCTCTCTTTGTTGCATACGATTTTAGAAGATAACATTGTGAAGAAGGTCTAAAAAATATAAATTACCCGATCATTCATGAGAAGATCTTTCACAATGAAAGTAGCTACCAAGGACTTCAAAGGAGCAGCAAACTGATCAGGTGCGAGGAGAGCGATATGCCCAATAGTAACCAATGGTGTTATGAGATGTTCCAGGTTGCTTGGATCTAGGCTCTTATGCAGAGGCTGAAAATGAAGAAAGGAAAATATATTCAACTCTATAAATATGTAAATAAACTATTCACATATTTCATGTTCAAATAAAAAAACTGCAAAAGCTTCAATACATATATATGATGTTAAGTGGTACCTCTAGCTTATATTTAAACTATAGCCTATTTGTATCTAAAAGGCATCACACTTAAATATTTTCAGTTGTGCCCAAGTCGTATTTTAGAACTAGGTAAAAAAAAAGTTTCAGCATGGAGAATATTATGCATTACATATTTTATGATCACATATATGAATATGTTTAGAGACTGCTAGGGCTCACCAATATCCACTGCTCTTCTACCTCCTACATGGCTATACATGCAGCTTCCTCTGCAGTCAGATGAAAACAAGTGGATAAGCTCTGGTTATTAGCAGACTGGGCATAAAAGTTAAGTATGCCAGGCCTGCTCTAAAGCAGGAATGAGGAGTGTATTCTCTTTACTCACTGACAGGCTTAAGGATACAAGTGGGACTTAAAGAGAAGCCAATTGCCAAAAAAAATCTGTGTGTCTAAGCTGTTGATTAGAATGTAATCCAAATACCCAACTGGACATTTTTTCAGGAGCAAGAAATAAACTTATTATATAGAGTCACATGCATTTTTATGGATTTTTGTAGCATCAAATACTAAGTATCATAACTAAGAGAATTCTTTTTATTATTCTGATAGAAACCCCAAACATTAATACATATTTTGCCATGACAAAAGAATGAGACTCCTCGTATCTTATAATACCTAAAATGTTTTGTTAAATATTTTAAATTGAGAAATCACAAGAGTGACTATTGCAGACTATCACTGGCATAAGCAGAGAGGGAAGGAGACAAAAATCTATGTGTGTGGTTTTCTGTGTGTTGTGTGTGTGTATTATGTGAATAAATACTCTTGAGAAAAGTGTATCAGAAACTGGTAACTACTGCCTCTAGAAGTGGGAAGTGAGTGGCTGGGGATATAGGGCTGAGGTAGAGGTGAAAACTTATTATTCTACTATTTACTATTTGAATTTGTTTTGTATCTTCTGATTTGGAGACAAGCAAATTATTAAAATTTTCAGTGACATTTTTAGTAAAGAGTTGATGCCATCCTCCAATGCTAAACACAAGAATTCTAGGCTTGAAAAACAATATTAAACTGTTCCTCCCCAACATATTAGGGTAATGTGAGGCTTCATTTAGTCAAAGGTATATTTAAATGAATTTACTTCTTGCTATTCTTGATGAGTTCCCTCAACACTTCCACTGCCAGCTTCTTTATATTATAAAGGAAAATCTGATCACAGAGTTTTCTTTTTCAATAATGAGTGTGACAATTTTACAAAATAAGGTAATAAAATCATTTCTTAAAAAAGCAATTTTTTTTTAGACCCTGAATTAATAGTAATCTCATAAAGGCCAGATACCTCTATGAAACCTTTTCTCAGAAGGTAGCCAACCTGTACACTACAGCAGAAGGATTATAGGTTAGGTTATGGTGAAGATAAAATAAAATATCAGAGAAAAAAATAAATAAAATAGCAGATATATAATATTGAAATGAAAATAAAAGTACATAACAAATTCAAGTTATTATCAACATTATCCTGCTCCTTATCACCACTGAAAGGAAGAGAAAGGAGATTAATCAAGAAAAACAAAAGCTTTCTAAATCAACATGAATTCATCAAAGTCATTCTCATCTGTAAAACAGACTACACAAAATGCTTCCACCCCAAAAGGCACAAAATTAGAAATAAATTATTTGCTATACACAGCAAAGATGATGCCTGATAAAGACAACTACTTTTCTTCCTGGTGCAGGTCTTTAGCATAATACATGAAGATGCAAAAAGGTTACCATAAATGTTTCTAAAACAGAGACAACAAGTCAAAGCTTATATGGTTAACTAGCTTCAGCATACTTTCCAAACTGCTTTAATTTCATTCAAGGTTCCTATACTATGTAAAAATGCTAAATATATAATAAGAATACTAAATATATAATAAGAATAGCCCCAGATTACAGTGAAATGCAATCCTAGAAAGGGTAATAGTAATTTAAAGGGCAAAAAAATATATGTATTTAAAAAACAATTTAATCTGTACAATATTAGGTCAGTGATTATGTACGTATAAATCTAGATGTACTTTATATTACCAATTAGAACTGACAGAACTCCACAAACTTCAGCAGTATCTCATAAACAGAACTCTAATTTTTCAAACCTGTAAACTGACAGAATATTCATTACTGATTATCAATAAGTATGATTTTATATATAGTTACTTATTAATGAAGAAGTTTCCTAATATTAAATGTATATCAAAAATTATGATACAATTGTTTGATTTCTGAATTTAAGTTACTACTAAACATCTGAATAATCAGATATCTTCATATTTTAACCACACATCAGTATTGATTTACTGATTCAAATCCTGAAAACATACTATAAAATGATGCATCTCCAAATGTGAACATTCTATAAAATCATTAATACGTGTTTTTTAACTGTAATATGTTAAACAAAAAACTTTTTTTTCGTCTTTACCTCAAATATCTGTGCAAACTGGGTCTCTTTACTAGAAAATATCGCATGGATACAATGAATGGCGTATTTGGCTTGGCGAGGGGGTCCTTTTTTAGATTTGTGATGTAAAACAGGAAGCAAAGCTCTAAAAAAAAAACAAAAAATAAAATTAAAGAAAACAATAAACCGGAAAAATCAGCAAAATTCCACTAGATACTTTACCATTTGTATTTTTTAAGTAATGTTTTGTAAGAACAAAAGAAACCTACTTGAACTCCTTTTCAACTGTCTCTAATTTTGCTTTATAAACATCTATATTAAGAATATAGTCCAATACAAGTTTTTTTGTCCTTTTTACTTAACAATTCTAAATAGAAACATGGATGGTGAACCATTTCTTCTTGTCATTCCCATTAGTCTTTTCTCTTTTGTTCTCACAGCTATCACCCCAGCTAAGTTGCTGCCACCTTTTACATAAGACCATATATAAAATGGGACGTAAACTGTTTTTCAAGTCTCTTTCCTCTACTGATTCATCTTTCACTTTATACCAGGACAACCCACATAAAGGGAAAGTGGATTATAAAACTTACACAAACTAAGTGTTTACTATATGTGGGGCACTTTTATTAAAAGTCCCAATGCTTGCCTTCATCCTACTAGAATATTTTGGACAAGACAAATAATAATACATAAATTAGAAAAAATATGTGTTATATCAAGTTGTGGTGACTGCTGTGGAGGAAAAAAAGGAAAACAAAGCGGACAGAATAGGGAGTAGGGAGAGGTGAGTATTCTAATTTGAAAGAGAGTGGTTACAGAAGACCTTGCAGATAAAGTAACGTTAAAGCAGAGTTCTGAGAGAAGTAACAAGTGAGTCATGTAGCTAGCTACAGGTATCATGTCAGCATACCACATAAAACCTTAGAATGAATAATGAATAAAGCAGGATCTCTTAGCTCAACTATTTATTCAAACATCTCACGGGAAAAGTAACTTCTGAATCTACCTCCTTGCTCAATACCAACCCAGTGTCCAAGCACTAAGAATTCAGAGACGTAATAATCCGTCACGGTAATAGATTATCACAGAAGACAGCAACAAAATATAATAAAAAGACAGGTGACTGAGGGGAAATTCTACATTTTGTTTCACAAATATTCTACAAATATAGAATGAAATGACCAGCAATATCATGGACAAATGGGCTGGACATATACAGAAAGCTTTTCAAAAGCAGAAGGGGCACCGGGGTGGCTCAGTCTGTTAAGCATCTGACTTCGAGTCAGATCATGATCTCTCAGTTCATGAGCTGGAGCCCCAGATCGGTCTCTGTGCTGTCAGCTCAGAGCTTGCAGCCTGCTTCAGATTCTGTGTCTCCCTCTCCTGGTCCCTCCCCAACTCACACGTGCTCTCTCTCTCTTGCTCGCTCTCTCTCTCAAAAATAAATAAAAATTAAAATAAGTAAAATATAATAAGTAGATCTAAATGTGTGATAAAGAGAGATGTGTGAAAAGATATTTACTTTTACTCATTTACAAATAATAAACAAATTAAAACAACATATAAATTAAAACTTCACATGATGATGGCATATCTGAAATGGGATTCTCTCCTACTTTCTCCTACTCCAACAAGCAGAAAACAGATAAACATGTTAAAGGTTTTAGACACAGGACAACAGGCAGCACATGATGAAAATCCCTAAAAGATGGAAAATAAACTACCAGAGTCCTACATCTATCCTTGTTTACTGCCTGCCATGTAAGGAGAAGTAACCCAGTAAGAATCTGGTGGTCACATGGAGTTGAGGGAGACCACGATGGGAGATGAAGCAGCTATAATTTCTAGGGCAAAGTTCCACAGAGGAAGGAGGTACAAAGACAGCAAGAGAGCTTGAATTCTGGAGATCAACAGAGGGGTGTTCCAAGTCTTTGACTGAAAAATGATCGTGCCATGCAGAAGGAAAAAAAAGAAAACAAACAAACAATCAGACACCAGGAAAATAATACTGGAAAGCAGTAAGCCAAAAAATTTCCTAACACACATGGGGCTGCTAGTAATTCAGGTCTCCACCATCCACAATAGAAAGACCTTGTAATACATAACCGTAAAACAAAATTCATCAATAGAAATAGGCCCAGAAATGGCGCAGGGACAAAATTAGCAAAGACATATACAGCTGTTATCAATATGCTCCATATGCCCAAGAAGAAAACATAAACATGAGGACAGAAATAAAATATATAAAGAAGACCCAAATGCAACTACTAAACATGAAAAATATAAAACCTGCAATGATCAAAAGCAGATCAAATGTCACAGAAGAAAACATCAGTGAACTTGAAGACATAGCAATAGCAGCTATGCAAAAGAAAACCAGAGGGAAAAAAGGACAGGGGGAAAGAAAAAAAGAAGAAAAAAAAAAAAAAAAAAAGGAGTATGAGTGACCTGTAAGACAATATCAAGTAGTCAAAAAAACATGCAACTGGAATCCTAAAAAACAAAGAGGTGAAGAGGGGTCAACAGAAAAAAATATTTTAAGAAATAGTTGCCACAATTTTTCCAAATATGATTGGAAAAAAGACCCATAGTTCCCAAAATCTCATAAGCTGCAAGGAGAAGAAAAAAAATCAATCATTCCAAGACATACCATTATCAATTTGGTAAAAACAATGATAAAGAAAAAAATCCTACAAACAGTCTAAAAAAATATACATTACATATGTAAAAACAATACATACAGAGGAACACTTTTCATCAAACACTATGCAATCCAGAAAATAATGCAGTGGCATCTTTTAGGTACTAAACAAAAATAAACTGTCAATCTAGAATTCCATTGAGAATAAATACCTTTCAAGAATGAACACAAAATAAAAATTTTATCAGAGAAAGAAAGGCTGATATAATAAATTACAAGCAGAACTATACGCTAAGAAACATTAAAGTTATTCAAGAATAAAACTGATACCAGATGAAAATACAGATATCTAAAAAATGAAAAGTGACAGAAATGGCAAATGTGAGTGTACAAATAAATCTATCACTGTTAATCCAAGACTTAGCAAGCTGTTTAGAGGAAAAATATCAACACACTGTAGAAGTTATAACATATACTGAAACAAATTATGCCAACAAAAACTCAGAGGGGCAAGGCATGGAGATATCCTGTTGTAGAGCCTTTATAATACACATTAAATGATATAATTTTATTTGAATGTAGATATCTCCAGTAGTGAAGGTAAACAAAACAAACATGCAATGGAACAAAAGAGAGAGAGAGACAAACCAAGAAATAAGAAACAGACTCCTAACTATAGAGAACAAACGGATGGTTACAGGAGAGTGGGGATGGGTAAAATAGGTGATAGGGATTAAGGAGTGCACTTGTGATGAGCACTGTTGCATGAAGTGTTGAAATAGTATACTGTACACCTGAAACTAGTATTTCACTGTATGTTAACTAACTGGAATATTAAATACTTAAAAAATTAAAAATAAATACTCAGTTAATCCCAAGTAGGAAAGAAATAGAGAAAAAGGGAAACAGACAAAAGATGAAACAAAAATAAAGATGATACTTAAACCTAACTATATCAATAATTACATTAAACGTAAATGGTCTAAACATTTCAATCAAAAGATAGTTTGTCAAACTGGATTAAAACAACCAAAAACAAAACAAATCAACAAAAAAATAATAAAACAAAGACTAATATAAAAAAAAATAGAAAGTAGAAGTGGTTATGCTACTCTCAGACAATAATGGTAGAACAAGGACGATGATCAGGGACAAAGAAACACATCATCATAACAACAGAGACTTATTACAAAGGCTGTGGGGAATCAGGTACATTCTTATACTGTTGGTGAGAATGCAAAATGTTATAGCCACCATGGACGGAAATGTAGCAAAATACCAGAAAAATTATATATGCATTTACTGATAAAAAGCACGAAATAAATACTTAAATATGGAATAATTATCAGTATGTATCAAAAGAAAAAAGCAAGGTGGAGAAAAGCATGTACAGCGTATTTTATCATTTATCTGTCAAAGAGGGTATATGATACATATATATGTACCGAAACACATCTAGATAGACATGCATAGAGGGCTTTTTTTTTTTTAAGTTTATCTAAAGGTAAAAAGGAATAGGTAGACAGATGAGAAACAGAAGCTAGACCTCTTGGAATATATTTTGCTTTTCAGAATTGAAATTTCAGAATTTAATTGAATTTCAGAATTTAAAACCAGTGAGTATTTCATATAACTTAAAAATAAAATCAAATTTTAGGGGCACCTTGCTGGCTCAGTCAGTAAAGCATACAACTGAGGGTTGTGAGTTCAAGCCCAATGTTGGACATGGAGCCTACTTAAAATTAAAGACTTTTTAAAATTTAATGTAACTTTAAAAGAGCAACAAAAGTATATATCCATCTAGTGGCAGAACTACACAAAAAAGAATCATTGCAAGTAACTGTGAAACAAGGAAACCTGGCTGTAAATCCCTAATGTGATCTATATCTTAAAGACAAAAGAGAACTGCCTAACCAAGTAAACAAACAACTGTTTTTAGGAATAACATTGGGAATGCTACTGCTATTCCTGAGACTGTTAGGTATTTATTATGGGATAATTCAAATGAGTTAATATGCAATACCATGATTTTATCGTCGTTTGTTATCTAAGCATGGGGGGAAAGTGATACAAATGTAAAACTGAAAAGATTCTGCAAAAATACTGCAGTCCTGAGTTAGAACTGGATAATCAATATAACATATAATGCATTTTATCTTCCAAAACCCCTTTTTTTTGTTTTTGCTATATCCACTGAATTGTTCTAGAAAAATGACCCACACATTAGCCATCAGTACTCACAAGACTCACATTATGATTTTCTTAATAAAATCTCTATTAAAAGGAACCAGAGCTCCTTAGAGAAATGGCTGATTTCAGGTCTGGGACAGAAAACGAACAAGATGGACCTGGAACATCTTGTCATATCGCATTGTTAGGAAATTACAGAAATTAGTGGAGCTCTTTCTTCAAAGGGACTCAAAGGTCAACTTAAACAGGCTCCTGGGTATAGATGGGGCAATATGAGCATCACTGAAAGTGATCACTGCAATTGACAAATATGTATAAGTTCATAAGTTTATAATGGTTATTTTAAAAAGACAACAACAGAGGCGCCTGGGTGGCTTAGTCAGTTGAGCGTCCAACTTTCACTTAGGTCATGATCTCGCAGTTCGTGGGTTCGAGCCCCACATTGGGCTCTGTGCTGACTGCCAACTCAGAGCCGGGAGCCTGTTTCAGTCTGTGACTCCCTCTCTCTCTGACCCTCCCCTGTTCACGCTGTCTCTCTCTCTCTCACCTAGAAATAAAACATTTAAAAAAAATAAAATAAAAAATAAAAAGACAAGAGTTAATTTGTCACATTTGAAGGATGCTATGAAAATCACTATTTTGAACACTGTTCAATAACCTAAAAAAACCATCTGAACAGATGTAACACTGGGGAATCCGAGAACAGATGAGAAGTTCCTCTTTATGAAAGTATTCAGCTAATAAATGAAGAAGGAATGACAGAATATCATCTCTGATTACTAAGCAGCATCAACTGCTAACATCACAAGAAGAGAAATAACCAGATATCATGTGCCTCCTGATAGAGGAGCATACCACCATCTATAAAGTGGTCCTCTAACTATGAAACTTGAAATAAACCACAGGAAAAAGTCTGGAAAACCTCCAAAAACATGGAGATTAAAGAACAACCTACTAAAGAACGAATGGGCCAACCAGGCAAATAGAGAAGAAATTAAAAAATATATGGAAACAAATAAAAATACAACAATCCAAACTCTATGGGATGCAGCAAAGGCAGTCCTAAGAGGAAAGTGCACTGCACTCCAGGCCTACTTTAAGAAATCAGAAAAAGCACAAGTACAAAATCAAACAGTGCACCTAAAGAAACTAGAAGGAGAGCAACTAAAGCACCTCAGACCCAGAAGGAGAAGAGAAATAATAAAAATCAGGGCAGACATAAAAAAAAAAAAAAAAAAGTTGAACAGATCAATGAAACAAAGAGTTGGTTTTTAAAAACAAACAAACAAACAAACAAACACAAAATTGACAAACCTCTGGCCAGGCTTCTCAAAAAGAAAAGAGAGAGCACCCAAGTAGACAAAATCATGAACAAAAATGGCTTTATTACAACCAACCCCTCAGAAATACAAGCAATCATCAGGGAATACTCTAAAAAATTATATGCCAACAAACTAGGCAACTTAGAAGAAATGAACAAATTCCTAAACACACACTACCAAAATTCACACGAGAAGAGATAGAAAATGTGAATAGACCCATAACTAGTGAAGAAACTGAATGAGTTATCAAAAATTTCCCAACAAATAACAGCCCTGGGCCAGATGGCTTCCCTGGAGAATTCTAACAGACATTTAAAACAGAATTAATACCCATTCTTCTCAAACTATTCCGAAAAACAGAAATCAAAGGAAAACTTCCAGATGCTGGCATTTTATGAAGCCAGCATCACTTTGATTCCCAAGCCAGAGACCCAGCAAAAAAAGAGAACTACAGGCCAATATCCTTGATGAATACAGATGCAAAAACCCTCAACAAGATACTTGCAAATCAAATTCAACAGCACAAAAAAAAATTATCCACCAAGATCAAGTGAGATTCATTCCTGGGTTACAGAGCTGGTTCAATATTCGCAACTCAATCAATGTGATACATCACATCAACAAAAGAAAAGGATAAAAAACCATATGATCCTGTCGATAGATGCAGAAAAAGCATTTGACAAAATACAGCATCCCTTCTTAATAAAGAACCTCGAGAAAGTCGGGATAGAAGGAATATACTTAAACATCATAAAAGCCATCTATGAGAAGCCCTCAGCTAACATCATCCTCAATGGGGAAAAACTGAGAGCTTTCCCCCTGAGATCAGGAACACGGCAGGGATGTCCACTCTCACCACTGTTGTTTAACATACCGCTGGAAGTCCTAGCATCAGCCATCAGACAACAAAAGGAAATCCAAGGCATCAGAATTGGCAAAGAAGAAGTCAAACTTTCACTTTTCACAGATGACATGATAGTCTACATAAAACCCAACAGACTCCACCGGAAGCCTACTAGAACTGATCCATGAATTCAGTAAAGCTGCAGGGTACAGAATCAATGTACAGAAATAGGTTGCATTTTTATACACCAATAATGAAGCAACAGAAAGAGAAATCAAGAAACTGATCCCATTCACAACTGCACAAAAAAACCCATAAAATACCTAGGAATAAACCTAACCAAAGATATAAGAGATCTGTATGCTGAAAACTATAGAACACTTATGAAGGAAATTGAAGAAGACACAAAGAAATGTAGAAACATTCCATGCTCATGGATCGGAAGAACAAATATAGTTAAAATGTCATTACTACCCAAAGGAATCTACACATTCAATGCAATCCCGATCAAAATTGCACCAGCATTCTTCTCAAAGCTAGAACAAACTATCCTAAAATTTGTATGGAACCACAAATGACCCGAAATAGCCAAAGTAATAGTGAAGAAAACCAAAACGGGAGGCATCACCATCCCAGACTTTAGCCTCTACTACAAAGTTGTAATCATCAAGACAGTACGGTAATGGCACAAAAACAGATCCATAGACCAATGGAATAGAATAGAGAACTCAGAATTGGACTCACACATGTTTGGTCAACTAATCTTTGACAAAGCGGGAAAGAGTATCCAATGGAAAACAGACAGCCTCTTTAACGGATAGTGCTGGGAGACAGCAACATGCAGAAGAATGAAACTAGATCATCTTCTCACACCATACACAAAAATAAACTCAAAATGGATAAAGGATCTGAAATGTGAGACAAGAAACCATCAAAACCCTACAGGAGAAAGCAGGAAACAACCTCCTTGACCTCAACCTCAGCAATTTCTTACTTGACACATTCCCAAAGGCAAGGGAATCAAGAGCAAAAATGAATCATTGGGACCTCATCAAGATAAAAAGCTTCTGCATGGCAAAGGAAATAATCAATAAAACTAATAGGCAACTGTTGGAATGGGAAAAGATAGTTGCAAATGACATATCAGCTAAAGGGCCTGTATCCAAAATCTATAAGGAACTCACCAAACTCCACACTTGAAAAACAATCCAGTGTAGAAATGGGCAGAAGACACGAACAGACACCTCTCTAAAGAGGACATCCAGATGGCCAACAGACACATGAAACAATGCTCAGCATCCCTCCTCATCAGGGAAATACAAATCAAAACCACAGTGAGATATCACCTCACACCAGTCAGAGTGGCTAAAATGAACAAATCAGGAGACTATAGATGCTGGCGAGGATGTGGAGAAACGGGCACCCTCCTACACTGTTGGTAGTAATGTAAACTGGTGCAGCCCCTCTGGAAAACAGTGTAGAGGTTCCTCAAAAATTTAACAACAGCACTCCCCTAGGATCCAGCAATAGCACTGCTAGGAATTTACCCAAGGGATACAGAAATGCTGATGCATAGGAGCACATGTACCCCAATGTTCATAGCAGCACTCTCCACAATAGCCAAAACATGGAAAGAGCCTAAGTGTCCATCAATGCATGAATGGATCAAGAAGATGTGGTTTATCTATACAATGGAATACTGCATGACAATGAGAAAGAATGAAATCTGACCATGTGTAGCAACATGGATAGAACTTGAGGGTGTTATGCTGACCAAAATAAGTCAGGCAGAGAAGGACAGATACCAAATGTTTGCACGTATAAGTGGATTAGGAGGAACTTAACGGAGGACCATGGGGGAGAAGAAGGGGAAAAATAGCGGGGGAGAGGGAGGGAGGCAAACCATGAAAGAGTCTTGAATGCTGAGAACAAACTGAGGGCTGATGGGGGTGGAGGAGAGGGGAAGGGGAGTAATGGGCATGGAGGAGGGGACTTGTGGGGATGAGCACTGGGTGTTATATGGAAACCAAATTGACAATAAACTATTTAAGAAAAAAAAATAAAAACACAAAGTGGTTCTGTAACAACAAAAAGTTGACCGGAATCCAATCAGGCCTCTGGATTTAACTATAACCTTATAGAAAATATTAAGAATCCATTAAAATATGCCAAAGGCATACAATTAGTAAAAATCAGTCTATGTGAAACTCTGCAAGAGAAACCTGGTTTCTCTATCTAATAAAAAAAAAAAAAAAAAAAAAGAAACAAGGCACTTTAAAGAACAGTATGGGTCTTGATTTAAAAAAAATTGTTAAAAATTGTATTTTTGAGAAAATTATTTGGGTATTATTAACATTAAGCAATTACTGTTACCTATGTTTGTGAGAAAGGTATGTTTATTTTTAAGAGATATTCTTGTCTCTTAAAGATACTTAGATGTACAGATAAAATGGTATATTTCTCAGATTTGCTTTGAAATATAAGGCGAACAGAGGAAGTAGAATTATAAATTACATGAAAGTGGCTGTAAGTTATTCATACATAAACTAGTTGTTGGATACATAGGGTTATTATATTATTCCATCTACTTCTATATATGTTTGAAAATTTCAGGAATAAAACGTTTGAGAAACAAAGAGTTTCACCAAGTTATCCTTTTAGTCTATGGTTTGAAACTTCTTTATGAAATGAAAAATTACTATTTTACAGTAACTTCAATCACTAAACTCCCCAGACTAAGACCCATCTTATCATAGATCAGACTTTCCAATACCAACATCCATAATACCTTTTCTTAGTAATCAAGAGAAAATTACAAGTCACATAGAAGTAAAAAGGCAATTTGGGTTGGAATATTTAAAGACAGAATGAGAAATTTTAAGCTCATCCCATGTTTTGCATATTCATTTAAACAGAAAATACACACACGCACACACACACGCACACACACACACACACCAGAAAACAGAAATAAACCAAAACAAAGAATAAAAACCTTTCAAGAATTCTGAAGTACTAGGCAGAGTCTTAGAAGTTAGTGAAATGTAAATGAAACAACTATCTTCTGATTGCTTTTCCTATTAATAAATTCCTATTAAATACTTTACTCCCTTGTTAAATTGATTTTCTTCTTTCCAGTTCAAGGGATTTCTTTTCCTCTCGATAATCATCACACACATGCAGAAAATGAAAAATCTAAAAGATACGTTAAAACCACTTTTTTAAAACCCCTCAAAATTCTACTACTCTGAAATAATTACTATTAACATTTGGTGAACATACTTCTTTTTTTTTTTTTTTTAATATTTTTATTTATTTCTAGGAGAGAGAGACAGCGTGAGCAGGGGAGGGTCAGAGAGAGAGGGAGTCACAGACTGAAACAGGCTCCAGGCTCTGAGCTGGCAGTCAGCACAGAGCCCGACGCGGGGCTCGAACCCACGAACCGCGAGATCATGACCTAAGCGAAAGTCAGACGTTTAACCGACTAAGCCACCCCGGCGCCCCATTGGTGAACATACTTCTAAAATTTCTCTATACATACATATGTATATTTAAGTAAACGAGGATAGAAAATACAAAACGAGGGTACAAAATACATTTGGAAACTTTTTTTTCACCAATAATGCTGTAGAGAAACTGCTATATCAAGTACTGCTAAACACCAATTTTAATGCTCATAGAGCTCTTTGGTGGATAGTTACACCACAACTAGTCTAACCAATCCCCTACTGATGAACATTTAGATGTTCTGAATTTTCTTTTTGATCTTAACAACAAAACCACGAACATTCTTATGCTAGTTATTTATGTACTGTTTCTGAGCTTTAAGATTTAAGCCTACCCTATGGTCTGCCCTGAGATCCTGGTGCTATAAATCAGAAAGTACATTTCCTAGATTCCCACAAGGGTTGGCTTCCAGCTGGGTTCTTCCAATAAGAGACATTCGAACCTCTTCAGGCATCTTGTGCAGTAGCTTTGTCATCCCCCAGCAACAACTAGGACACTCCTACTGTGACCGCTGGTTGGTTGTGCAGTACTGACAGGGCTCTTCCATCCAATGGACGGTCCTGAACACCACTTCTCAGCTGACCAGCCCTAGAGGTCACAGCTGCTTCCAGCAGTTCATAATCCCTGGGTTACCAAAGCAACCTACGGCTCTTTCATCCTTCAAACATCTGTATTAATTTATGTTTAAAAGACCTTGTGTGGTTTCTATTTCTCTGACTCAACCCTGACCCATAAAACCATTAGGTAGGTACCTCTTCTAATGATCTCTGAAGTAAGTTCCTGAAAATAAAACTGCAACATTGAAGACTACATGCACACATTTTAAGCTGGTATGTATTATGACATTATCAACCCAGAAAAGCTGAATCAATTTATAATCCAATCAAGCAACCATCACTGGAATGCTAGTTAATCCTGGTTATAGCACATAAGTGCTTTTATTTACATCTGCCTCAATTACTGTTAGTAGGCATAAATGTCTTTTCTTGATCCGAGAGGCTAGAAGGCTTTCCTGTTTGTGAAGTTACTGTTCATTCCCTTTTCTACTGTAAAACCTGTTTGCTATATTTTTATTAAGAGTCTTTATGCATTACAGATATTAACCTTTTCTAAATTATACATATTGAAAATAGTTTCCAAGTATACCATTTGCTTTCTAACTTATTTCATGATTTTTGCTTTTGTCTAAATAGTATTCTCCCTTACTAAAATATAAGGGCAGAGTCTGTTCATTTCACATTTCAGTACCTTATATACAGTAGAGGCTCTATAAATATTTTTGAACAAATGGATATTTAATAATACAATCCATCAGTATTCCATCTTATGATTTGGCATCAGTGTCCCTTCAACCCTCCAAAAAAAAGGAATTACAGAAATATTCTGGTTACCAGCACTTTTATTAATTCATTTTATATATTTAAAATCTTAGATAAATCTGACACATTTCAAATATATGTAAAATCAAGATAAGCAGTCTATATTGATTTTTCTTTTCAAAACAGCTTGGCAACAATTTACTGGGTAATTTAACTTTTCCTAATTTTTTTGTTAAATAGTATACCCCTCCACTCAGTATTGTAAGGTTGCAAATATCTTGTATGTTTTGGTCCTAGGTTTTCTGGTTTTTACCCCTACAATGTTTTCAAAATGGTTATTAGTGTTATATGGGATTTTGGCTGATATTGGCTATCCTGGTTTTGGTAGTTTCTCAGTTGATTCACAGATTTCCATGAAATACAGTATTTCCATGAAATACAGTAACTCTGTCTCCTCCAACACTTGTACTTCTTAAATTTACTTTCTTATGTAATTATACTGGCTAATGCTTCTGAAACAATGTTAAATCATAGCAGAGATAGTATATTATTTTTCTCATTTCATTCTTAATTTTACTGGGAATGTTTCTGCTGTTTACTATATGATTTGTTTGAGACATATTTATTATGTTTCTATGAAGGCATTTAATCTTATTTTATTAGGTTTAATTAGAAATAGACTCTTTTATCCATTTTAACCCTTTTAGCATCTATCAAAGTGATGTACTGTGTGCCTTTTCCCTTTTACTCAATTATATAATTGTAGCATGAATATTAGGCTTATTAATACCAACCCTCTTTGTATTCCTGAAATTAACCACATTTGACCATAATATACTTTTGTTTTACTGTAGTCAACTCTCTTTTTGCTAAAATTTTACTTAAACTTTTTGCAGTAATATCTGAAAGTTCTGTCTTAAGTTTTCTTTTGAGGGAATATCTGTTAACCAGTTTTAGCACTCCTGCTGCTTATCTGGGATTTATAAGTAATCTGAGTGTTTTTTTCTCATGCTCTAAACAATTAAAAAAATTAGAATCCTTGGTTCCTTACAGATGTGAAATAATACTTCCTACAACATGCAACTTTTACTGGTACTTTTTATTAGAGGATACTTTTCTCCATTTTTTAAAATTATTATAGCCTAATTAGGTATTCTTCCTTCTTCTTGAGCCAGTTTTATTTATATCATCCTTTAAAAATTCATGTTTTCCAATATTTAAAAGATATAGGCACATCTAAAATTTAGGCACTGAAAGCAAAATGATGAGAAAAAACAAACCAGATACGCGAACAAAAACAAAAGTTGGATTTAGGGGCTTAAGCATAATTGAAAGCAAAGGGAAAAACTATATGACCTGGCAGGCAGAGTTCACAATACAAATGGGGTAATAATAATTAATAATACATTTTCTGAGTTTTTATATCCTAAAGAATATCCTTCATTTGCCCTTAAGCACAACTTGACTACTTAGGCAATTCTTGGGTTATATTCTTTTTGTCCATGAAAACTTTCTAGCTGTTAAATCATAAACTTTAGAAATCTTACTGGTTGAAAGAAATAAGTGAGCCTCTTTATTTTTCCATTGTACATAATATACTTCCTTTTCTTTGCCTTTGATGTTTGTGAAATCACTTCTGTAATCCCTGAAAATTCAGTAAATTCCACCAGGATATTTTCCTAAAACATGAGTCCTCTTTATCTCCAAATTCACGTTAGAATGATTCAGAGTCATTCTAAACAAGTTTACTATGTTTTTTTAAATTATTTTCCATTATTCTGTTATTTTCACCACAGAAACCCCGTAGGGCTTTTCACTATCTGCAATTAAAAGATTTTTAACTGCCTTCATTTCTATGCCTACATTTCCACATTCTATGCAGTCTCCTCAAGTTCCATTGCTAGCTTACTGATTACATTTTTAAAATTGCTTACTCTGCTCCTTGCTAGTTATAATAAATTATACCGTATAATGCAAGTATGTTCCTGTCTTCTTTACCACTGATTCTGCCACTTCCCTTTTTATATATTTGTTTTGTTCTCTTATTTTTCCAGATATCATTTGCTGCTTAACTTTCTTGGCAGTTTAGAATTGTTTAAAATTTTCTTTTTTCCTAGAAAAATTCTATTCCTCCCAACAGTGATTATCAGCTTTCTTCTGAGTACTAAAATATCTGCATAGGTTTCATGCTTTTAATTTATTTGTACTCTGTTAAGGCATCTTTGAATAAGAGAAATTTTCTGGCTCTGCCATTTGAACAAAAAGGCAGACAGCATCTCCCTGAAGGCTGAACATCAGATGTCTCTCTTAAAAAATTAACATCAAAGCTCACAACTCATTAATCACCTGGCCACATAAGGAGATGAGTCCCTCATCTCTGTGTAATTTCTCTCCAAGTCTACTGAAACCCCACCAGCGATGAGCACTAGCTCCACCTGCACCAAGGCTATATTCTATGCTGTAAGAGGATGGTTAGTTTTGGTCCAACTGCCTACTCTAGAGGTAAGCCAGACTCCTGAGAGACAGGAATCAAACCAGAAACCATAGCACACCATCATTTTTGTTTAGTGGCTGGGCACACAATTTTTTTTTCTCTAAAGTTGGTAATAAAACATTTGCTTCAAAATTCTCCTCTAAGCTTTACTTTACCTCTAAGCCTTGCTCCTCCTGCTAAAGAAAATAGGTCAGTCCAAAGAAAAATGGTGTGACCACAAAGTCTCTCCTTTAGTTCTATGACAGCCAAAATTAGGCTCTCCTTATTTCTCTCAAAGCCTGCCCATACCTCAATCTCCTCTTTCTAAATTGGCAAATGACAGAACACTTACTATCCATTCCGTTATATGCCTGATTCAGGAATATGTGTATCAACTGTCAAACGTTCTTAACATTCAATTTGGTCTAAATGACTAGGATCAATTCTGTCCAATTCTACTTGAGATACATTTCTCTTTTGGTTCCTCTAAATTATTTTGGTGAATTCAAGGGAAGATACTTTAATCAACACTCAGCTCTATCATTTTTCCTCAAAATCAACTTACCCAATTAATCATTTAAAACATAAAATCTGCATACATATTTTATCTCCTGGAAGACATATTATACTATGAGCTATTTCATCAAGAACTGTGTGTGCACACAGCAGGTTTTCAGTATCAGTTAATTCTCCTCATGAGAAACATTTGAAAAATACTTAGCATATAAATCAAATAATCTTTCAGGTCCATGTTAAAGCAGCATATGTTTTAAAATGCCCTTTGCATGTTCTAAAACGTCCACCTTTCAACCTTGTTCTTATAGTTCTCCCACAAATACATTAAACAATGTTTAAGATATTAAAGATATTAGGAAAGATAGTCAAGAATGAAAATAAAACCACTAATGAATAAACTAAAACTTGCCCAAAACCCTAATTAAGAAAGGAACTGTGCCATTATGGATATGGTGCCATAGGCATTTAGAGGCCTAAATTCAAATCTTGAGTCTGTACTTTCTAGCTATATGATCTAACACCATTTACCTCAAGTGATTAACAGATTTCTCATTTGGCGATTAGGATAATTCCTACACTTTAGTGAACTGTTAACAAAGTTTAAATGAGATAGTACAGTAAGTTGGCAATCAGTAAATGATACAGAGTTATGTATTGTGTGTGTGTGTGTGTGCACGTGTGTATCCTCAAACTCTGATCTCTGATCTGGACTGGAGAATCAGAGCCAAAGGAATATTCATGCTTTCCATCCCCTTAAAAATTAAGAAGTGAATTCTAAACAATAAAGTTTCTTACTTTTGCCAAAGAGAATGGGATTATAAAATTCTGGTATGTTTCAATTACCATGTGAACTAGAATTAAGTTCACATGAACAAGGAAGAATAACAAAAAGTATACTGGGATTTTAAGAGTTACCTTCGTCCAGTTTCTTTCTGAGGAAATAGGACACAGGCAATTCTTCAACATGAAGAAGCATGCTACCCCAATCACAACTCATTAGACCAGTGGCTAAGCCAGAAGTAATGAGGCAGATGTAAAGCCAACCACCAATGACTATGGCAAGATCAGGACCAACTATAAGATACATCCTCCGTGAAGAGAGAGAAGAGATGCATATAGAGAAGTAAGTAGGGATCCCCATACAGAATGAAGACTTATTGTTTCGAGATATTACAGAATCCTGAATACTCGACCAGCATTAGATATCCCAAGGATGACAGCACAATTTCCCATTCTTAGAAATACTGAGGGGCGCCTGGGTGGCTCAGTCAGTAAAGCATCTGATTTCGACTCAGGTCATGATCTTGTGGTTCATGGGTTTGAGCCCCGCATCAAGCTCTGCGCTGACAGCTAGCTCAGAGCCTGGAGCCTGTTTCAGATTCTGTATCTCCCTCTCTCTCTCTAACGCTTCCCTGCTCACACTGTCTCTCTCTCTCTCTCTCAGAAATAAAACATTAAAAAAAAAAAAGAAATACTGAAACACACAAACGTACACTGCTGTTAAGATGATTATTCCATGCTTCCCTAAGCAGTGCTACTGAAAATTTTCAATTCAATACCTTTAATCAGAGTATAGTGAAGAGTCCTATGCACAGTCCTGCTGAAATTTCTCTGAAATTTCCCACTAGACTTTAAATTCATGTGAATCCTTTATTCTATGCTATAACATGGCATGAAAATGCCTTACTAGAAAATTATTTTCATTAAAATATTTAAGGAAAATCAATGCTTTGGGAAAGAAATGCCATGTTTGCCCCACATTTTCATGAATCATCCAAAATACCAATCAGTCCCATCCCCCAGGAAATAAGAATCTAAACTGAATGATATAAACTTAATATAAGTTCCTCAAAACTTACAAGATTCCAACTACTACATAAATCAAGAAACAATAAATTATTTTTCTATTTTCCAGAGTACTTATCAGAATAAACTCAAAACTTACGATCTGATGTGTGGGAAATCCTCTTCAATTTTGCTTCCTGTGTTTTTAAAAATTTGGAGTGCAGCTTCTGCTACTTTTTCATCATCCATTTTCAGGCAAGCCAGGAGAGATTCAAACGTTTCAGCAGAATGAAACGAGATGGGATGTGTAAATGAGAGTACCTAAAAAAGGAGTCATAAAAATGATCTGTAAACCCCTTTAATCTTTAAAATACAATTGGAAATACTCAAAGTAAATACAAAAATATTTATGCTAACAAGTATATGAAAGCACAATAAACTTTAAAACTTAGTCAAATATGTAAAAGATATGTTCTTGTGTAGAAAGATCATAGGATTTAAAGAAGTCCTTTCTTTCAAAATGAAATTACATCTAATGTAATTCTACTCAAAATAATTTAGATTTTGGTTAATGTTTGACTTTTTATGTTATCTATTTATTTATTGTTATTTACTTTTTATTTATTTATTTACTCACTTACTTACTGAGAGAGAGAGACAGACAGACAGACAGACGGAGGGAGCAGAAGAAGGGCAGAGAGAGGGGAAGAGAGAGGGAGAGAAAGGATCCCAAGCAGGCCCCATGCTGTCAGCACAGAGCCCAACACGACCTCATGAGATCATGACCCAAACCAAGATCAAGAGTCAGATGCTTAACCAACTGAGCCACCCAGGTACCCTGGATTTTTTGGGGGAGGAGAATGATAATAAGAGAAGAGGGACAAGAAGAGAGAATTTAACAAAATAGCCCATTCTTCTAAATAAAGGTGATTAAAAGGAATTACCTAGTAACATTTTTGAAAAAAAGTTATTTAGGAAAGGGGATAAAACAAATAGTAAAAGGTATCATAAAGCAAGAATTATCAAATCAACATGGTACTAACAGTAGAAGACACAAAACAGAAAAAGTAAAACAACAAACAGTACTAGCATATATAAGAACTTACATTCTACAGAGGCAAAAGAGAATGAAAATGAACGGGATTTTTAATAAACAGTCCTGATAAAACTGCAGCTATTCAATTAGATCTTTCCCTACAATATACACTTTCAAAATAAATTTCAAATGTTCATTATTTCAGATTAAAAAACAAAAGTTATAAAAATTTTCTGAAGAAGACAGGATTTTTAAGCTTAAAATAAACAACTAGAATCAAATGTGGAAAGTAAAAACAAACAAGTAGCAGAAAAATATATTAAGCATAATGCCATATTTGTAAGATTCAGAAACAAGCAAAATAAGTGATGTTATTTAAAGACACATAAATAGAGATGATAAAACTATAGAGAACAGTAGGAGAATGAATGATGAATAATAACCCAAATTCAGAACAATTACATCTAGGGAGTGTGAATCAGGGCAAAAACTACTCTGGGAAATTCAACAATATGTTTTTTTTATTGTTTATTTATTTTAAGAGAGTGTGTGTGAATGAGTGAGTGGGGAAGGAGTAGAGAGAGAGGGAGAGACAGAATCCCAAGTGGGCTCTGTGCCATCAGTGCAGAGCCCACAGCGCAGAACCTGATATGGGGCTTGACCCCAGAGACCTGTGAGTTCATCACCTGAGCTGATATCAAGAGGTGGACACTTAACCAACTGAGCCACCCAGGTGCCCCTCAACAGAACTGTTAATACTCTATTTGAGTTAGCATCCTATTTACTTTTCACTGTATTCAGTTTATTACCATATCTTATAACTTATATATAATAGATTACATTTTATTTTTTTATTTATCAAATACATCCTATTAAAAAGCAAAGGAAATAAAAAACTCACATCAGTTTAAAAAGAACAAAAAATTACGATGTCGCTAGAAAATGAATACAGGATAAAATTATGAATTCGCCACAGGAAAAACACTAACAATTAACATTTGGAAGTTATACTGCAGTGCAATAGTTACACAAATTAAAACATTATTTTTACTTATCAGACTAGCAAATCTCTTTAAAATTTACAATATTCCATATTTGGGAAGATAAGATAGGCACCTTCATTCACTGTTAACGGAATTCACTGTTAACGGAATTATATAGTAGTATGATTTTTTGTGTAAAGGAATTTGACTAAATATACAAACTGAAAAACTTTTTAAATGACCATTCTCCTTACATTTCAGGATCTTAAAAAAAAGGCATTAGTGAAAGATCTTAGACATATTTATCTTTGCAGTGATTATAAGAATAAAATCAGATACGTTTTCTGACACTCTTAAAAACACTACCTTAGACTTCTGAATACTGAGAATAAACTGAGAGCTAATGGGGGATGGGGAGAGAGGAAGGGGGCGTGATGGGCATGGAGGAGGGCACTTGCGGGGATGAGCACTGGGTATTTATTATATGGAAACCAACTTGACAATAAATTATGAAAGAAAAAAAAGGAAAATAACACTATTTTATGCTTTTATAATTTGTATACTTTTTTATACTGTCAACAATTAACTGGTATTTTTGTAATAAGGACAAGGCAGTAGTATATTTTAGCTAATAAAAGATAAAATGAAGTTTTAGGAAGAATTTGGCTCCATCTTTGCTTACTAATGAAAACTTCTAATTATAGTTCACTATTTTAGTGTAATAATACTAGGCTATATTATACAATTTAAACCTTAAAACATTTAGCTTACATATTAGAGGAAATGAGGAATTTCTAAATGACCTAAAATGATTGAGAAAATTTTACTTCAGGTTCTATAAACTTAAGAAGCAAATCTCAAGAATACAAAATATATACTATATATATTAAGCAGTCACCTACCTAGGCACTTCATTTCAAAATAAACATATTTACCTTAAGCAGTTCAAGACCTGCCCTGATGGCCTGATCAGTTGGAACACCCTCATCTTCATCATCTGCAGTTCCATCTATTGATTTGTTCACTTGCTTAATAAGAGCACTAAAGTATGACCAAAAAAAAAAAAAACTGTCATATTTTCAGGTGTCATTTAATAGCAGTGTCTAAGAAAAATAATCTTGAATATTTCCTATGTAGACTATATCCAAACACATAAAAATCTGATATAGCTGTTTCCCAAATATTACTGTAAAATAAAACACTATAATAAGTATTTTGAGGCACTTCTTTTCAAAACTGTATTTTCCCCTGTCAATTCCAATGAAGTCAAAATGTTATTTTATTTGCTGTTTATTAATGCTACCTATATTTTTATTCTTTTATGTAAGATTTATGCCTAAACATATAGGTATTTTCTAATTATCTAAAATTCATTATTGCTCTAGGAGGTAGAACAATGTATACTGAAATAAAGGATAAATGGCAACATTAAGCAGTTTCAAAATATTTGCCAAATATTACTATTTGTCAGTACTGTTCTATGTGTCAGTACTCTTTTAAGAGCCAGAAACACATAGGCCTATTCCTGAAACACAAGCCTATTCCTGAAAGGTGTAAAAATACCTAGATAATAGACATGTAATAAAATTTCATTAGAAAGTAAAATAGACTAAAAAGAAAACAAAGTGCTTTGAAAGTTTCTTCTAAAAACAAGTTTATTTTAAAATAAACATTTATAATGTAAAATCAATTATCTAAGATAATCACTCACACTTTCAGGCATTGTTTTTATAAAAACTAAATAACATACATTAAAGGTAGAGACACAGTATGTATCAAAATGCAGAAAAATTCAATTATTCAGTGTTCCTTAAAATGCTTAGTACCTCTATGTTTCTACAAAAACATTATGTACTCAAATTTAAGTTCAAGCTACAAGTCAAATGTATGTCTCCCTTGCAGGGTCTCCTTAATATTTATCAACCCTTAGCAGCTGACTGATCAATTGATTAACTGTTTCTCATAGCTCCAACTATCCCAAATAAAACTATCTCAAAGAAAAATCTTCAGCCTGAAATTCCCTTCCAATGTTTTCAGGGGCCTCAAGGGTTTTTACCTAGACATCCCACAGGAATGAAAAATACCATCTACCCAAAATCAAACTCATTATTTTCTTCCATGACTAAGAGCATGAAGTTCTTAGTCTAGTGAAACAAGGCCAAAAATAATTAAACAAATAAAGGGAAAACATAATCAGGGAACAACAATGATTAGAAAGAAGGCAAAGACAAGAACTGAAATTCATTAGCCAGGGTAGTCAGGAAAGGCATTTCTGAGCTAATAACCAAAGAACAAGAGCCAGTCATATAAAAATCTGTGAGAAAAAGCATCAACCTGGAAAACCAAAGAGAATCAACTGAAAAATACTAAGATTTCAGTGAAGTGACACTAACAAAACACAAAAAAATCAACAGTGCTTTTCTCTATCAGCCAAAGCCACCATTGTGAGTAGAGGGGAAAATCTACTCACAATGACAAGTCAAAATATAGAATAAAAGGTTGTAAATGCACAGAATCTGTGTATAAACTCTAAAACTATATGAAGGGAGCACAGGGATTTAAATAAATCAAAACAAGTATTTTTGTAAGATGGAAACAGTATTATACAAATGGCATTTTTCACTAATCTACAAATATATCAGGGGTACACAACTTGGTAAAGAAGGTTCAACAAATACATTCTGTGACTCAACTGGAAAAATCAATTAAGGTTTGGGAACAGCCAATTAATTTTAGGGGAGAAGAATGAAAGAACTTTCTCAACAAGATAATAAAAATTATCATTAAAACCTCAGAAGACAAAGGAACCAAACTGAAAATTCAGTAAGAGTCCAAATCATACAAGAATTTTTGCTACAATAAGGAAACATTAAAAATCAATTGGGAAGGAAAGAATTTTCCAATAAATGGAGGTGATACAACTAACATTTAAAGAATGGGTATCTACTTCCACATTATATACTAAAATTAATTCCAGACCAATTAAAGATTTAAATGGAAAAAACAAAACCACCTAACTATGATACCAAGGCAGAAAAATCATAAAGAAAACAACTGATAGATTTAATTATATATATAATTTATACAAATTTAAAGGTAAAAGAACTAAGTTAACAGCCTTATTTTACAAAGCATTCTTACAACCAGTAAGAAAAAGACAATTCCTACAAGTCCCTCATAGGAAAGGTTTTTAAAAAGCAATTAACCAAGAAATATATGGGGAAACAATGTTCAACTTTATTAGTGACACATTGTTTTTAAAAAAAGATCATCATGCACCTATAAAATGGCAAGGACTAAAAAGGTTAATAGCCACTCTATCAGGAAGAATCAGGTGAACTGGACACTCACCGACTCTTGGTGGGGACTAAGAGTGGAATCTGAGACATATTATATACTGTGATGGTTAACCAAGAGGGCTCTGGAGCCAAACTTGCTGGGTTACAATATCATTTGCCACTTTCTAACAGTGGGGAAATTATTCAACATTTATTCACTGTTCCTTATCTATAAATTCTTTATCTCATACGGTTAAGAAGTAAATGAGCAAAACATGTAAACATTTAGAATCATCCAGACACTTTATAAGAACTAACTGCTACTACTTGTTTCTGTTATTTACGCTTTGATATCTTCTGTTATCGCTACAACCTACTGACGATAAAGCCAAAGACCTATTTTGATCCTCAGTCTGACTGTTCATAGTACACATTATTTGTGAAAACTTTCTCCCATCTTATGTTTCAAAACACTACAAAAACCTGGCGTTCTTACATTCCTGTAATTTTTCTGCTGTTAAACAAAATTCCAAGGTTCTGTCCACGATCTTTTCATCGTTTTACTTCTTTCTATGCAATCTCTTGCCCAGGGAAAGAATCCATTATCACAGTTTCACATCAAGCTCAATTTGCCTTGATTTTTTAAAAACTGTTTTGTCATGTCCAAATAAGAAGCACATGAGCTCCCTTATTTCTGTTCAAAGTTACTGCTGTGTGCTTCATTTGAACTTGGGCTCTTAGACTTTGACTCACCAACTTTATTTCCCATCTCCAGTAAGAGATGACCCATTCTTTTAAAACCTTCTTCTTTCTTTTCCATCTCACTACCAGCATTCACAGACAATTTATAACACCTTAACAGTCTATCCCCTCTACTTCCTTCCTCCTACCCATCATTAATCATCCACTGTTCTCCACAGACTAAAGTAAAAGCTCTAAAGTTATACCTTAAATGCTTTCCACAATCTGATCACAACTCCTTTTTTGCATTATCTCATAACATTTTTATACCTTTCCATACTATAGTTTAAATGGATGGCAATCATTTAAATATCCTTGTTTTTTCCTATCCAGCTAGCTTGGTTAATATTAATCTCAGTGCCTAGAATATTCTTTCTCCCACCTCAATAAAAACATCATCTTACCCATTCTTCCTTAGGTCAAATAACACTTTCTTAGGGAAATCCTCTTTGAGTCCTCTGAACACTGTCTGCATTAATTTTATGAAACTAAAATATAATCTCTTGATTAAAACTCGTTATTCTATTACCAAACAGAAGATTAATGGAAAACAGAAAGTATGGTTTGCTAGTATATAACTAGCATTGCCTTGAATAAAGCATGGGATTATTTATTTAATTAAGGAGTTTCAGTCTGATTCAGTACTAATACAGAGGGTTCTGATTTTTTTGTTTTACACTGGTTTTCAAACCACAGAAACCCTTCTTCAAATAAAAACTGATGCAAGAGGAATCCAAAGTGGCTATGGGGTATCCAAACTAGTGTCTCCCTACTCTGCAGGGGACCACACGCCAAAAGCTACACCCTCAATCCACCCAAACAAACAAAAATCCCCCAAAAGGGTACAGGATGGTATTATATAGTGTAGATTCTAGTATATCTCATTTACTGGTGAGCAGTGAATCAGAATGTAATGAATGTATGTATGTATACATACAGACACACATACATTCTGTAAGTGCTTTATTTTTTTAACCAATTGAAACATTTTCGTAAAATGTTAAAAAAAAACATTTTAAAGGGAATATAGCCATAAAAAGGAAAATATTTTCCAAGATGTCACAGTTAGGTGATATATAAGCTGAAGTGAGTGTCGTTTTAAAAATAACACTTAGAGTTCTCAAATATCTGTGAAAATGCATCATAATATTGCTTTACAACATATTCACCTAATTTTCTTTTCTTGAGGGCATAATTACAAATTGTCTATATTACTTATCCCATTCAAGCTAACTAAAAAGAGGAATTCCTGGTATACTCATAACAGAAACTAGGCTTAAAATGACATTTTCTCATCTGAATAGAAGTAATATTTAAAATTAAAATAAATAACAAGATAAATATACAGATATGTACAGATCAGTGTGTACATATACATACACACATTTATGTAAACAGATAATATGTACAGACACATATAGATTTGTATACGGCCATTTTACATATACAAACGTCTATACAGCTAAGTGCCTGTGTATTACAGGTATTCAAAAGCATGAATGAATGACTAGTAATGGAAATTTAATATACAAATACCTGATAGATTCAGTGTCTATGTGCACAGGCGCTATCCTCTCCAAGAGAAACTTGATCATTTCCAGGAAAGGATTTGTAGGCTGTTTGGGGTTGCCCAGCTTCTTAGTTATTTCACGCTATATATAAGGTAGATTTTTTTTTAATATTGCAAAAATTTGTTTAAATGAATACATCACATTAAAATGTTTAGAACCCAAAATAATTAAAATCATGTAATACTGGTGTTGGAATAAGCAAATCAACAGGATTTGAATGAGTTGAGAAAACAAAACCAAGAATTTTGCATATGAGAAAGTTAACATTTCAACTAATAGGAAAAAGATGGATTATTCAATATATTGTTTTGAAATCCTGAAGAAACATATTGAATAGATAGATCCCTATTTTATACTTTATACCAAAAACATTCCAAAAAGAAAACAAATACAAAAGAATAAAATCAAGGGTGTGTGAAGACAAAAACTTCAGAGTAAAATAATAAAGGAAGCTTGTTAAAACTAGATATTCCTGGATCTTATAGAGGAGATCAGTCAATCTGGGGTGGAGCCAAGAATCGTCTTTTTTCTTAAAAACCTCCTGGAAGATGCACTGGCAACAGACTGAGAAATACTGACATCAGTAAATATTTTCACTGACTTGTAACAGAATGGTGTTTTGAAAGCAGGACACAAAAGGCAAAAACCTTAGAGAGTCTGCTGACAGACTTAGCTAGATAAAAATAAAACTATGGTATATAAAGATCAAAATCAAAATGAAAGGGCAAACTATAAATGACAGAGAATTATTTACAGCCTAATTAACATACATCACTAACAAATCAATAGGATAAAGATAAATGTCATTCCAGAAAAACAGGCAAAGATTAAACACACACAATTTACAAAAAAACATGAATGGCTAATATACCCAAGGGGGAAAAAAAAGGTCAAATGATCAGGAATCAAGAATACAAATCCCATTAAAATAATTATGTTTTGTTTGAGTTTTGCTCCTTTCCAACAATGACAGAAGCCAGTATTGAATCTATCCTAAAGAAATAGCCAAGACAATGTAAAATGACTTAGCTATAAAATATTAAAGTGTTCTTTAAACAAAAACTGGGAGGAAAAAAATCTAAATGTGTGTAACATAAGTGGACTGTCCATAATTATGGTATACATATTCAATGATATGTTATGTTGCTATTAATACTGTAAAAACTAATAAAAATAGGTAAAATGTACAAAGCTGTACAGATCTTATTTTGGAAGATACACACTATAATATTAACAGCAACTGTCTCTATAGACAGGTTATAGTTTATCTGTATTATCACTTCTGGGATATTTTCTAAATTTTACCCAAGAAATAGAAATTATTTTATAAAACAGGCCAAAAAAAGATGTGAGAGTTTCTTCAAACAGTAACTTTTCTAATCGTCTCCCCTTACCACACAGCCTTCAGCCTGCTTGCAGGAGCACGTTGGACTGACAAGTACTTCCAGCTGTTTTCTTATTTTCTCATCATCTTCCAACACCTGTGTGAACTTCTTCATGAAATCCTGAGCCTTACCAGGATCTGGCAAATTTCCTTAAATCAATTAAAATCCAATTAAAATGCTATTTCAGAAATTTCTCAAACTAATAAAAGATCAACATTTTTCATTCTTTTTATTATTTTAATAACCCTAATTTACAAATTCAATTTAGTTAAATTTGAAACTGTGGATCGACTTCAACAGTCAATTTTCCCTAAAATCTGCTTTCCAGAAATAGGAAACCAGAACACTATGAAGAAACATCTTGGCAGGCAAAGAGTGAACTGGCTCTAACTACCCACTTACAATATTTAAGGGCATTAACTGTCAACCTGAAGATACCAATTTATTACTGTCTCCTTGAGCTTGTTGTGTACACTGTTCTCTTATAACTCACAGAAACGGATCAGTAAGTTTTACCTTTAAGAAACTATTTTCCTATACTGAGTTACTGTTAAGCCATCCAGAGACAAATCATATACATATGGCTATCTGTCAATGACACATGCTGAGTAACAAGTTTCAGGTACTGATGCTGGATGTCATAATATTGCATGAGAAAGCATGAGTCCTCATAGAATCAAAGATGATTTTTAAACTATTCTCCTAATATATTCGTGTATTAAAATACTCATCAAAGCTAGTAAAATGCCAATCCTGGTGTCTATTTTTTTTTTTTCAACTACTCACAACTGTTACAGAGGACCAGGATAGGATACTTCTAATATATTACACAAATTATAATACAGAACCATGGACTGTAATAAAAGCTGTAGAAATTCAACTATATCGTAAAATATGAATGCAGTCTTTAAGTTCATATACAACTTTGAAATTCCATTTCAAGTCTTGGCTAGAACACTGAGGATCATAAGAACAAACTGTTCCTATAAATACTTTACTATATGACTTTTTCATGTTTCTCTAATAAAAAAAAACCTACCGTAGTCAAATAATTTTGGCAAATGTCATTTTACAGTCCCTCCATAATGTATGAGCATTATATTAAAGGATAAAATAAGGTCTACCATTTAAGAAACAAAAAGAATGAGAATGAAGGAAGAAGGAAATGGGAAATGGGGGAGGGAGAGAGAGCGAGAAAAAAGGGAGGAAACAAACAAAAAAACCCTTTAACATTCTACAAACATACTTGACCATGGAACCCTTTTTTCTAACAGTACTATTAACACCTTCAGGATACCAGCATTCCTCAGAACAGAATTTGGGAAAACATGGGTAAAATAAAAAATATATAGGAGATGATCTCCTTTTAAGAGGTTAGTGTCCACAGCCAAACTACTGAGGAGATAGTTATTAAAAAGCAATAGCAGAAAATCACTTGTTTTAAGGTTATCTATCCAAAGAGACTGAAAACTAATTCATGTTTAACCGCCCAAAACTAAAGATACTTTGGTCTTAAAACCTTACTCATGCCAAAAATCATATCACGTAGTCTGAAAACTCAGTTAATTAGATTACTGTTCTCTTCAGAATCTAAGCATTATTTCCACACACACCTTGAAATATTTGTTAACATCTCAGAAACCCATGTAAGATAAACATCTTCACTATTACCAAGTGGAAATGCAGAAGTGTTCCTTGGGTGTTCCCGATTTTCCCTCTGTCCATGTGCCATGCTATAGAGTGATCTTTGAGGCGGGAGGAAAAGCAAGTGCCCTACAAAAACAGCTACTTTGCCCTATCCTTGCACTGAACAAAGGAGATGTGCTACACGATCCTTTTGCATTTACTGTTAAGTGCAATTAAACAGCATCTTATTTGAAATCACTGAAAACAAAAAAGCAAATTAGTATTTTTTTCCAAAGAAGTTCTTTTGTAGTTATTAAGCACACCCTTTCCTCTAAATTTTGGCTCAGAATGAAATGAGCTTCAAACAGATTCACATTAAAGCAAGCAACACCAAGGAACAGATTCAGTTTTCAAGTAAGGTTATGCAATAATTTGAATTAATTCCCCCAAAATAAACTTATATAATAAATCCTTTCTCCAGCTTTTCCTCATACCAATACACAAAAGAAAAAGAAAAATTCTATGTAGCAAAGTAAATGAGAATCAGAGAAAAAGAAAAAGCTGAAGCTGAGTTGTCTGTTAAAATAAAAAAATTAAAAACACTTTACTCCTTTCCTGTATTATCAGAGCCTAAAGTGGAACTCCATGACACTTTAAATCATCAGAAACAAATATTTCAATTAAATCTTAAATTTTACATGTAGTATCTGAAATAACTTACTTGTAATAACCATTACTTTTGAAAATATGGCCTTGACACTGGCATCCGTCTGTAAATCACACAAAAAATGCAAAATTAGTATTTCCTAATAATCTTCATCATATCCTTCAGAAAATTAAAGAATAACCTACTAATGCTCCCGACCCACACCCTGACCACCACCACTGTGAGCTCCTCCTTTAGCGGAGTTCAAACTCAACAAAGTGGATGAAAGATGGAAGTGAAGACTGTTGTCATCATTTCTTCCCTCACCCTGTTTTGTCAGCCTCAAGATTGCTTTTGTTCCAAACTTCTGAAACACGGAGAGATTTTGCTTTCTTTAGAAATGAAAGAACAGGGCAACTAAGATTAGAAAAGGAACAAAATAGGGGCCCCCGGTGGCTTAGTCGGTTAGGCGTCTGACTTTCGCTTAGGTGATGATCTCATGTTCATGGGTTCGAGCCCCGAGTCGGGCTCTGTGCTGACTGCCAGCTCAGAGCCTGGAGCCTGTTTCAGTCTGTGACTCCCTCTCTCTCTGACCCTCCCCTGCTCACACTGTCTCTCTCTCTCTCCTAGAAATAATAAAT
Source organism: Proteles cristata cristata (assembly GCA_017311185.1). NCBI lineage: Eukaryota > Metazoa > Chordata > Mammalia > Carnivora > Hyaenidae > Proteles > Proteles cristata. Next base: position 171,645 of record JAESUZ010003049.1, on the reverse strand, counting down.
TAAAAAAAAAAAATTTAAAAAAAAAAAGAAAAGGAACAAAATAACCTGGTTTTCAAGTTTTTAAGCTTATCTCAAACAAAAAGTTCATAAGGATATAACCCTGGTTGACTTAAGGGGTTCCTAAAATTTTTAAGCCTGAGGATTGTAAGACATAGTCATGAAGCTTATGGGGAAGATACTAGATAAGGACAATTTAAAAAATGCCACTGACATGCACAAAAGATTCTTCAAAGAGTGCTATTTCCTGTGTGAACATTATTTCTGTAAATGAATATGTCACTGTACTGTGTCCCATGTACTACAGTCTGTAAAGTCAGATGAGTAAAAGATGTTTCTAAAGGTGCTAGTTATTCAACAATGCATCAAGTTAGTGTTATGTTTTTTAAAGATGTCATTCAGTAATTTTGGATACTATCCTGAACCAGAAAAATATTGGAGTGAAGGCAAAAAAAATTAATAAACCACCCCTATTTAGAAGGAGCTTGCTAAAAGAAAGTGAGAGACAAAACACAGAATTCAAGAGTTAATTCCCAAATACTTGGAATTTAAAGTATTTGAATAGATCTGTCAAGAATCAGAAGATTCTATTGTTTAATTTGGGGGGAAATAGGTGTTGCTAGGCTTTCAAAAAGTTGATCCACATGAAAAGGAAAATCAACAAAAGTACAATATTAGAAATTATGCCACTTTGTGTGATACTGAGCAAATCAATTTAGTTAAATAAAGCAGAAGGGCTATACTGCTGAATTAAATAGGAATAAAAACTATCTTTATTAGACTGAATAATGAAGAAGACAAAAAATCATATACTGATTAGTATCTAAGAGTCTTCCTGGAAAAAGGAATATAAACACCTTTAATTTAAAAAATTAAATATAGGCTTGTGTGCTCGTTCGGTGCGGACCTGGTACCTCTTTTGTGAGGCGGCAGCTGAGGAGACTCCGGCGCTGACCATGGCCGACGAAAAGCCCAAGGAAGGAGTCAAGACTGAGAACAACGATCATATTAATTTGAAGGTGGCGGGGAGGGATGGTTCTGTGGTGCAGTTTAAGATTAAGAGGCATACACCACTTAGTAAACTAATGAAAGCCTATTGTGAACGACAGGGTTTGCCAATAAGGCAGATCAGATTCCGATTTGATGGGCAACCAATCAATGAAACAGACACACCTGCACAGTTGGAAATGGAGGATGAAGATGCAATTGATGTGTTCCAGCAGCAGACAGGAGGGGTCTACTGAAAAGGGAACCTGCTACTTTACTCCAGAATTCTGTTCCTCCAGACCAAGAAGACATTCTCAATTAGAAAACCGCAATTTGGTTCCACCACATCCTGACTACTACAGTATAGTTTTCTCTATTCTTTCATTTTCCCCTTCCCCATTCCTTTATTGTACATAAAGTAACTGTGTATGTGCACAAGCATTTTGCATTTTTTTTTTAACTAAATGGCCAATGGTATGTTTTGATCGACATCAAATGGAGATGGGATGGGGAAAAATACTGGTTCTGTGAAAATACCCCCTTTCTCCATTAGTGGCATGCTCATTCAGCTCTTATCTTTATATTCCAGTAAGTTATTTTGCTCTCACTGTTTAACAAAAAAAAAAAAAAGAACAACATAAAAATCCTTGCATACCTTGTTCGATTGGAGAATTTTAATGTTTTTCATTTATCATTGTAAAACCAAGGACAATTTTATAACTTTTTTGTATGTAGCTGTTACATGTAGGGCAATCTGTCTTTAAGTAGGGATAAATTACTCTAAAAGAAATGAATCCTAGATAGTTTTCCCTTCAAGTCAAGAGTCTTGTTGTTTAAATAAACTTCTTGTTTAAAATGAAAAAAAAAAATTAAATATAGCTTTGAATTTTTTCTACCTTTAATTCTATAATGTTTACTATAATTCTCAGTATAAAGTAAACACTAACTGATAAGGAACTATTAATTCTTCTCTCACTGGAATTCTCCTCTGAGGTACTAGCTTCCATTTGGTTTCTTCTTCAACCCCACCGCACATAAATGGGAATTTCCTCTTTAACCTGGATAACTCAGTAATTATTTTAAAACAAGTTAAAGAAAAATTCCACAAGGTAGAAGACATTAAAACATTTTAACTGAATGGAGACTGTATTTTGTTATTTCACATGAGAATGAAAACATGAGACCCTCCCAAGTTGTTATCAACTGGCAAGGCAAGGGAAAGAAACTCCCACTCAATAAATTTTAAAAAGACAGCAATAGTCGAGAACAAAGTTATGTTTTTTATTAGTCTTACACATCATGCTGTTCAACATATGATCTGCATATTTAACACACTAACTACTCGGCTATTATGATTTCAATAATGCCTAAAATCTGGAAAAATTTTATTTACATGCACATAAAAACATCTCATATTTTTAGTTAACCAATGCAACTTTGACCAAAAGGAAGTAAATTAATACAGCTCTAGACAGCAAATAGGAGAACTTTATCCAGAGCTTATTAACTGAAATGCATTAACTTACGCATTAGAACACTGACTGAAACACATGTGTACTGGCTGAAGCATACTAACTTAAACGGAAATTTTCTAATTTTGCTTGTTGGCAGAAAAAGTACTGAAACAGCAGAATCACTAAAATTAGTTTTAAGTCATTTATAATAAGAAAAGAATAATTCTGGGAGGTTCAATATACTCAATAACCAAAGAGATTATGTATGTTCAAAAAACCAAAAACAGATTATTGTTACCCTTTATATGAAACAACTCCTCACTATTGACTTCTGTTCTATGACCACGCAGTATATGTTTTGTTTTGTGGGAGTTTGGGGTGCGGGGGGCATTCCACTACAGACGGAAAGGAAATAAGACATAGCAGCATATTGTCATTTGTGTGTGATATATATTTCCTTGGAAATATTCATTTAAAATGATGACACATACTGCTTTTTCAATGAATTATACCTTTTACAGGCCTATATACAACAAATTTCAAACAACATTCTAGGGGAAAAAAAACTAGAATCATTCCAAAATTCCAAAAATTAAAATACATCGACTGAATGAATACCACAATTATAACTATGAAAATCAAGCAGTACATTAAAATTACTGTGATACTTTTAAGTAAAAATATAAAGATACTTAACTAAAATTATATGACACTAAAATTTTCTAAAACCACAAGACTATATAAAGATGATGGGAACATTTTAGTGTGCCAAAACAGAGTGCAATTTTACTCTATTTTCTATGTTTTCAATGAGAGTTATTGTTTTGGTTTTTTTAAAAGCTATAAAAGAACTTTAACTGAGTACAAGAAAGTACATTCTCTTTCCTGATGGGTATCATCTTTTACAAATACAGTAAATGTAAACTTTAAATTTTCTATGCAATAAATTTCTTGAAAATTTCTGTGTTCCAGGGCACCTGGGTGGCTCAGGTGATGATCTCACAGTGGTGAAATCAAGCCCCATGTCAGGCTTTGTGCTGGGCTCTGCACTGGGCGTGGAGCAAGCTTAAAATTCTCTCTCCCTCTTTCCCTCAGTCTCTCCCCTGCTCACACAATTTCACACTCTCTCAAAAAAAAATAAATTTTTTTTCTTCCAGTGTTCTAAATTAGATATGATAGCTTCTCGAGTAGAATGGTTCCATTCAGAAATAGTTATTTCAACACACTGCAGCAATGGTAGAAACTAAAATACAGGTGTTCTACAAAACTTCTCATCAAAGGAAAACTTTTCAATTTAACTTACTTTGGGTTGCTTAATTAAGTCAAGCAAATCCTTGACTTGATGTCGGAGCAGATTTTGACATTTCCACATTTCATTCAACGCTCTGGAAAACAAAAATACATAAATTTAAATAATAAAACAGAATAAAAATCCTTCTGGAATATTCCAAATATACTGCTTTTCTTTTTAAGTTCAAACATTAACAAAAAAATGCCAGAGAGGAGGTAAATTTCACAGGACCAAGCAAACTGATGACAAAAGTAGACAAAGAAGAGTCATATATAAAAGATAAGAACATTGGAACAGATACTTGTAAACAAAAGAAAATGGGGTTTTTTTTGTTTTATATAAAATACTGAAGAGCTATTATTAACTGCAACATTTTTGTAAACAAGGGTAGAAGAATTTCCTACTGAGATTATAAGAAATAAAGAAATAAAGGAATGTGTGGTGAAGTAAGGTCCTACAGTAGGCCGTACGAAAAGCAATCAAAGAAACAAACAGAAAAGAGTACTGAGAAAATGAGGGATAATTTTTCCTAAAATAGAAATATTTATAATGTAATTGTATAGATTATATTTATATATTATATAAAATATATGTTACATACCTATATGTAAGTGAACAGTCATTAAATAAGTTTAAAATATCTATAAACAAACTGATGTAAATAAAAAATGGTAATTTCTCACTTGTTTTATTTAATCCTCAAATTCTCATAGTGTAGAGGTAGAATTTATGTGTTTAGATTTTTAAGGACTCCCTGAAGTCCAGTGTCTGAAGTACACATAGTTAACTAAATAACGTGTATTATATAAATTATATAAATCATGTATTTATTTATATATAACTATACCATATTCCATATATATGTGAAAATACTTATACTATGTAAATTTGTCATGTACGTATATTTACATGTTATATATAAATGTTTGATATATAAACATATGAATTATTACAGACATGTATTAACATGTTATTTGAATATTATTTTTATATGGCAAAGTTTTTGATGTCCTCTTAATACTTTTATTGTTTTCAGGTAGAAATTTAAATCTAAAATCAAATTATATACATATTCAAGAAAATATACATAAATCCTAAGAAAATAGTTACTGAAATATTATGTTACAGAATTTAGAACCACATATTTTCTATTTAGATGAAAAGGAAATTTTCCAAAACCAAATACTTTTCATTATTTTGTTTTCAATTTTCTACACATCTATTAACCTCCAGTATCACACTGGAACACTGCCATAAAAAGTAACAGGGTACAGAAACATATAAAGCCATCTTTTTATTTTGATAGACAATTGCTAAAATTTTCATTCTCCTCCTTAGCACTATGTTTTAAGAATACCTTTAGATATCATTATGGAGATAAAATAGTTTAAATGTGGACACTTTTTTTTTTTAATGTTTTTTATTTATTTCTAGGAGAGAGAGAGAGAGACAGCGCGAGCAGGGGAGGGTCAGAGAGAGAGGGAGTCACAGACTGAAACAGGCTCCAGGCTCCGAGCTGGCAGTCAGCACAGAGCCCAACGCGGGGCTCGAATCCACGAACGGCGAGATCATGACCTAAGTGAAAGTCGGACGCTTAACCGACTAAGCCACCCAGGCGCCCCTAAATGTGGACACTTAAATTCCTTGATAGTCATCACCTCAAAATGGTACTGGCAAACCAACACCATTGGGACATTTTATCTTAAAAGTTAAATTAAAAATTATACTATACTATTTTCAAGCTATTACACTTCCATTAAAAGTTTAATTGGCATACTTTAAGAATGTAAATATTAAAAGAAAAATGACCAGTATACAGAGGACTGTAAAAACCAATAGCTAAGTAAGAAGAAACAGAGTAGTCATCTGTGAAATGACTCCTGCATTCCAAAGTCAATGAATGGTCTCTCACTTGCTAATACTTTATCATTACTTACAACTTCTGACAGGCCTGGATTTTGTAACTTGCCTTCACTTAAACTAAAGCAGAAACTATTTTACCTATTTTAATTATTTGTTAATTTAAACATGAAATTGTAAGTATTCTAAAGCTCTTTATAAACCACTATGGCTATAGCTTGAATCAAAAAGTGACCATCACTAAAGATTTATATTTTAATATATTTTTAGGGGAACCATCTTCTCAAGTACTTTAATAAAATTATCTTAAGCAGCAAAGACAAATTTCTGCTTGTGTCTGCCCTTCTGAATAGTCCTGAAAAAGAAAAAAAAAAATGTAGAAACAATATTTTTAATAGTAGAAACAACTTTTATAAAGATGAGTAGAACTTAACATGAGCCTGAATTCCAGCTCTGTCACTACATAAATATGAAAAATTTGCTTAAAGCATGGATACGCTTACAGTTATCTGTCTCTAACACAAAGAAAGAGAAGAGAGCCTTCCTTCCAACATTCTACTCCCAGCTGGCAAATTACCCATCAGCCTCAGCAGTACAAAAAAGGGTTTAGAGGAGAGCCTACCTAACCAAAAAGATCGCAACCAGACACCTGAAACTACCACTAATTCTTGTTATTAACAGTTGTTCTAGGAAACCTGAGGGAGATGGCAACACACACCAGGACCCAGAGAGTACTCAAGCCTGCCTCTGTTCTCTTTTTCACTAGTGAAGATATTTAGTTAACTTAGGGGCTTAACCAAAACTGATATACATCAAAATTTTAAAATATAGGGAGTACTTTGTCTTCCTCAGAAGAATATGATCATAGTATAAAATACAGGATACATACAGTTTTGTAACTATTATTTAGTGTTTTCTATCTACAATTATATTTCTTATTCTCTTCTACAGTTCTCATATTAAAGTTTTCATTAATTCTGTCTTGCTCCTCTGGGTTTGGAAGACATACATTCTAATTCAATTCTTTTAGGGCAACTCAAATTTTTAATTCACACACTTAATTTACAGCCTAATTAATCAACATGTCCGTCCCATTCTTCTATGATAAAAGAACTGTAGAACATTTTATCTACCATCTTACATGTTATTATCTGATAGGGTCCACCTAATATTCAAAATTTTTCACAAAGGCACAGGACCAACCAATCAGAACAGCTGGTAGTCCTTCTGCTGTGTCCAGGCACGCGGCAGAGTGTCGTAGAGAGAGGATTCCCGGGACTCTCAAAAGAGTGGACATACTGATCAAGAAGTGTATGCTGGCTAAGTATCAGTCTAGATGCTAACTTACATTTTAAAGTTGTTTGGTTTTTTTTTGTTTGTTTGTTTTTTAATGTTTTATTTATTTCTAGGAGAGAGAGAGAGACACACAGAGTGAGCAGGGGAGGGTCAGAGAGAGAGGGAGTCACAGACTGAAACAGGCTCCAGGCTCTGAGCTGGCAGTCAGCACAGAGCCCGATGCGGGGCTCGAACCCATGAACCGTGAGATCATGACCTAAGCAAAAGTCGGATGCTTAACCGACGAAGCCACCCAGGCGCCCCAAAGTTGTTTGTTTTTTAATGTTTATTTTTTTTGAGAAAGACACAGAGCAAGTAGAGGAGAGACAGAGAGGGAGAGAGGATCCGAAGCAGGCTCTGTGCTGACAGCAGAGAGCCCAATGTGGGACTCAAACTCAGGAACCATGAGATCATGATGTGAGCTGAAGCTGGATACTTAACTGACTAAAGCAACCCAGATGCCCTGATGTTAACTTACTTTTTAATCTACGCCTCCTTCCCTTATAAAGAAAACTTTGCTATTGTTATTATTAATTTTATAGTCATTGATTAGTCTGATCGGCAAAAGTGTTTAAAAATCTTGTTGCTTCTTACATCCTACCCTTCCTTCTGGATTTAATGTCCTTTTTTACCAAAAGAAATTATTATTTAGTAATTTTTTCAAGTTGGATCTATGAGTGGTGAACTCTCATTTTTTGTTTCAAAGTGTTTTCATTTTTACTCATGAATGACAGATGAGCTGAGTCCAGAAGTCCAGACTATGATTTCCATAGGTTGTTTTGAGTAGGATGTAAGATACACTCTTACCTCACTCATTCTAAGAAATCATCAACTGCACCATGAAGAAGAGAATGCATTCTGAATCTAAAAATGTTAGCATATGACAATTTGTTGAAAAATCAATTAAATATGGTAGTAAATATTTTATTGTATGCAGTGGAAAAAGAATGAATTTTAAAACCAGGTAGAACGGAGTTCAAATCTTGACATTGTCTGTTACTACTTATGTGATTTTGTGTGAGTTAACTGGCCTCTCAGGGATTCAGTTCCTCATCTGAAAAACTGGAAAAATATCACTTACGTGAGGGGCTGGCAAGCTTTTCTATAGAAGGTCAGATAATAAATGTCTTAAGCCTTGTGGGCCATACAGTCTTTATTGAAACTACTCAATTCTGCTGTTACAGCAAAAAACAGCCACTGATAATAAATACTCCTCTGGCTGAAATACAGGAAGTAGTAAGAAATTAAATTTCTCTCCTCTACAACCTTTTCCTCAACGTTTCTATGAGAGATATAAATAGTACATATGATAATTTCCATGGAGGAGATGAAGTCAAAAGCCCCATTAAGCAGAGGTAAAAATGAAAATTATATACAGCTTCTTAGACTTCCCATTTCTAAGCATTTAATCCTCTATACTTGTAACTACATTTGCTGGAATGCAAAGGATCTCCATTTTCTAAAGCCTCGAGCAAATCAATCTCAAGGCCTCAATTTCCTAACCCTCAAGTGTGATTCAATTAGCAATGTCTCTTCTATGTACAAAATTCCAATTCCCTACAATGGTAATACAAAGTATTTTCTGAATGAAAAAAGTCATAAAAATATATTTGTGCTTACCCATATGCCAAACTATAACACTATATATTGAGGCTATGCAGCACAAAAATATGTACCCCATTGCCCCACTGTAAAATTCAAATCAGTATCAAATCAAAATAAGGTGGTAGGATTTTCTCAGTATGGACTTTCTTAACACCTTAAGGAAAAAAAATTTTTTTTAAAGGTACATCAATACTTCTTGAAACAACAATATAAATGTCGGCAGGGGGTATCAAATCCTGCAAGATTCCATGCCAATCAGCTCTAATTTTTTTTTTTTTATTTATTTCTAGGAGAGAGAGAGACAGCGTGAGCAGGGGAGGGTCAGAGAGAGAGGGAGTCACAGACTGAAACAGGCTCCAGGCTCTGAGCTGGCCGTCAGCACAGAGCCTGACGCGGGGCTCGAACCCACGAACCGCGAGATCATGACCTAAGCGAAAGTTGGACGCTTAACTGACTAAGCCACTCAGGCGCCCCAATCAGCTCTATTTTTAAATTGCTTACAAAAATCCTTGATAATCTCATGTTGACAGCAGTACCTTGTGAAAGAGAACCAAATATTTTGTGTCTCACTTATTTTTATTACATAAATTGTTAACATTTAAAAATATAGTTCTGATTTTTTTCCCCATAAAATACATTGCAAAAGAGGGTAAGAACAAAATTTGACACTTGAAACCTACTTCACAGCATTTAAATCCAGTGTGGCATATAAGTAATATAAGCACTTCATCCGTTCTGTAGTTTCCAAATTGTGGGGAACCATGTACTGAGCAAAGATCCGTTCAACAAGCAATCTACAAAAACACAGAGAAAGTACTAAAATGATTTTTCTTAATGTATTAAATTTGTATATAAAATTCCAAAACATATAAAGAATATGTGTAAAAGAAGTTTCTGCTTTCAAAATGAAGATGAGATTTCTAAATCAAAGATTTCCTTCTTGTAAGAAGAGGGGCCAAAAAAAGATTTAGCTGGATGTGCTGGCAACATCCCTGTACCCAGCTAAGCTAAGATAACTACTTCTGTATGACCATGAATGTGTAGCAGGGATTCAATTTCCTTATCTGAATAATGGAGCATTAAAAAACCAAACCAGGTCCTTCCAAGTGACAAATTCTAAGCAACTGTATGTTAAAATTATAAAGAAATTATTAAGATTCTTCTGAGTTTTTGTAGTAATCATCATGAAAAAAGACCTAGTTAAAAGTACAAAAAAAGAACCATAAAATCATAATAATGCAAATCTCTAGGCAAATATGCTGCACACTCAAAACGTCTACAAACTTCAACTTTACAAAAATAATAACTATGAAGTTTCTTAGATAATGTTAACATAGGATACCCAGTTTTTAGTCCCTATAACTCTTAAAATTGTGGATGTGGCGGGGAGGGGGGAGATGGGCATGGAGGAGGGCACTTGTGGGGATGAGCACTGGGTGTTATATGGAAACCAACTTGACAATAAACTATTTGTAAGAAAAAAAATAACTCTTAAAATTCTAAGATGGCCTACTGGTTCTTAATTTTTTCATTCTAATCTGTTATAGGAAAGACCATTTAGATTAACAATTTAAAAAAAATCCAATCAAGTGAAATCAATTCAGACTGCAAACAGGATTCACAGATTTATTAACTACTAAATGGTTAGGATTTGTACAAGATCTAACCTTATGCTATAATAGAAAAATATAAAAGGTTATGTTCAGATAATGTGCTTCATATTAATTATAAACTGTCCTTTTACACTTGGGTATAAACTGTTTTTAAACTGTCTATAATCCAAAGGGTTTATTTTCATTTATTTGAAAAAAAAGTTATTTGAAAAATTACCTATGAAATAAAATTTAAATTATTACACACATTTCTACTTGTAAGTGCTACTCTCCAAAAACACTATTCAAAAATGTGGGGAACCATGTACTTGAATATAAAAGCTGTATCCACCCCTAAAGTTACATGTACATTACTGCTTTATTTACGGCTTTGGTGGGAGGAAAACTAGTCACTCACTACCCTTAATTTGCAGTAAAAACTGAGGAGTTTCAAGATGTAAAGAAAACAGTTTGCTTAAAACAACATTTCAATAGCAGTTAAATACAACAAAATCACCAAATATTTTACCTAGTGTCCTTAACTTACCGATCATCAATACTATTCTGATAATATATATGTAGCAATTTGTCTTTGATCCATGAAATCTGTTTTGCAGCATCTTTTCCAGCTGCTGACTGTAAAGCATACTTCTTATAAATTTGGGCAAGTCCCATCATGGCTTCTTTGCGCACTCTCCACTTAAAGTAAAAACAAAAATGTTTTCTTATAATTTAAAAACGCTCCCATTATACTTCAGGAAAGTTTGTTTTCCCGTTTTTAAGTAAAGTTACTTTACAGAGTATATTTTCATCAATCCTCAGATACTGGATATCGATTTATAAGGATTACAGAAAAAAACAGAACTATCATTTTAATGTATCTACTATGAAAAGTACAGAGATACTAACATGTACAAAAAATTTTAATGCTTTAATATCTTAAACTCATCATCTACCCCTAAAAAACAAAAGATAATCACAATCTACAAAAAGTCACTTAGAATTGAGTAAGAGAAAGCATGCTGCCACATTTTAAAAGGCAAAGACCGATTTTAATTGTGACCGATTTTTTAATTGTGACCTATCCCTTATACACTTTTTCCAATTAAAAATACTTTAATTAAAGGTACATGATACTGGTTTTATCAAACGCTGAATGTGAAGACACTTGGTTAATTTTGTGTATTTGAGAATCAAGTTCAAGTATAAAAAGAATGCATTCAACTGTTTCTCTAATTATATATTTGCTATAGTATATCTAATATTGCTTAATTATCTTGGGATGAGTTTATCCTTTAATTTTACACAAACACAGCACTACAATCAGTAGGATGTTAGTAATGTTTAGAACTTTATGAAGCTGCACAGATTATTCATTTTTTTTCCTTTGCAGTCTGTCATTCATAGTGATATTCTTCCCTTGGTTTTTCTCTCAATTACTTACAGCAGATTAAGAATAGTCCTTATCTCATCCATCCACCAATACATACCAAAAGCCTTACTCATAAAACAGGAATTCAATTTATTTTAGAAACTTTCTAATCTCTATCTTACCTCTAATTCCTCAAACTGCTGCTTTAAGAAGAATATAAAGACAGAGTATATTCTAATACTGCCAAGAACATAAATATATTCAATTACTTTCTGGTTTCCAATTAACATTTATCTGACTGAACCAAGTAGCCCTATGACGAATACAATATGATTATCAAAAATTATTTGATCCCAACAACACACACTTAGTTCAAATTCCAAGTCTAACTAAGAAAAAGACTATTTGAATACTTAAAAGGCAGTTAGCCTACCAAGATGCAAATCTCCTTTTCCTTCTTTACACCTTTTGGCCTTTTTATTAGTTAAAATAAGTTGTTCCAAATACCTACAGATCTGGAGGGAAAACCATGCAATTCCTGCCCATCTATTCTTCACCTACAACCAGCATTATCAAAGAGAGCACTAAATGATGAGGACAGCAAAATCAACCTTACAAGCGACTACTAAAATGTTGTAAGGTATTTACCTAATCAAAGCTATTCACAGCTACCAATAGGCCTCCCACTTTCTTTGCTAATTAACCCTCAATACATCAAAGATTTTCATCCTCCACTAAAACTACTCAAGCCTAAGTCTGTAAAACCCATACCACAAAGGAAAAACAATGGGGATGAGGTGAGAATGAACATGCACTCATACCCTTACTCAGTGTCTAACAGAGTCCAGGCAATATGAATACAAACATAGTAAGACACAGTATCTCTCTTAAGAAGCTAATGATTACTGAGTGGAACTAGTGGGTGCTCACTCAAAAAGAAAGGTTTAGGGTCACAGAAGATAAGCTAGAAGCATGCTGCTCTAGCATGTATAGCTTTGCCAAGTTGAAAACGTGTTATTTGCTATTCCACAGAAATTATAATACCACCAGCTGAAGAACAGTCAACTGATACCCACAGGAAAGGAAAAAGAAAAGAGAGCCAACAATATAAGTAAGTTGTATCAGTTATTAAGTCACTTTATGAGTCACTTATTAAAACCAGTGTCCAGGGTAAACACCTGACTACCATCTAGAGCCATCTCATTTTTAGGATGAGAATAAATAATCCAAACTTAAAAGAAGTAACAAAGTTTAATGTAACAAAGAAACCTTCTCATTAAAATGACCCCCTCAAAAATGATTAATTACATTTAAATCTCAGTATTTTCAAATGAAATACTATTAAACTTCAGGTATTCAAAGTGAAAGCCTCCTAGTAATTATTATTCCTACTTACCCGTTTGTCTAATGTTCTCTCTCTCACAAAGTTAAGTAAGTGATCGTTGACCAGAAGAATATCCTTTTTAGCAGCTGTAACTATAGACACAATAACATCATGTCTAATAGCCTCCTCAGGATCATGTGACCTCACTTTAAGATACTCTGAAAGACAAAATTTTATTTGATTAAATGGAACTTTAACAATTAAAACGTTTTTAAAAGTTGTATTTGAAAGTAAACTACAACAAAAGCAAAACCTAAGTAGAGGGTAAAATGTTTCAAGAAAATTAAGAGCAGGGGAAGGAGGGGTAGAAATGAAGGTCAGTCCTTCAGTCAAAATAGAGTAATTTACATGCAACTGAGTAGTAAACCCTTTCCCCATTTTCGGCAGTGGGGGTACAGATTAGTATTAAGGAGTTCCTAACTTCATTAATTAAACCATATAAATGACCTAAGAAGTATAATAAATTTAAAGATCTCACTTCTGTTTTCTGTTTAAATGGTTAAAATATTCAAATCAAATGAATCTACTGTGAAAAGGCTAGAGTGCTGAAGTTTCTATCCCTTAACTATGGAAACCCTAAGGTTTCTAAAAACAAAATTAAGATACCAGCCACCAAGAAACAGGATTACAGGAAATACTAAAAGGCAAGTTCATGTAACTGAACTAAAAAAGGCCAAAAGGAACATAGAAGAAATCAAACATTTAACAATTAGGAGTGACTGTAGGAAGATCTTAAAGTCAAAAACATGGCAGTTAAGATCTGGCACTGAGAAAGCTGAAAGAAAAAATTAACACTCTTCAGTAATGTTGTATGAGGCTTAAGGAAGAGGTATTACAACTGAGTATAAATATAACAAATATTATTCAGCTTTATCTTATGAGACCAGTAAGCTAAAATTTCATTGTTTGGGTTTGGAATACATAGCCATGGCTATATGCAGCAAGTAGTGTTTATGACTGTAAGCGAATTTACTTCCCTATAAATTGATAGTTTAATAAAGAATTACAATGCAAACACCCATAAAACCACTACCCAGGTCTTAAGCAATTTCACCTTAAGCATTCCCTAAGTGGAACTATTTCCAAAAATGACAAAGACATTATATTGCTTCAAAACAAAACAAAACAAAACAAAACAAAACAAAACAAAACAAAACAAAACAAAACAAGGGGCACCCTGGTGGTTAAGCGTCTGACTTCAGCTCAGGTTGTAATCTTGTGGTTCATGATTTGGAGCCCCACATGGGACTTGCTGCTGTCAACTCAGAGCCCACTTCAGAGCTTCTGCCCCCTCTCTCGGCTTTTCCCCTGCTCATACTCTCTCAAAAACAACAACAACAACAACAACAACAACAACAAAAACCGTAAACATTTTTTTTTAAATAAAAAACTTCTAAAGAAACAGAAATGTTATTTTACCTAATTCAGTAAAGAAAATTTCTTTTAAGATGTATCCCAATTTCCCTAAAACAAATTCTTCATATTAAACAGGGTATAAACAAGAGCTATTAAACTACAGATCTTAACTGTGCAGAGGAAGAGAAAACAAATGAGAAGGAAGAAATTCTCGATAGTTAGCATGACAAAGCAGCTAACAGTACTCTTCACAGTATGGCCATGTCCCCCAAAATGTGGCTGAAGGCACAAGGATGAATCTCACAAATACACTGTGAAGAAAAGAAAGATAAACGTGAGTGTCTAACATATATTAATCTTAGCTCACTCCTGAAATCCTATGAAAATGTCTTTAAAAGGGACAAGTACAAGAGAAGAAATCATAGCAAAAGAGATTGTTCAACAAAACTGTCACAGATGTAGGACTTGTAAACAAAAGAAAAATATGAAATCCAAAAAGAGAAGAAATTAATAGATAAACGCTTCTCCAGAGTAAGAACCATAGAAACATTTAGAAATTCAAGGCACCAAGCAATGAGAAAGGCACAGATGAAGAATGCTGTGAAATGAGAAATGGCTGAAAATGTAAATAGAAAGTACTAAGACCCCTAGATTTTTCAGAGCTGTCTTTTAGCCAACAACAAAAATTAAAATATGTAGTTTATAGCAATACAGGCCTACCTCGAGATGCAAGAAAAATCTGAAATAAACAACCTAACCTGACATAAAAGAGCTAGAAAAACAACAAAACCCAAACCCAGCAAAAAGGAAACAGTAAAGAGCAGAAATAAATGATAGACAAACAACAACAGAAGTAGAACAGATCAATGAAACCAAGATCTGATTCTTTGAAATGATCAACAAAAATAATAAACTGCTTACCCAAAAAAAAAAGAAAAAACAGAGAGGACCCGAATAAACAAAATCATTAATGAACGAGGAGAAATAACAACCAACGTAACAGAAATATGAACTATACCAGAATATTATGAAAATTCATATGCCAACAAACTAGACAACTTAGAAGAAATGGATAAATTCCTGCAAAAACATAACCTACCAAAACTGAAGCAGGAAGAAATAGACAGACAACTTGAACAGACTGATTACCAGCAATGAAACTGAATCAATAATCAAAAAAATTCTCAAAAAAACGAAGTCTAGGACCAGGCAGCTTTACAGATGAATTCTACCAAACATTTAAAGAAGAGTTAATACCTCTTCTTCTCAACTATTCCAAAAAAACAGAAGTGGAAGGGACAATTCCAAATTCATCCTATAAGGTCAGTACCACCCTGATACTAAAACCAGTTAAAGATACCACAAAAAAAGGAACTACAGACCAGTATCTCTAGTGAATATAGAAGCAAAAATCCTCAACAAAATATCAGCAAACTGAATTCAACAATATCAACAAAAAATCATACCTCATGATGAAGTGGGGTTTATTCCCAGGATGCAGGGTGGGTCAAAAGTCACAAAACAATCAACCTGATACATCACATCAATAGGAGAAAGGATAAAAACCATATAATCTTTCAACAGATGCAGAAAAAGCACGCGACAAACTACAACATCCATTTATGATAAAAATCCTCTGCAAAGTAGGTCTAAAGGGAACATACCACAGTATGATAAAGCCCTTATATGAAAAACCCACAGCCAACATCACACTCAGTGGTAAAAAAACAGAGTTTTACCCCTAAGGTCAGGAACAAGACTAGGATGTCCACTTTCATGACTTTTATTCAACATAGTACTGGAAGTCCTAGCCAAAGCAATTAGACAACATAAAGAAATAAGAGGCATCCAAATGGATAAGAAAAAAGTAAAACTCACTATCTGAAGACATAGGAAACTCAAGATTCTACCAAAAAAACTACTAGCACTGATAAATGAATTCAGTAAAGTCACAGGATACAAAATCATTGTACAGAAATCTAGTTGAATTACTGTACACTAATAATGAAGCAGCAGAACGTGAATTACAAAAACAGTACCATTTACAATTGTACCAAAAACAATAAAATATATCTAGGAATAAACTTAAAGCTATAAAACACTGGGGCACCTTGGTGGCTCAGTCAACTGAGCATCCAACTCTTGATTTCAGCTCAGGTCATGATCCTTAGGGTCGTGGGATCAAGCCCCTTGTCAGGCTCTGCGCTGAATGTGGGACCTGCTTAGGATTCTCTCTCTCTCCCCCTCTGCCCCTAATTCCCACTCACATATGTGTGTGCTCTCTCATTCTAAAAAATTAAATGAATGAATGAATGAATGACTAAAACACTGATGAAAGAAACTCAGGACAACATGAAAATATGGAAAGACATTCAATGCTCATGGCTGAAAGACCAATTATTGTGAAAATGTCTATACTATCCGAAGCAATGTACAGATTTAATGCAATCCTTATCAAAATGTCAACAGCATTTTTCACAGAACTAGAAAAACAATCCTAAAATTTGTATGGAATGACAAAAGACCTCAAATAGCCAAAGCAATCTTGAAAAATAAAAAAAAAAGCTAGAGGTACCACAATTCAGGATTTCAAGTAATTAAAACAGTATGGTACAGACATAAAAATAAACACATAGATCAATGGAAAAGAATAAAAAACCCAGAAATAAATCCACAATTATATGGTCAATCTTTGACAAAGGAGGAATGAATATACAATGGAAACAAGTCTCCTCAACAAATGGTGTTGGGAAAACTGCACAACTACATGCAAAAGAATGAATCTGGACTACTGGACTATACACAAAATGAATGAATCTGGACTATACACAAAAATAAACTAAAAATGGATTAAAGATCTAAATTTGAGACCCAAAACCATATAAATCCTTGAAGAAGAGAGCAAAGGTAGTTATTTCCCTGACATTGGCTGTAACAACATTTTTCTAAATATGTCTTCTGAGGCAAGGGAAACAAAAGCAAAAATAAACTATTGGGATTAGATAAAAATTAATAGCTTCTGCATGGCAAAGAAAACAACCAACAAAACTAAAAGACAGTGTATGGAATAGGGAAAGATATTGGCAAATAACATACGTGATAAAGGGTTAGTATCCAAAATATATAAAGAACTGATACAACTCAACACCATAAAAACAAATAATCCAATTAAATAACGAACAGGAGACATGAACAGACGTTTCTCCAAAGAAGACAAACAGATGGCCCACAGACACGTGAAAAGATCCTCATCATCACTCATGATCAGGGAAATGCAATTCAAATCTACAATGAGATAATCACATCACACCTGTCAGAATGGCTGACAACAAAGAAACAACAAATGTTGGCAAGGATGTAGAGTAAGGTCAACCCTCTGGCACTGTTGGTGGGAATGCAAACTGGTATAGCCACTGTGGAAAACAGTATGGCGTTTCCTCTAAAAATTAAAAATAGAGGACTACCCTATAACCCAGCCATTACACTACTGGGTATTTGCCCAAAGAATATAAAAGCACTAATTCAAGGGATACATGCACCCTAATGTTTACAGCAATGTTATTTACAATAGCCAAACTATGGAGAAAGCCCAAGTGTTCAAAGAGGTGGTGTGTATATACATATATACACACACACACACACACACATATATATACACGCACACCCATACACACACACACACACACCCATACACACACACACACACACACGTATACATATATACACACAATGGAATATTACTCAGCCTTAAGGAAGAATGACAAGTGAAGTCAGTCATAGAAAGACAAGTATGATATGATCTCACTTATATGTGGAATTTAAGAAACAAAACAAATGAGCAAAGGGGGAAAAAAGAGAGACAAACCAAGAAACAGACTCAATTATAGAGAAGTGATGGTTAAAAGAGAGGTGAGTGAGGGGAGGTGATGGGAATTAAAGAAAAAAATAAAGTTTTCCCAGAGGCTGAAAACAAGGAAATCACACAACATAATAACAAATGTTTCATTAAAAAATGAAACTACAAAAAAATTAAAAATGAAAGAAACTACATACTATCTTTCGGTAAACTTACAAATTGTCAAACAATGGTGAAGACTAAAAAGGTTATTGGTGAAATTATTCACATATAAAATATAGCATAGATAGCTACATAAGATGAAAACATCTATTATTTAGCTAACAGTAAATTTTGCATTAAAATTCTGACTATAGGATGTGGCATCTGGATGGGTCAGTTGGTTAAGCAATTGACTTAAGCTCGGTCATGGTCTCAAAATTTGTTAACCCCATTGAGCTCTCTGCTGTCCGCTGAGACACCATTTCATATCCTATCTCCCTCTCTCTGCCGTAAACCTGCTCATGTGCTCTAGCATAAATTTTAAAGAAATAAACATTTTTTTAAAATTCTGAGGAAGAATTAAGATAGCAGAGAAGTAGGGAGGCCTGGATTTCCCTTGTCCCTCAAACACAGCTATACTGAGGTCAGAACACTCGGAACATCCAGGAAATCAGTCTGCTGAGTAACAAAAGATCTTCACAGGTGGAGGGAGACAGCTTGGAGGGACAGAAGTGCATGTATACAAATTGGGGGAGATAATACAGCGCAGGCACAGAGGGGAAGGAATCCCTTCAGTGGAGAAACAAAAGGGAAAGAGAGACAGAAAAGCTGTGGAATTACAGTATTGTGCTAGGACAAGAGAAAAGCACCTCCAGACCATGGACTGGGGAACAAGAAATATGGAAAGTGCCAGTTTCTACTCTGCCAACAGCTTGAGGAGCTGAAGATTAGAGTTTACAAAAGTGAACAACTTTCTCCAGACTAGAGCCAGCCTTGTAAATGTGCCTGGCAGGCAAGGAGCTGGCCCTGGGGCACCGTAGAGATCTGAGAGCCACCCTGGGAAAGAACAGTCCTCTTCCCAGAGGCAGGCACTCTGGTTTAGTGCCTCTCCAAGGACAAAAGACTCTGCAAGAGCCCTTTACTGGCAGGGCTGAGTGGCCTACACCAGGACAGAATCTGCAAGGTGCAGGCCCCTTAAGACAACAAGTTCTGAATCCCAGCCCAACACCAGGGAGGCACAGGAGACTGTAGGCTGCGCAGGGCAAGCCAACCGGCGGCACTACTCTGCCTGAACAGTGTGGTTTGAGACACCCAGTACAGGGAAGAGGTATCGCCATTTTTCTCCCCATCATCAACATGGTGGGACTTCAGGGAAAAGGATAGCGGCTCCAAGTGGAGGTGGGACCCACTTATACCAAAAGCCTGCCCCTCCATGCCTGGCAACTGCTAATCTATTGGAGCAGGACAGACACGGAGTGAGCCAGCTGGCCTCTCCGCCAGAATAGCACAGCCCCGGCCCCAGGCACCAACAGACAACTGTCCTGTGGTTTTGTTTCCCAGCCTTTCCTTTTTTCCAGGGTTACTTCAATGAACAAATCAAAGCACATCTGGTGGAAGGTCCAAACAATCTACCACTAGAAGCAAGGAGAAGCTTTGTAGAGGACTGACCAGTGAGACAGAGCAGCCAAATACACAACAGAGAGCACACAACACACTCCAAAAACACTTTCTGAAGTACCAGGCCTTGGACAATGTACGACCCCTTTTTAATAAAGCAGTACTCACAGATGCAGGACACACAACAAGCTATTTTTTAAATTTTTTTATAGTTTATTTATTTTTGAGAGAGAGAGACAGGGCATGAGTGGGGGAGGGGCAGAGAGAGAGAGGGAGACACAGAATCTGAACAGGCTCCAGGCTCTGAGTTGCCCGCACAGAACCTGATGCAGGGTTAGAACCCATGAACCACAAGATCCTGACCTGAGCCAAAGTCAGACGCTTAACTGACTGAGCCACCTAGGCGCCCCACAACAAGCTACTAAAACACATAAAAGACAGAAACCTAGCCCAAATGACAAAACAGAAGAATTCTCCTCAAAAGAAAATACAGGAAGAAATGACAGCCAGCAAGAGAATTGCTCAAAACACACATAAACAATATATCTAAAAAAAATTAGAATTAGAGTCATAAGACTAATAGCTGGGCTTGAAAAAAAAGGCATAAAAGACAGAAGAGAATTTACTGCTACGGAGATCAAGGACCTAAGAATTGTCACAATGAATTCAGAAATGCTACAAATGAGATGTGAAACAAACTAGATACAGTGACAGTAAGGTCGGAAGAAGCAGAGGAGAGAGTAGGTGAAACAGAAGATAAAATTATGAAAAACGACGAAGTTGAGAAATGAGGGAAAGGAAATTACTAGACCACAGAAGAAGAATTAGAGACCTAAGTGATTCAGTGAAACAAAATAATCTTTGTGTCATAGGAGTTCTAGAAGAAGAGAATGGGGCAGACAGTTTATTTGAACAAATTATAGCTGAGAACTTCCCTAATCTGAGGAAGGAAACAGGCA
The DNA here is from genome assembly GCA_017311185.1 of Proteles cristata cristata. NCBI lineage: Eukaryota > Metazoa > Chordata > Mammalia > Carnivora > Hyaenidae > Proteles > Proteles cristata. Next base: position 150,998 of record JAESUZ010003049.1, on the reverse strand, counting down.
TCCAAGTCTAAGAAGCAAAGAGAACTCCTTTCAAAATCAACAAAAACAGCTCAACACTTCACATATTGTAGTGAAACTGGCAAAACACAAACATAAAGAGAAAATTCTGAAAACAGCTAGAGTGTATTATGCTAAGCAAAATAAGTTAGTAAGAGGAAGACAAGTATCAAATGATTTCACTCTTGTGGAATTTAAGATACAAAACAGATGAATATAAGGGAAGGGAAGGGAAGCAAAAATAATATAAAACAAAGAGGGAGGCAAACTATAAGAGACTCTTAAGTACAGAGAACAAACTGATGGTTGATGGGGATGGGGAGTTGTGGGGGTGTGGAAAGTGGGTGATGGGCATTGAGGAGGGCACTTGTTGCGATGACCACTGGGTGCTGTGTGTAAATGGTGAATCATGGGGATCTCATGCTCAAGCCAGGTCTACACTGCATGCTAGCTACCTTGAGAATAAAAAGCAAAATAAAACAAAACAAAACCCTAAATAATGGGGTTCAGAGAGTTTCCAGTTTGGTGAACACTGGAAGGTACTGAGAGAATAAGACCAGAGAGGGCAACCAACCACTCTCTCCACACCTTGCCCTATGCATCTCTTTCATTTGACTGTTCCTGTATCCTTTTATAGTAAACTGGTAATAGGAATAAAAAATTCTGACTATGGGAAAAATACTTAAGATTTTTACTTTAAAAGTCTAGAATATCTACAGAACTACTACAAATCCACAAGAAAAACAAGCCAATTTTTAAAATATGGATTTAAAATTTAAATAGACACCTCATAAAAGAAAATATCCATATGCTCATAAAAACGATGCTCAATCTCATTTGTCATCAGTAGAATGCAAGTTCAAACCACAACAAACAGCAACCCCGATGAGAAGGACTATACTGAAAAAGCCTGATGACACAAAATGTTGACAAAAACATTTAAGAAATGGAACTCTCAAGCATTTATTAGTGCGAGTGAAAAACAGGGGAGCTAATAAGGAAAAGATAGTCATTTCTTATAAAATTAAACACATATTTACCCTATGACCAATAACTTTACTCTTAAGTAGTTACAAAGAGATATGAAAACATAAATCCAAAGAAACACTTGTAAGAATAGAGTAATTTCAGTATTAATAGCCCCAAATCGAAAATAGCCCATCAAACAAAAAAATAAGTTATTGCATATTTATACAACAAAATAGCACTCAATAATAGGAAACAATAAAGTAATATTACAGGAGTCCTGAAGACACTAACAACTAGACTTCTGAACTTCTGATAGGATACTCTTCAGTGGGAAATCAGACCAGTTGAAGAGGAAGTATTTAAACTGGAGATTTTCCAACAAACAACCCAACCTGATCACCCTAAAGTTACGTTCAAAATCAACAATTCTATCTATACATTCAAGGCTTTCTAAATAGCTCTTTATTTAGTCCCACACTCTTAATTGCGAGCAGACAGCCACACACTGCCATGCATTTGAGGAAAGCCTCTAAACACAGATAATTCAAACAAAAGCAAATAAAAGGCGGGAAAAACAAATTAGCTAAAACAAACATTCTGTAGGAAAAAAATTCCCCCAAATACTATCATTAGTTTTCTCAAAGAATCTTGCATCAGTAACACAAGTAAAACGCTACAGTAAAAGAAATGTCAAGGTAAAAAGAGGAGTAATAGAAAGGAGAAACACACACACACACACACACACACACACACACACACACAGGGGGAAGGAAAAGGAAGAGGAAAAGGAAAAGGAGAAGGGAAGGGAAGGGAAGGGAAGGGAAGGGAAGGGAAGGGAAGGGAAGGGAAGGGAAAGAAAGGATGAAAGAGAGGGAGAAGACACAAGAGGGAGGAAGAAAAGATCATCTAAAGATCAATGCTACAAAACAGAAGCTCAAAGAGCAAGCAGTCTGAATTCAGATATGAATGAGTCAAGAGAGGATTCCAGGCAGGGCATCTCTCCCCAAAAGGATGAAGGTTAGAAATATTTGCTGTTTAAATCTGACTGGGAGAAATTCAGCAAAACTTGAAAGCATGACTATGACACATTATTGTTAAAAATATTATGAACTAATATACTTTATCATTTTCTTTAACAAAAGAAATTCAGAAGGAAGCCGTAAGATTTAAGAATCAAGCATAAGCAAAGACCATTACAAAATCATTTAAAAATGTACTACAAGTTAGTAAAGTTTTAAAAAGAGAAAATAACTATTAATAATGTGAAAGATACGAAGAGAATGTGCAGTTAATTTTCAAGGTTTCTTTCTCAGAAAGAAGCTAGAGTTCTGACTAACTTTAGACTTCATTAATCAATTATGCAGTCAAAGCACAAAAGAGAATGTTAACTTCCAAGCCCACAGGGGAAAAGGAAAAATGAGAATAAAGAAAATTAATCAATTAAGCAGAAAAGAGGGAAAGAGAAAAATAATACAAAAACAAGCATGGAAAATAAAAAATATAAAATGAATTCAACTCCAACAAATTCAGTAAGATTTTTAAAACACATATAACAATACTGTATATAACTTATGGACAAATACACATGTGACATAGAAAAACAAACAGGATGCAGACCAAATTTAGGGGAGCAGGCAACCCTCTGCCAACAGGAAGAATACAGTTTATGACAAGCATTTCTACATCAACATTTCTCTTCTTTTTTTAATCTCTTGAGCAAATACAGCAAAATGCTAACATTTCTAAAGAAGACATAGTGGCTACTGTAGTCATCTGTATTTTCTAAACTATTTCTTAACTTAAAGAAAATTGGGGCACCTGCGTGGCTTAGTCAGTTAATAAGCATTGGACCTCAGCTCAGGACATGATCTCTCAGTTCGTGAGTTTGAGCCCCGCATTGGGGCTCTGTACTGACAGCACAAGGCCTGCATGGGATTCTGTCTCCCTCTCTCTCTGCCCTTCCCCTCACAAAATAAATAAATTGTAAAAAAATTTTATAAAAGAGTAACAGTCACATATATGATATTCTTATTACTACAAAAATGCAAAGTTCTAAATACCTTATAATTATACAGATTTCAGAAAAGTTATCTCCATTTAGCATAGTTAAATAAGCTTACAAATTAATGACTCCCAACTAAGTTCCCAAAATGTTAAAGAACATCAAAGTCAAGACCTGTTCAAATCCAAATGCCTAGAACATCTTTAAAATTGTTCTTAAACTAAAAAACTAATATTGTCTCTGTTAACATTGACTTTTTATACGTGCTTCTAGACTAAGTAGGCACAAGGAGTCAAAATTCTAGCTTCAGAGAGTAACTTCCATAAATAAAGTCTTTATCACAGTAACCAAAAAGGGGGTTATTTTCCCCATATATATAAAACTGGTTTTTTTCACCAATAAGCATCTAGAAATATTGGCTACGGTGGGTATATAGTACCTGTTAAGTCCTTTGCTAAATCAGGATGGTTCATGAGACAATGGCTAGCAAATTTCACACATTCCAGGCGGATTGGTACGTGGATGTCATTAAACCTGAAAAAACATAAAGGGACAGAATGATCTTTAAAATAAGTGAAACAGATAATGTTTAATCTATAATCAATTTATATTTATTCCTCTAACTAAAAGCAAAAACAATCTTTGTAGAATAATTCAAAGTGGAAGTCAGACTATTTCAACAAAGTTTTGATATGCTATATATTTATGAATGCTGTGGAAAGTCTATATTAAACTAGCACAATCTCCTGAACGATGTACTTTCAAGGAACATGTATAAACAATACACATTTGGCTCAAGCACAAAACTTAAAATGACAATATTTTTCCTGGGGCACCTGGGTGGCTCAGTCGGTTAAGCATCCGACTTCAACTCAGGTCGTGATCTCACAGTTCGTGGGTTTGAGCCCCGCATCGGGATCTCTGCCGACAGCTAGCTCAGAGTCTGGAGCCTGTCTTCAGATTCTGTGTCTCCCTCTCTCTCTGACTCTCCCCTGCTCATGCTGTCTCTCTCTCTCTCAAAAATAAATAAAACTTTTTTTTTAAAAAAAGATGTTTTTCTATAAATATTATACTTTCTAATAGGTCTGTTTATATAAGCATATGCATGTACACGGTTCACAGATACATTATATAAATCTCAAACTGTGTTTGAAAAGAAAAATTTTCTTCTAAGTATTCCTTCTTAAATGTACAGCATTCACAAAAAGCATGACACATCTTACACTAAACCCCATATCATTTTACATGACTAAAAACTGAGCCCAAATTACTCCTCTCCAGTTAACCATCACATTTCCACTAATACCAAAGCCAATTTTTATATGAAGTAAATATCTTAGTATATATCTCTAAAATATTAAAACTCAGTTATTGATATATCATTTAAGTATCTTTTAATCTTGTATTTCTCCTCCATCTTTTTAACTTGTAATTTATTTGGTGAAGTAACTGTTTTTGATTGTGTTGTGTAGTGTTTTTCCACAGTTTAGATTTTGCTGTTATATTATTCTGATTTCAATTAACAGGCTCCCCTCTCCCCTAAATCTTATAAACTGATAGTTAGGTCTAGACACCAATAATATCCAGATTCACTGTTTTAGCAAGACTAGTTCATAGATGGCATCTTGTTCCTCCATCGTAAAGCACATGATGTCTAAGTATTTCTAAACTATTGATGGTGAAAGCCCATATGGATCCAATGCATAAACAGTGATGTTTTTTAAAAAATCTTGTTAAGTAGCAACAAGATCAAAGCAAAGCAAGACTTTTCTATTCAGTATTTTCATTGGTCTTAATTCTGTATTATCAAAAGGTTTCCAAATTTTGTATCATCCAATACGAGAAGAAACAAATTTAGTATTTTAAAGGAGAAAAAAGAGGTCTTCAAATTAGCACATTATTCATAAAAGCTTATAATCAGAAAAAAATGCTCAATGAAGTACACTCAATACAGTTTTAACTTCTAGCCTATGATCTTGTGTAATGTTTCCAGAATGTTTTGAATCTAAGTACTCCATCTTTATGCACTTTATCATTTTTCAACTAAACATGTACCATTTAACCATTATAAATAAATATAAGAACTCTTTTAAAAAAATACTCTAGGTCCTTAAACTTAGTAATAATCAGTGAGTTTCAGTTTTAGGTCATTAAAAGTAAAAGAAAAAATTACAGTGTAACATAAATTTTAATAGAGATTATTTTTTCCCCTTCTAAAAACTCACAAGTTCTAGGTAACCCAAGTCCTGATTTAAAGACATATTAAATGTCTATAAGTAAAAACTATATTTTTGTTTTACCACATTAAGTGAAATGGACTTTAAGTTGACTGATATAAGTTTAAAAATGCATAGAATATTTTGCTCTACTGCCCAAAAGCTCTCCATTGTTATTTAAGGGAAAAAAGTGTAGAAATCAAACTCAAAAATGACAATGGGCTAAAATTTATTTATTTAGTGCACCTTGTCAAGTACTATTGACCTATGTAAGAGACAGGAAATCACATTATGAACTGAGCACTTAACAAGAATTTATAAAACCTTTTACCTCACTTAACAAATTAGAAAAGACCACAAGAGATTAAATTTCCCATAATCACTGACAGTTTTAATATTAAGAGGGAAAGAAAAGTGGTTATAACATGCATATATTTGAATACCAAAAAAAAAACCCACCAAGACTTTTAAAGTCCTATTTATGACTTAATTGCATTATTTGTTATGAGAAAAATTTGGGGGAGGGGGGTTCTCCTTTAACTTCAGGGCCAAAGTAGGTTTCAGTCAGGGCACTTCAGAAGTGGTTTTAACATATTCAAAGTCAGGGAGACTTTTAGAAATGTAATGAAATGAACTCTTCTCATATTAAAGAGAAATCTACAAACACACTCAAAATTTTGCAACCAATTTTTCAGGTTTGTGGAAATTAAAAGCATACATGGAACCCAGGTTATCATTTTCTTTAAATGAGAAATGTACAAAGGAGGTTAGGAGGAAAAACATGCATATCATTTATTTATTCATTCTGTGGATATCCTTATCTTTACGAATGTCTCATGATTTATTTTCAGTTGGAAAGAGTCACTGCTACATAATAACAACACATTTTAATTTCAAGATTATAATACCTTTTGCGATAGCTTTTTAAAAATTTTTAATGTTTATTTATTTTTGAGAGGAGTGGGGAGGGTCAGAGAGAGGGAGACAGAATCGAAGCAGGTTCCAGGCTCTGAGCTGTCAGCACAGAGCCTGATGTGGGGCTCGAATCCACAAACTGTGAGATCATTATCTGAGCTGAAGTCGGACGTTCATCCAACAAGCCACCCAGGTACCCCTTGAGATAGCTTTATAACTGTATTATCTTTAAAAAAAATAAATAAAAATTACAAAATTAATGTTATCAGTTTTCAAAAATTACTAAGGGCAAAATAAGATGAAAAGAAAAAGGGCAACTGTAAATATAGCCAATCATGACCAACATTCAAAAATTTCAACATATATAAAAAAAAATTCAAAATATAAAACCTTTCATTTTTAATATTTCAGAAAAATATCAAATACGGGTGTTTTAAAAATAATGTAAGTAGATATAAACATAAATTACTTTTAAACAGGACACCAAAGTCATATACCTGCCCAAGTAACACTGCCAGAGTGGTTTGTTTTGAGAAGCCAATTCTGAATCCTTTGCGCCAAACATTTTTGCCAGTAGTTTAACAACTTGTAGGCGTTCCTCATTATCATTGCTCTAAAAGAAAACACAAACAGCTTTAAAACTCTCAGGTAGATATATTTATGACAATTTTCCCATGATTTTCCTCATCTCCCAATTCCACAAAAATTTTCATGAGCTCCACATGAAAACTTTATACATGAAAATGCTCAATAAACTCTTCAAAAAATTAAATGTTCTCTTAAATGATCTCATCATCTCATTAAAGCAATACTCCTTACATGAAAATACATCCCAAAGTTTGATTAAATATTAGAGGCCCCTCTTACAATTGAGGCTTATTTCCATTTACAATCAAATGTAAAAACTAACTCACACCAAACCTATGCAGAACCTTGAAAAACTATCTGTTTGATATTCAAGGTGCTACAGATGACATTGTACACTTTTTTTTTTTTTAATTTTAAACCAACGCCACAGCTTAGCATTAAGAGCTCCTACAATAATGACCTAACTCATCTCTATTTTTTCTCACTATTCCTCTAAACAAGTGCTTTTCAACCCTGGGGGCACATTAAAATGACCTCTAGAACTCTAAAGTAAAACAACAAATTGCCTGGATTTTATTACCAACAATTCTGATCAACTGGTCTGATTTAATGCCTGGACATCTGTTAAGGCTCCACAGGTAAAGATTCTAACGTACAGCCAGGGATGATTTAAACTTACTTTATGCTACTATCCAATTATAGTCCTTTGTGTTCCACAAATTCGCCCAGCATCTTCCCACTTCTAGATGCTTCTGCAGTTGTTTCCTTTGTTTCCATACAACTGCATGCTGTTTGTATCTTTTAGGATACTTATAATATCTGACCTCTTATTAAATCTGCATTTTTTTTCCCTCTTCTAGATGTTAAATTTGCTGAAAGCAAGGATTATAATCCCTTATTTGACTGCATTCTGCCTCACCGAAATTGCTAACTACATGGGGGGAAAAATGAAGCAAAGAGGCCACTGAATCAAGTGGGTCACTTGAGAAATATACCAAAAATACACCCTGGAATAAACCAAGAATAATCATTTGCTAGTTTTGTGGGGTATTCACATTACCAATATGAACTGTTTATTTTACTGTTTTCAAAGAGACAAAAATTTTTAGAAACAAGAACCATAACACAGAAATAATTTAAGAACTTTCCTGTGTGGTACATCAGGTTTCATCTAAGATTATTAATTATAACCAGCTTTATTTAATCTTCATATATATATATATATATATACACACACACATATATATATATATATATATATATATATATATATAGCTATGATCTCAAAAGTGAGTCACAATCTAGAATTTATTTGGAAAATATCTAAAGAAAAATACTATCCTGTTACGTCATTAAGTAGCCACTATTTGCTAGGCTGGGCACTGGAGATAAATAGGTAAGGTAACAAACATGTAATAAATAACAGTAATACACTACCGTATCTGTAATATCCAGCTAACACATCCTAAGATTTAAAAAGCCACAAATAATGCTCTTTGCAAATCTGGCTGACAGACCATATCCCTTTCAGAATAGTTACCTTTAATTTAAATTCAAGCTGGGGTAAAACTGAGAGCAGCAAATGACTATCAATATTATAGAGCTCCAAAATTAAGTCAAAGACATGCTCTGACAAATCGCTGATAGATGTTTTCCCAAGCATCAGAACCTGATTAAAAAACTTTTGAGAAAAAAATTTTATCATTAATAGAAACAGCATAGACAAAATGAATTTTCTAAAATCTTCATTATTCAGTTAAATTATTATTTTATACAAAATCAAACCAGGTTTATCAAAACATTTTCTAACAGTAGGTAGGAAACAACTACAAGCTAGTTCACCTTGTACATGAAATTCACCTTGTACACAACAAAAGATAACTTGTACTAATTTAGCAATTAGCTTATCAATCAACACTCTACCTACCATATGTACTTTATTTTTCATTACAAAACTTACTATACTTTATCCTGTAATACAATTATAATTGTGTACATGTCTTAATTTCCCTACTAAATTTCTTAAAGTCAAAGAGATCACATCTTGTTCACCTTAGCATGTATGGAAGACAGCATTGAAAAAAAAAGCCTTGTATCTTCATAGGAGTCGATTCCACTTTTAAAATAAATAATTTTATTTATAATACAGAACAAGCTTTCTTTTTTCTTTTTATTAATTTTTGAGAGAGAGAGACACACACAGAGCGCAAGCACAAGAGGGGCGGAGAAAAAGAAACACAGAATTCGAAGTAGGCTCTAGGCTCTGAGCTGTCAGCACAAAGCTTGACACAGGGCTTGAACACATGGACCGTGAGATCATGACCTGAGCCAAACTCGGGTGCTTAACCAACTGAGCCACCCGTGTGCCCCAAAACAACCTCATTTTTTGTACTTTATTTTTTAATTTACATCCAAGTTAGTTAGCATATAGTGCAATAATGATTTCAGGAGTAGATTCCAGTGATTCATCTCCTATATATGTAACACCCAGTGCTCATCCCAACAAGTGTCTTAACGCCCCTTACCCATTTAGCCCATCCCCTCTCCTACAACCCCTCCAGCAATCTGCTGTTCTCTATTTTTAAGAGTCTCATGTTTTGTCCCCCTCCCTGCTTTTATATTATTTTTGCTTCCCTTCCCTTAGGTTTATCTGTTTTGTATCTTAAAGTCTTCATTGAATGAAGTCATGTGATAGTAGTTTTGCTTAGCATAACACCCTCTGGTTCCATCCACGTAGTTGCAAATGGCAAGATTTCATTTTTTTTTATTGCTGAATATTCCATGCGCGTGTATGTATGTGTGTGTATATAAATATATGTATATATATATGCCACATCTTCTTTATCCATTCATCTGTCAATGAACATTTGGGCTCTTTCCTTTCTTCGGCTATTGCTGATAGTGCTGCTATAAACACTGGGGTGCATGTACCCCTTGGAAACAGCACACCTGTATCCCTTTGATAAATACCTAGTAGTGCAATTGTTGGGCTGTAAGTTAGTTCTATTTTTAATTTTTTGCGGAACCTCCATACTGTTTTCCAGACTGGCTGCACTAGTTCGCATGCCCACAAGCAGTGCAAAAGAGATCCTCTTTCTCCGCATCCTCACCAACATCTGGTGTTGCCTGGGTTGTTAATGTTAGCCATTCTGATGGATGTGAGGTGGTATCTCATTGTGGTTTTGATTTGTATTTCCCTCATGATGAGTGACGTTGAGTATTTTTTCATGTGTCTGTTCGCCATCTGGATGTCTTCTCTGGAGAAGTGTCTATTCATGTATTTTGTCCATTTTTTCACTGGATTGTTTTTTGGGTGTTGAGTGGTACATTCTTTATAGAATTTGGATACTAACCCTTTTATCTGATATGTCATTTGCAAATGTCTTCTCCCATTCCATTAGTTGTCTTTTAGTTTTGCTGTTTCCTTCACTGTCCAGAAGCTTTTTATTTTGATGAGGTACCAAGAGTTCATTTTTGCTTTTGTTTGCCTGCTTTCTCCTCTAGGATTTTGATGGCTTCCTGTCTTACATTTAGGTCTTTCATCCATTTCATTTTTGTGTAGGCTGTAAGAAAGTGGTCCAGGTTCATTTTCCCACATGTCACTGTCCACTTTTCCAGCACCATTTGCTGAAGAGACTGTCTTTATTCCATAAGATATTCTTTCCTGCTTTGTCAAAGATTAGTTGGCCTTATGTTTGTGGGTCCATTTCTGGGCTCCCTATTCTGTTCCACTGATGGTCTGTTTCTGTGCCAGTACTATACTGTCTTAATGATTACAGATTTGTAACACATCTTGAAGTCTGGCATTGTGATGCCTCCAGCTTTGCTTTTCTTTATCAGGATTGCTTTGGCTATTCAGGGTCTTTTCTGGTTCCATACAAATTTTAGGATGTTTCGTTCTAGTTCTGTGAAGAATGCTGGTGTTATTTTGATAGGAATTGCACTGGATATATAGATTAACAATATTTGTTCTTCCAATCCAGGAACAAAGAATATTTTTCCGTGTGTGTGTGTGTGTCTGTGTGTGTGTGTGTGTGTCTTCTTCAATTTCTTTTAAAAGCTTTCTATAGTTTTCAGTGTATACATTTTTTATCTCTTTAGTTAGGTTTATTCCTAGGTATTTTATGGGTTTTGGTGCAACTGTAAATGGGATCGATTCCTTGATTTCTCTTTCTGTTGCTTCATTATTGATGTACAGGAATGTAACCAACTTCTGTGTATTGATTTTATATCCAGCAACTCTGCTGAATTAATGGATCAGTTCTAGCAGGTTTTTTTTATTTTCCATACAGCGTATCATGGCATCTGTGAAAGTGAAAGTTTGACTTCCTCCTTGCCAATCTGGATGCCTTTTATCCTTTGTGTTGTCTGACTACTAAGACTCCCAATACTATGTTGAATAACAGTGGCAAGAGGACATTCCTGTCTTGTTCCTGACCTTGAGGGAAAGCTCTTAGCAAAATAACCTCATACTAATCCTTTCCCTCTTCTTTTATAATCTGATGAAATGTGTATGCATATGTACAAGGTTTATAGCAGTAATTAAAATCCAATTAAAAGCACACACAAGAAAAATCCAAATTTGAATAATTTTATTTCTATAAGGAAACAGCTATAATTAGTTTCCACATTCAGATCATTTACCATATGACTGCCAAAACTGGTAAGGATACATAGCATAATGGTCCAGTTCCTTTCTACTTAAAGTCTTCCAAATTTGTAAAAAAATAACCCAAAGAATATACCACATATTCTCAATGGAATATTCTGTCTCCTTAAAAAAGTGGTTTAAGGATTTTTTGCAACACATAAGCCCTGATCTCTTCTTTCAGTTACAGTCAACACAATCTGGCTTAAATATGTTTTCTATATGGAAAGTACAAAGTTGAAAATTTCACATTTCTAGGTCTCTTCTGCTTACTTTAACTCAGGTTATTGAGGAGAGAGAAAGAAAGCATGTGCGTGAGCCGGGGAGGAGCAAAGCCCAAAATGGGGCTCCAACTCATGATGGTCAGATAATGACCTGAGCCAAAATCAAGACTCGAATGCTTAACCAACTGAGTCACCCAAGTGCCCCTAACTCAGGTTCTTCTTTTCCTACACTGTTCAGGTTATTCTTAAATGAAGTTTATTATGTCTGTGAACCTGTACAAACTAAGTACCCATGATGGGGAGAAAAGCACAAATTCTGTTTTACTATGCTTTCTTTACTCATTTTTAAAGTAACTTGTTTGTTGTCCTTCTTTATCAATATTGTGGGAAAAGAACTTCATGACCTCAGAGGTTAAACTCTCATTCAGGCTGAAAATAAAATGGCTGTTTCCATTCACAAATTTTCTCCTGTTTAAAGCCAGTAAATCTAACTTTTGCTTAACCAAAACACAATAATCCTTTTCAATCTGGCCATCTTATCACGTGATGTAATTTTCTTTTTCTTCATCAGTCTGGAAAAAACTCATTTGGAAATTAAAAAAAAAAAATCATTCTCTGGGTTAACTTCTTACAAATTTCATCAATAACAATTATTTTAACATTTATAATCCCCATAAAGGCAAGGACCAAGTCAGTCTTCTCTACCGTATAGGAAGAGCCTGCCATAGTGCCTGACAGAGTAGGTGCTCAATACATATTCAGCAAATGAATAACATGCAGCAGGTACTATATTATAAATATAAGTAAAACAATCCATGTTCTCCATCCATAAGGGCTTATAATTTAGTGGAAGAGGCAGATAGAGATTTGATTAAAATATTTCCTTCCAAAATACATCAGTCTTTTATTTACAAATGGGTAACTGATTTTCCCACTGCACATTTATAACAACTGCCTCCTAATGAAAGGTATATGGGTAAGTTAAAGGTCAGCAAGAAATTCTGCCTTAGGTTTAATAGTCAATTTTACTGACAAAAGTGCTTTCACATTAACCAACACATTCTCTACAATCACTCCAAGTATTTTATTAACTCCACCTTACAGATGCAAAAACCAAGGCTAGCAAAATTAAGCAACTTGAAACTTGTAATTAAAACATTCTAATGAAAAATAAAATTGCCAAGAAGTGATCCATGTAGAAAATTTTTTGAATGGTCACTACACAGTGTACACAGTACACTGTACTTTTCTCTGAGACTGTTTTGCCTTTTTAAAAATTACTTATACTTTTTAGTTCTGAGTTGTCAAGTGATAAATTTTATTTTTAAATAATAATCTACACCACCACAGTGTTTTAAATTCTATATATTTAAGAATCACTATCTATAAAGAACATGAATGTGTCTATATGACATCCACAATAGCAAAAATAACATTAATAAAGAGAGATAGAAATGGAGTTGTTATTATTACCTCAGTATCCTACCTTTCTTTTTGCTCACTAATTCTCCACTAGAAAGATAAATGAATAATGGCTACTACATGTACAAGTCTAAAAAGGCTGAAAATTATTTTAATACAGTAACTCATTTCATCCTACTACAAAACAATTAAGTTCACTAGAAAGTATTTTACATGTAATTGTATAGGTTTGAGGTAGAAAAATAGAATGTATATATAAGAGAGTAAAGGGGGGAAAAATCAACTCTTAATGACTTCTTAGCTAACCCTCAAATAAAGTAAGGAACAAGAAAACGAGATAAAACAATGAACAAAGTATTGGGAATAAACATACAACTGAAAGTCTGTTCAGACCATTCTACTAATCTTGTGCCTCTGCTCCCCCAGCTTCTAATAAAGATACAAGAAATGACGGAGAGGCTAGTTGTACCTCTGTAAACAAGAACTACTAAGAACAGAAAATTAATATAAGGTATTAGTGAAGGGAAATGTTTTTACCTTGATTTACCTGAGATTATACTGAAGTATTTGTGGTCCTTTTTATTTTAGCTCTAATTATAAACATTTTTGAACATATACATATGTTGAGACAACAGTATAATGAACCAGAAAAAAAGCACCAAAAAACTTTAAGCATTCCCCTAAAAAACATCTGGCTTAGCAATATCAATTTAAACAAATGACCACCAGGAGGAGCTCACCTAGTATATCTAATGGGCCATGGAGATAGTCATTCAGATGCACTTGAATCAAAGGAAAGGGAAGGCTAATTAATTATAGAATGTTTAAGTTTGGGTCTAAACACTTCAAATGCCACTAGATTAATAATGAAAAAAAACTCAACCCAATCCAACCAATTTACTCCAGTCAACACCCAAAACTGACAAAACCTGCAGAAATCATAATTTGGAATTCTCTGCCAATTTGAGCTATTAAGATAGATTACACAATCTGTCCAGATTGTGATAATTCACCCTCCAAAACAATTTCCTTACAAATCAAATACATTTTCCAAATCATCATGTGCTTAGAGTTATTTAAGGCTATAAGCCAGAAGCAAAAACTGAGATTTACCAAAATACGGTTTTATAAAGCTTGTTACTATTTGAAGCACATTTTCATCATGTATTTTATGGACTTAAATTTTTATATACTATGGAAACTATGCTCCTTCAATAAACTTCAGGAAAATTAAATACATAAGTGATTATAAATGACTTTCTCACTTTTTTCAAGAAGACTGATTTATATCATTTACATATTTGTAGGTGAGTGAAAATGGAAAGTAAGCTGAGAGAACTGCTACACAATTCCAGAGGCCAACATTAACACTCTGTTCTAGATTTGTTCCAGGAAGCACCATTCACATAGATTGTATCTAGAGTTGTTCAACTCAAGAGAATTAAGGAGAGAAAATAAAACTTACAACAATCTATTAGCTAATATACATTTCTTCTGAAAATAGCTACAATATGGTCAAGCAGATTTGGGATGATACTAAAAGGGCTCATTTCATCTCAATTCCTCCTCTTTTTCAGAAAAGGTAGATGTATTTGAAATCTACCCCAGGGACAACAAGATAAGCAACCGTTACCAAACTGCTGCCATTAACACGTACTTTCAACTTTAAGGTCTTGATATTAGTTCCTATCTACTTCTTGTATAAATCAATTTAATCCTCAAAAAGCTCTAATTTCCCTGAATAATGAGAAATTCCATATGTTTTATCTAACTAACATTTAGCTCTACTTGTAACATTAGAAACAACAGTATTATCTTGCTAACCAAAATAAAAGATGTTGTAGTTCTAGGCAGCTTGAAAGAAGTAAATGAATGAACAAACAAGATGGGAGCTAACTGTCCATAAAATAGTAACCAAGAATAATTTTAAATAAGGAAAAAGAAACTATATTATTTAATGATTAAAACAACATGAAATTTAAAATTACATAGTATTACTTGCCAAAATTTTGCTTTTAGCTATCTTTAAGATTCTGGCTAATCCTTCTGACAACCAATTACAAGAAAGACTTACATTGGTAATATATGGTTCAATAGCTTGAGCTGTCCTCTTCAGTAAAGCCTTTGCCAAATCATAGGCTTGCTTGTTTAAATTCTGAAAAACATAAAAAAAATCTGTATTATATATCTCTAATTATGAAAAACAAAACATTACCTGTATTCAAAAAGCTAGTCCTGAGTAAAATGAATGAGAAAATTATCTAAGACTCAATTTGAATAAAAAAGCAGGCAAAGCCATTTTTTTTTTCTTTTAAGACTAGCTAGTCTACTAGATCATAAGACCCTTCCAAGAAAGGAAAATTACATTCTCTTCCTATCTCATTCACAGCATGAGGTTTACACATAGAAAAGGTCAACAACAGAAGAGAAGACACTCATTCTACATCTAGTCCTGAAGTCAAATCAGTTCAGCCGAGTACAAATACGGGGCATTTTACCTCAGGTCCAGAAGAACAAACACATCATAAGAAAATGAGCTGGGTTGTAATGTGAACAGCAATGGGGGCCCCATACGTAGGGAAAGACAAAAGAGTCTGGGGCATCTACAGGACAGCAAATTTACTCAAGCACATCTCAGACCACAGGTAAGGCCAAGGATGCAGCAAACAGTAAAATATGAAAAGAAAACAGGTATAAGAAAAGATATCTTAAGAAAACAGGTTTCTAAGATACTCTGGCAATGACAGAAATAAGACCAAAGATCAAAAGAGATTGCTAGTCCAGCTTAAACAGCTTACAGAAAACAGGTACACTGTACACATCCTAAAACTCGTATTCAGCATATTTTTAGACTTACCTGTATTTATGGTTCTATTGATTTACTTCTTTCATTTCTAAATGCTGTTTACTATATAATACACTACAGCTTATTTACTCATTCTATTAACAGACTAAACTGTACATCTTGTACATGCTTCCTTGTGTATATAAGAAATTTTCTGTAAATTCTATCTCTGCCATTCTTCAAATGGGCTATTTGTCCTTATTTATTTGTAGAATTTCTCTAAAACTCTACACGCTAAAACTTTTTCAACTGTTATGTATAACATATCTTAGTCTATACTTGTCTTTTCACAATGTTTATGGTATCTTAGAGCATAGAAAAGTTTGTAAACTTAATGTAACCAAATCTATCAATATTTTCCTATTTAGCTTGTGCTCACTGTATCTTTCTTAAGGAATTTTCTTCTGCAAGGAGGTTAAGATGTTGCTTTATATTTTTAAATAGAAATTTAAAGATTTGGTTTTCAAAATTGTATCATTATCCTGTTACTTTTATGTATTTCCCATATGGATATTCAATTGTCCTAAAATCAACCATTAAATAAACAGTACATTATTCCCTCCAGTGACCTATAACACCCACACTTTCAAGTTTCTATGTAACTAGAACTTATAGTAAACTCTCCATTACTTCCATATGTCCCTTTGTCTATTACTGCCTCATTTTAGTCAAAGGGATAGAGAAACAGTGTCTTAATACTAGGTGGTAGAACTCTCCATTACTTCCATATGTCCCGTTGTCTATTACTGCCTGATAGTCAAAGGGAGACAGAAACAGGGTCTTAATACAAGTGGTAGAATAAGTCCCCCCTCTCTATTCTATTCTTCAAAATTGGTTAGCTATTATGTGCCATTTGCTCTTCAATGTGAATTTTAGAATCAGTTTGTCAAATTACCCCTACACACACATACACAACACACATTCAAACTTTGTATTTTGACTGGATTATCTATTAATATGCATAAAACTGGCATCATTATGATACTGAGTTTCCCGTCCCGTAACCATAACGAATCATGCAGAATATCCAAGTCTTCTTTTATACTTTTTAGTCAACTACAATGATTTTCAGCATAATCATCCACATTTTTGTGAAATTTCTAAACAGCTCAAGTCTTTGTTAAAGCTACAAATTTATAAAATTATACCAACAGCTTTTAATATGTTGATATTTTTCTTAATGTTTTATTTCTCTTATAATAAGAGAAAGTGAGAGAGAGAGAGAGCACGATTGAGAGAGAGAGAGAGAGACAGAGAGCGCGCGCGCATAAGCAGGGGAGAGTCAGAGAGAGAGGGAGATACAGAATCTGAAACAGGCTCCAGGCTCAGCCAGCTGTCAGCACAAAGCCCGACGCAGGACTCAAATCCACGAAGGAATGGCAAGATCATGAACTGAGCCGAAGTCGTATGTTTAACCGACTGAGCCACCCAGGCTCCCCAATATATTGATCTTATATCTAGCAACCCTGCAGAGTTTTCTTATTTGTTTTGGAAAGTTATCTGTAAACTGTTTTGTGTTTTCCACACAGGCAGTCATATTATCTATAAATAATTTCAGTTTATTTCTTTTTAATATTTTTATCTTTTATTTATCTCATTTTATTCCACTAACTAAAGACATTTAATTAATGCGGATTAGAAATGATAAAGTTGCCTTTTTCCTGAGAAGTGTTCCTAACTCAAAGAAAATTCTTCAGCATGTCACCATGTATACAGTATCATACATATCCTTATCGCTTTTTAAAATTTATTTTTTATATTTTAGTTAACATACAGTGTGATATTGGTTTCAGAAATAGAATCCAGTGATTCATCACTTACATACAACACCCAGTGCTCATCACAAGTGACCTACTTAATACACCCACCTAGCCCATCTCCCACCTACCTCTCTCCATCAACCCTCAGTTTGTTCTCTATTGTTGAGTCTCTTCTGGGCCATATCCTTATCACTTTGCTAAAAGGTTTTATCATAAATTACACTGAATTTTATCAAATGATCTTTTTCTAGATCTAATGATATTTTTTTCCTTGATCTGTTAATTTACACAAATATCTTAGTCTAGTGCTAACATTTTCTAACATTTATCCATTCTTATATTACTAAAACAAGGCAAATTTACTCATTATAAATAGCTTATACCACTCCAAATGCTATTATATTATAGTGGACCTAAGTGATGTGACTACAACTTCAGATTAAATTAGCCAGCCTATGATTCTTCTTACTTGATTTTGTTTAGTTTCTCTATGAAGATTATATTCCACTCATAAAGTGAATTGTAGAGCATTTCTTCCTTTTCTATAATCTGGAAAATTTTGCTGGATATTAGAATTGTATGCTACTTAAATGATTAGGAGGTATCTCCCAATGTTTAGTTTAAGTTCTTTTGTGGTTGGTTTGTGTTCCACTACTGTTGCTTTTATTATTGCTGCTACTGTTGTTTGAAAGGAAGGGATTTTGTTAATTTTATGAATACAATTTTTAAAACCAATTATATGACTTTTACTTGTTAAAGGTTATTTAAGACTTTCTCTGGCAAATTACATTTTTTAGGAATTTCTTTTACCTAAATTCAAGTAATATAAGATATTGTTCACAGAACTGTTTTTTGAGCTTTTTAAAGTCTCTTCTTCCCTATTTCACTCCAAAATTGTATATTTATACCATCTCTTTTTTTCTGATTCAACTTAATAAGGATTTGCCTGTTTAATATATTTTTCAAACTGCCAGCTTTGAGTTTTTGTGAAATGTCACTGTATTTTCCATGTCGTTGATTTCTGTACTTCATTGTTTTCTTCCTTGTATACGTTGTATAATCTGGTATTTTTATAACTTCCTGAATTGGACACCTGGCTAATATAGATTTAAAAACCATTTTAAGCTGTATCCCACAAGTTTTAATATGTATCATTTTAATTATCATTTCTAAATATTTTAGAATTGCTATTATGATTTATTCTTTGTTTGTTTTTATTTTTGTTTTCTTTCTTTCTTGTATTATTTTTCTCCCAAACCCTTGTCTTAAGGGCTGACTTTCAAGAGATCACAGCGAGGGGGTGGTTCTGCGATGTATAAAACCCCAACCATTATGACTTATTCCTTTGACATGTTAATTATGGTTGTTATAAACTTGTTTTTATTTCAAATCTTCAAAATTCTCACAAACTTTTAACCTATTAATTTATAACTGTTGGGAAAACTGTTAAAATGGCCCACCAATTTTTGAGTTTCTTTCTCCTTATAAATTTTTCAATTTATACCTTATATATTTTGAAACTATACATACATAAAGTTTGAATATCTTCTTGAAAACTAAATGTCTTATCATCATACAAATCCCTTCTTTAGCCAGTAAAGACTATTAATCTAATATTAGTACAAGTTTCTTCAGTATTCTTGTAGTTAATACATGTCTGACTAGTCTTTTTTCTATCCTTTTAGAAGCTTTTGACTTTTTTGTGACAGTACTTTTGTTCTTATCTCCCCGACCAACTGTATTATTATTATTATTACTATTACTATTATTTTGTGAAAGAGAGCATGCATGAGAGACAGCGGGGGAAGAGCAGTGAGAGAAACAGAATCTTAAGCAGGCTCTGCAACCAGTGTGGAGCCCAACACAGGGCTCCATCTCAGGACCATGAGATCATGACCTGAGTCAAAATCAAGAGTCGGACTGAGCCACCCAGATGCCCCCCTAATAGCTGGATTATTTTCAATCCAATCTGACGATCTGTCTTAAATAGCAAATTTAGACCATTTACATTTATTGTAATTCTTCCTTTAACTCTAATCCCAAAAATTTTAATATGAATACTTAAAGTCTGACGTCAATCAGTTGCTCTATACTCCTCATCACCACCAGGATTAGATTACTCACTGACTCTCCATTAAGCCATTTAATCTTATATGCTATTCGTATCCAGTAGTTCAGGA
Source organism: Proteles cristata cristata (assembly GCA_017311185.1). Classification (NCBI taxonomy): domain Eukaryota; kingdom Metazoa; phylum Chordata; class Mammalia; order Carnivora; family Hyaenidae; genus Proteles; species Proteles cristata. The sequence goes on along the minus strand of JAESUZ010003049.1, from coordinate 131,232 downwards.
CTATTTTGTTAACATCCCTTTAATCATTATCATTGCTACTATTTTTTTAAAATATTAGTTCTTATTTGGAGCATTTCTTTGTTCACCATTATTTCTTGTTCCTTGCTTCTTTTAATTCAATTTCCATCATTCTACAGTACTCACATAGTTTTTCACGAAGAATCTATTGACAAGTGAATATTTAATGTCTTAATTGTGCTCAAATTGGATATGTGACTACACACACATACACATACATGCACAGTGATTTTATCATAGCACTTTGGAAATATAGTGTCATTACCTTCTGGCATCTATCCTTGTTACTGAGAAGTCAGCAATCAGATTAATCTTTATTCCTTGGTAAGGGTCATGCCTTTACCCTTTAAGGGCTTTATAGGTTATCTCTGTTTTGATGTTCTAGAAATTTTCCAGGATGATCCTGGACTCGGATTTATTTTTATTTATTCTGCTCATGACTTTTGCTTCCTAATCCATAAATCCATGCTTTTCATCAGTTCTGGAATATTTTAAGCAAATTTCTATTTAAACATTTCTTCTCCACTCTCTACTTTGTGTTCTTACCTTGGTGATATCAATCAAGACATGTGTTTGTGTCTTGATTATTCGTCGTTTTGATTCTATTTTTCATGTCTAGTATCTTTCACGTCTTCTTTATCTCATTTTATATTGGTCCTTTTGATTTGGTCCTTTAGATTCTATTTGTCAGGTCTCAGTATCTTTCAGGTCTTCTTTATCTCACTTTTATCTGTGTAATTCCCTTGATCTATTTCCTAGTTCTCTAATAATCTTTCATAACCCAATAAAGATCTTAATTTCAATGACCATTTCTCATTTCTACTTTTTTCCTAAATTTCTTTCATATATCTAGCTATCATGTTTTTAACTCTTATTTTCATGCCTTTGATCCCTTGAAGCATATGTTATCTTTAAATCTTATAAGAGTATTTATTATTTTTATCTAATAAATGTATTATCTGAATGTTTAGGTATCTTTACAGTACTTAACTTTCAGCATTGATAGACTATATTAAGAATCTGGAAATGTTAAATTATGCAGCCATCTTCATTGAAACACTATTTGTGTGAATGTCATACACTTGTGAAATTAGATTATATTGTGCCAGAAAGTTCTTAGGTCTGCACAGATTTTTATACTGGTGACTCCCTGACCCCTCTCTTTAACTCTCACCCTGATCCCTTTCACAGAACCATGATTTCCAACTGTTTACTGGAGAGTTAGTAATTTTCAAAGAACAAGACACACAAAAACATGTCTTGATTAATACCACCAAGGTAAGAAACAATGTCATCAACATATCCTTTGTCCAGAAATTAGTAGAGACTTCCCTTTTAATTTCACTCCTCCACTCCATCTAACTACTGCTGTCTTAGAGCTCAGGATCTAATTGGTTTCAGCATCTTTTGACATATAAAGTTATATGATAGCATCTAAGTAGTATTAACTCACTCCTTGAAACATATTCTACATCACACAGAGTTATCATCTACTTAATTAGTTGTAAGTGTACCATGTTTTACTAAATATTAAACATAACTAATATTTATTAACGAATAAAACAGATTTTCCAAAACTATGGTTAAAGCAGGAAAAATTCTATTTGGAACATAAGCACAAATTCTTGACCTTAACAGGCTTTAGACATATTGGTATATGTTGCTAACTTACCTTATGGGCAGGTACCAGATTTACCAAAACTGTATCCAAAAGCTCCTGAGATACTGTATCACCTTCACAAATAATAGAACTCATGAGGTCTACCATGTGCATATGAACTTTTTGATTGTGGCCATTGCTGAAATTCAAAAGAGATATTTTATTTAAAGTGTACAGGATTCAAGGGTGTCTAGGTGGGTCAGTCAGTTAAGTGTCAGACTTTTGACTCAGGCTCAGGTCATGATCTCACTGTTCATGAGTTTGATCCCCACATGGGAGTCCACAGTGACAACGCAGATAGTAGAGAGCCTGCTTGGGAATTTCTCTCTCTCTGTCTCTGTCTCTGTGTCTCTCCTCCCTTCCTCCCTTCCTCCCTCCCTCTCCTACTGCTCTTCCCCGTCTTTCCCTCGTTCATGTGCTCACAAACACTTTCCTAACACTAAAAGAATGTAAAGTATTAGGACATATACGACTTTGCAAAGGACCACTCCTTCTTTCAAAAATAAATAATAAAAACTAAAGTGTACAGAATTTAGTAACATGGTACTGATGAACACTACACTTTATAAAACATGATACTAAAATATTAAATCAAATTCTATATATTCACTGAAAGTTTCCCTCTATCCCAAATCTTACAGGAGCATCCAAAATATATTTTAAACTACATTTCCTAGATTACTTTTCCCTAATTTTAACCAGTCTCACAATCAAAAGCAATTGAATCAAATATCAACTTTAGTTTTGCCTTAAATTCAGAAAATCAAATTGCTGTGAAGTTAATTCTCGTAGATAATTTTTAAAAACACATAAAAAACTCAACTACTTACATGAATCAAGGAGACAGTAATATTTAAAGATAAAAATTTAATCAAAAAATATTTTTATACTGGCTATAAATTGCCTTATGCCACACTTGTATATCTTACAATACAAATTAAGTTCTATTCACTATCAAAACATCTATAAATATACTGAGTTCTTTTTTTTTTAAGTTTATTTATTTTGAGAGAGAGAGAGAGAGAGAGAGCGTGCGTGCACAACCTGGGGAGAGGCTGAGACAAAGGGAGAGAGAGACAGAATCCCAAGCAGGCTGCATAAGGTCAGCTCAGAGCCTGACACAGGGCTCGATCTCAATCTAACTGTGAGATCAAGACCTGAGCTAAAATCAAGAGTCAGTAGCTTAACATACTGAACCATGCAGGTGCCCCAAGTTAATGACTTCTAAAGTTACAACTCTTAACCTTCTAAATACTCATTGTAACAAACAGTTTATGCGTATTAACATAAGTTTTAAATTCTATACATTTAAAGTAAGTTATATGTCTAGTAAAATAAACTTACTTTATAACTGAAAATAATGTTCTGTATAACTGGGTAAAAATTTCATTGCTATCTTCCAACTCAAAGCATATGTTATACGACTTGACCCAAGCAATGTTCTAAAAATAAGAAATAAAAAAAAGTGAATGGTAAACACTTTAGTAATATACAAGCATAAAAAACATAATTTAAAATATCATCTCAAGATATATTGCTTACCTCAAGTAAGTAAAAATACCTATTAAACTGTGGGCTCTTTGTATCCTCTAGCCCCTTCAACTGCCTTGTTATAAACATAAATATATCCTTCAAAAAAAGAGACAAAGTATTGTTTAGATTATGAATGCTAAACAAAAATATCATGTATGTAGATATCATGTATATCTACCATAATAAAGAACCGGGGCAGGGTCCCCTGCCCCTAGCATTCCATTCCACTAGAATTTTGGCAGATCTGATCAAATGAGCAGGTTCCCACTCCAATTATCAAGAAGCAACACCATTAATTTAGGGACTGTGTGATGACTCTTTTTCACTACTATAAACCCAGGTCCCAACACATAAGTAAAACATCAATACTTGTTAAATGAAATAAACCTAAATTGCCCATCATTTTCTCCACACTGAGTATTAATAATCTTCCTATGAATTCATTCTCTAATTCAGTTTCCACAATTATCTTTTATTGTTACTGATTTTTCCTCATTTCCTAACCTGCTTTATTCAGTATCTTTTTGCACAGCTCTAGTTATTTCACACTTTCTAGCAGCTGGATTAATCATGCCAGTCTCCTTTTCCCCCCTTTTGAAGATTCTCCATTCATATGGCTTTACTTACTACTACTCTAAACAAGTACTAGGTGTCATTACTAACTTTTCATAAAAATTTTGTTCACTGTATTTTTTGCCAAACAATTTACATCACACCTTCCATTAAATGAATTATGACTCATATAGTAGACATTCAGGCTTATACTAGAATATTATGTTTTAAAAAACAAATATGGTCTTCTGTATGAATGTTCAAAAGAGAAAAGAAGTGCCCCCCCTCAAGAGTTGCTGAAATAGAACTAATGATAACATACTATAAAAAGTATAGACTACATTGTACTAATCTACTTGTTATCCTAAGGATCAAAAATTGTTTTATAAAAGTAAGTGCTAAATGGGGGGCCGGGGGGATTCTTTAAGAAATAAAATTGTTTAATAAGACTGTTGCAAGTAATGTCAAAGAATCCAAAGAAATTATCTAAATACCTTAACTCCCATTTCAGATAGAAAGATAAAATGAAAGTACCAGTCAAAACTTTAAGTTCTTTAAATCAATACTTGCCTTTAGTTTATCAGGGGATGTGTAAGGAGCTTCAGGAGCATAAATCCTGAAAATATCAGCAAGGCAGCAGGCTACCAACAAGCGAACATCTTTATCAGGATGCTTGAGGAAAAAATCTGAAGCAAGATGTAAAGCTAGGTTTAAATAAAGCTCCTTTTCTTCTTCAGAGTCCTGGTCCATATCCATGAAAGTTTTCACAACCATCTATACAAAAATGAAATCATGAAATAATGAAACCTTTCTTGCAAAAATATATCATTTGAAATAACATCCATATTAATTGCAAAGATTAACTTCCAAATAACTAATATTAAGTACTTTCATTTTTCCGCTAAAAGTGAGAGAACAGATCCTTCTAAAACTACAGAAAATAACTTTTTTTAAAAGACTAAAATATTTTCCATTTACCTCTCATACCTGCTAACCAGGTAAGTTTAAAACTAGCCTTATATTTAACATAAAACCATTTGGGATGGGAATGAAAAAAAAAAATTATAAACAGAGAGGGAGGCAAACCGCAAGAGACTCTTAAATAGAACAAACTGAGGGTTGATGGGGGTAGGGGGGCAGGAAAATGGGTGATGGACATTGAGGTGGGCACTTGTTGGAATGAGCACTGGGTATTGTATATAAGTGATGAAACACAGGAATCTACTCCCGAAGCCAAGAGCACACTGTATATACTGTATGTTAGCTAACTTGACAATCAATTATATAGATATAAAAAAAAAAAAAACTAGCCTTAAATAGCATTTCTGGTCTCACTTTTACAGCTGGGCTAAATGGAGTATGTCCTTCCTAAAAACAACACCCCCTTTAATATATATTATACGTAATCTTTATGTTATACTTCTAAAGAAAAAACCTAGGGAAAAATTTTACTTTTTCCATCTGATCCATAAACCATCTTAGATATATAGATTTATATATTCAGCTAAAAAAGAATATATAAATAGATTTATGAAAGGATGATGAAGATGCATTCCTAAACACTAAAAAGCTACCATGAAGTGACTACCACAGCATCCAACAAAATATTTCTTGTGCCACAGCAAAAGATAATATGACATGGATAGTTTATTAGAAGAACTCAGTGACATGTATGGAGTGAGCAGAAATAACCTACAGGAAATGGTTCCCTTTTCAAAAACATTTACATAAAGGAAGCAGGACAGAAATAAAAATGGAGAAAATTGGTACCATTCAAATTCTGTAAAAAGCTTTCTCTAATTTCAGTATTAGCTGGTCACAATGAACCCTCCATCTATATATACTATTCTTACTTCAAATGAGACTGGAAATCCCCTAACTTGACAGGAACACAGATTTAAATAAAACTCTAATGGAAAGGTGACCACCTGGCATCCACTAGGTGGTGCTGCAAATACTAATCAACAAGTAAGGCTGCCACCAAGGACCAATAGCTATGACCTGGTCTTTAAAAAATACAAGGATTTCTACTCTGCTATGGAGTTAGACTTTTGAGTAATAAATCATCCAATGTGTTGCTGGGAAACAGTGTTCCTCAGATGGCAGACCCCCAGTTCTACTATGCCAGATACCAGAACCAACAGTGGACTAATCCTTCTAGTGGGGCACTAAGTTAGTATAAGGGCACAAGGTCTGGAGCTACTCCCTAACTTATTAATTAAGACATATGCTTTGATGGCCCAAGCATATTATGAAAAGAGGCAAAAAAAAAAAAAAGAGAGAGAGAGAGAAAGGTTTCCTTCCACATGCAGGAAACCATCACTTTCTCTAGAATCTCTTCACAAGAGTGAGAGATCAGTATACCTTGAATATAAATGTTACAGGAAACTCTAGAAATTATATAATGACACCTTACCTGTTAACAAATTGTTGTAACTCACAAGACTTATACCTGTAATTGTACATTTCAAAAATTACCATCAGCCCACATTAAATCCTTTTTATAATTCTCTAAGAAGGTTGCTAAAAAATAGTTGGTAAGTGTAAATTAGGAAAACAAATGAAGAAAAAAGTATATTAACCAGATTGCTGGGCATAGATGTCAACAAAATAACAAAAACATACTACAAACACTAAATGTGAACACTGTGGAAATCATTCCACCAAGACTAACAATAAAGTTTACTCAAGGGCTAGATAATGAGAATCTCTCAAAATTGTCTACAACTCAAATGGTGTTATAAAACTCAGTAACTCATGTTTAACTTGTCTGTTAAAGATGTCTGAGAAAATAACGTCTTTATAAGACACTAAATGTTAATCAGCTTGTAAGTATAGTTTCTGCGTTTAACATTACTTTCCTAGCAAACAATAGAGTTGCTTACTTATCACTGGTGAAATACAATCTGAGAAAATAAATGTAGCCTCTCAACAACAGCCAAAACATGGAAAGAGCCTAAGTGTACATCAACTGACAAATGGATCAAGAAGATATGGTTTAACTATACAATGGAATACTACATGGCAATGAGAAAGAATGAAATCTGGCCATTTGTAGCAATGTGGATGGAACCTGAGGGTGTTGTGCTGAGCGAAATAAGTAGGACAGAGAAGGACGGATACCATATGTTTGCATGTATTGGTGGATTAGGAGGAACTTAACGGAGGACCGTGGGGGAGAAGGGGAAAAACAGTTGGGGAGAGGGAGGGAGGCAAACCATGAGAGACTCTTGAATGTTGAGAACAAACTGAGGGCTGATGGGGGTGGGAGAGAGGGAAAGGGGGTAATGGGCATGGAGGACGGGATCTTGTGGGGATGAGCACTGGGTGTTACATGGAAACCAACTTGACAAACTATTTAAGAAAAAAAAAAGAAAATATTCGCTTCTCTAAAAAGTCAATAGATCAAGAGAATTTGGGTACACAGAAAACAGAACATGTCATACAGAAAGGGCTTGTAGCTTCACTATTTTTAACAAAACATACACAAGTTCCTAAGTAGATAAAATACACACAAATTGGTATTTTTAATCTGCTCAAAAGTACCTTTTCCTTTGAATAATAAACTTCTGATTTTTTTTGACATTCTAATACTTTATGCATAAAGGTATTAATACTAAGACTTTATATGAAATTTATGAGCATTAGGGATAAACTATGCAGCAATTCCATAAAACAGTACTTTCCTTTAAGGCTCTTGGGCCTTCAATGATTAATTAAGGTAGGTTTTCCAGTCTTAAAATACAGATAAATAATAATATGTCAAGCAACATAAATGTCTAGGTAGATACAGTCTAGAAGGGGAAAAATGTTCAAAAATAAAAACATCTCCACCAACTGATAAATTAGCTTAACATTCTCTTTGGCCATTCTGCTCCTTTAACCATTTTATAACCACAGAAACTATAGCTCCTCTAAAGAAAAAGTAAAACATTGTTCAAACACATATAAAGAGACCCTAGCCATACAATGACTGCCTCCTCTATGGAAAGTTCACCATCAATCATGATTCATTGCTGCATATCAGAAGCTGAGAGAGAAGCTAAAAGTAAAGCACTTTAACCTACTCTCAAAATAACTTCTAAGAAAGTAAAACACAGCCTCAGCGCTCAATACAAAGACTTTACACTTCCTTTCTTAGATTAAAATGGTTGTTTTAGGGGCCCCTGGGTGGCTCATTCGGTTAAGCATCAGACTTTGGCTCAGGTCATGATCTCATGGTTTGTGGGTTCGACCCCTGCATTGGGCTCTGTGCTGACAGCTTCAGATTCTGTGTCTCCCTCTCTCTCTCTGCCCCTCCCACACTCATGCTGTTTTTCTCTGTCTCAATAATTAACATAAAAAAAGTAAAAGAAAAACACTTAAAAAAAATAAAATGGTTGTTTTATAAAACAAATGAGATATAGAACAAAGGAGCACTTTCTACAGACAACAAAGAATATAAGAGAACTACAGATTTATTCTTTAGGCTCAAGTCTAGGAGACCCTAGAAAGCCATTTTTAGCTTTCATTTGCTTTCTTAAGATCCCCTAATAAAATACAGCTCTATATGATTTCCACAGGTAACACACCACCCTAACCAGATGCCCCAAAAATGTAACACAATTATACTCACCTTTAGTCGTCTCACCATTTCCTCTTTAGATATTTTATCTGAGATTTCCTTGACACCAGGAGGATAAGTAATTTTCCCATCATTGGTCCTTGTCTTTGAATGAGCCATGATGGAAATATTTTTACCCCTAAAATAAGAAAACCATTAGATGCAAACCAAAAAATAAGTATAAACAAAATAAAAAATAAACATAAGCTACCTATCTCCCCACCAAGTAATTTACTATAACTACTTACTAATTTATAGTAGCTCACTTATCTAATTAATGAAAAACATTTTATTAAACATTTTCCCAATTTTTTCAACTGTATTTTCATTTCCATGTCCAAGCTAACCCTCCAACTACAAAAATTATAAATCATATGAGAAAAATCCAAAATAAGCGTTTTTTTAAAGCACCACAAATTACTTGGCCAAGATAAAACAGAATACAAGAACCCAGAGAAGTAAATGAAGCACTGGAACATTATATCCATTTAAGCTCTAAGGCCAACAATCACCAAATCTAGAGTTCAGTTTTGGTGGTCTTATAAGACAAGAGGGACACAGGTAAATCTCAACCTGTCAAAGTAGAATCAAATAAGAGACCCTCCTGACATCAATGCAGACTACTACCCCATCTCCAACAGAAACACAAAGATAAGCCAGAAATCAACATGTGCCCATGCTCCCATCACCAGGGGACAGCAGAGGAAAATGCCTTGGTACTACGTAGGGCAACATAATAACAGATACAAGGGAGGTACAGCTAATTAGTTTTTGCCATGGGCCTGCCTGTTTGCTGAGGTTCCTATTACCTAAGTTGTCCAGAGAACCTCAACATATGAACTCAGTGATCCCTGAGTGGTAGTACCTCTAAGCTCCTAATTAAGTAAAATTCTGAATCTCAAACAATCCCCACTATGATGTCTCTAGGACAATGAGCACTATCAAGTCAAAAATAATCAAGAACCTAAAGAAACATGACACTATGAGAAGCAATCAGCAGAAATACCAAATACCAAGACAGGACACATGAAAACTTAAAATGTTAAAACTATTAAACAGATTGTAAAACTACCTATATATCTATAATTTTAAAGAAATAAAAGTCTAAAACAACAAATAATCATAGAAAGTAAACTAAAACAACAAAGAATAATCATAGAAAGTAAACTAGAAAAAGTAGAACTTCTAAAAGTAAAAAATGCAAAAACTGAAATTAAAAACTCAATGGACAAGTTTATTAGCAGATTAGAAAAAGCTATCAGAATTAGTCAACTGGAGAAGTCAAAAGAATATATAGAAGGACAGAAAAGTTTAACATGATTCATGGAAGTATCAAAAGAAAAAAACAGAGGGCTCTATCTGAGAACAGCATAAAATATCAATCAATAAATTCAAGAGCCCAAACAGAATTAAATTCAAAACAATAATTCTATAAAACAAACAAAACCTTAGAGTAACCATGTTACTGTGAAAGGAACAGTAAACTACAAGTGGCTTCTCAAGAGCAACAATATAAGCAAGAAGACAGCAAAATGCTATCCTCAGTATAGGAAAAGAATATAATTGCAAAGCTAAAGTTCACATCCAAGGAATATAATTTTCAAGAATAGGATGTAATAAGGAAATAGAAAAAATTGAAAGCTGTAAGTAGGTATATGTAGCACTTAGAACATTACCTAGCACATACCACATACCATACACACATACACACAAACACACACACATACATATAATTACTTTTCTGGAGGAGCTCAAAAACAAGGAAACAATCTATGATGCTGTAAGTCAGAATACTGAGTATCTTTGGTAGGTAATGTAACTAAAAGAGGATACATTAGATACAGATAAATGTTGTACTTCTTTATCTGGATGCTGGTTACACAACTGTTTTCATTTTGTGTAAAATCACAGAGCTAGACGCATAATTTTTACACTTTTCTTGGTTATATTCTACTTAAACAACAAAAAAGAAAAATCTCCAAACATTAAAAAACTTGTAAGTATACTTCCTAATAATGAATCAAAAGAAAGCAAGTATATGATCAATTAAGTAAAAAATCAGAAGACAATCCTATAAATTTTTCACGTTAACAGCATGTGAAAATTCAGATAATATAAAGAAAACCTATACCTTACCAAAAATGACTCAAGAAAAAATACCTTTAATAAACTTAATCAATAATCAATATATCTTTCCATAAGGAAAAAAATCGAGGTCTATATAGCTTTACTAGTGAGTTCTATCAAATAACTGAGGAAGAAATAATTCCAATGCCACATAAATAATTCCAAAGACTAAAAACAAGGGACTCCTTTCCAATGAGTTTTATGCAACTTACTAGCACAATATGATATCAAAACCCAATGAGAAAAATAAAAAATCACATACCAGTCTTGCTCATAAATAAAGATGCAAAATTCCTAAAGTATTAAGAAACCAAATGTAGCAACATTATTAAAAATTGGGTTTATCCCATGAATACAAGGTTAAATTCCTCATATTAACTGCTTAAAAAAAGAAAAACAAGGGATGCCTGGATGACACAGTGGGTTTAAGTGTCCAACTCTTGGTTTTAGGTCAGGTCATGCTCTCACAGCTCATTAGTTCTAGCTCCACACTCACAGTGCGGAGCATGCTTGGGACTGACTCTCTCTCTCTCTCTCTCTCTCTCTCTCTCCCCCACTCCTGCTGGCATGTGCTTTTTCTCTCTCAAAACAAATAAACTGAGAGACAAAAAAAGAAAAATGATGTGATAATCTCAATAAATAAAGAAAATAAAGTATGAAAACTTCAACACCAAGACTATGAGACAAAAAAAGAGAAGAAGCTTAACAAACTAAAAACTAGATGAAAATTTCCTTTATCTGAGAAAGGTAGGGTGTTACAAATACCATATACCACAAATGTTTATTGATCATCGGTTAATCAAGACCCGCTGAAAGCTTTTTACTTGGGATCAAAACATATACAAGCACACCTCCATCATCACTTCTATTTGACCCCATAATAAGGATGGTAGTCAAAAAAGGAAGAAATGAAGAATATAAAATTTAAAAAAGGAACAAATCTGTATGAAGACTATATGATTATGTACATAAAAACTCCAAAAGGACTTACAGATAAAACATCAGAATAAAGAAGATTGATTTAGTGGGGCACCTGGGTGGCTCTCAGTTGGTTAAGCATCCAAATCTTGGTTTTGGCTCAGGTCATAATTTGTTTGTGGGATCAAGCCCTGTGTTGCACCTGCAGCATGGAGCCTGCTTGGGATTCTCTCTCACTCTGTCTCTGCCCCTCCCCCACTTGCACTGTCTTTGTCTCTCTCAAAATAAATAAATAAGCTAAAAAAAAGAAAGAAGAAAAAGAAGAAGATTGAGTTTAGCAAGAGTACAGATTAGAAAACTCAGGGGCGCCTAGATGGCTTAGTCTGTTAAGCGTCCGACTTTCGCTTAGGTCATGATCTCGCGGTTCATGGGTTCGAGCCCCGCGTTGGGCTCTGTGCTGACTGCCAGCTCGGAGCCTGGAGCCTGTTTCAGTCTGTGACTCCCTCTCTCTCTTACCCTCCCCTGCTCACGCTGTCTCTCTCTCTCTCTCTCCTAGAAATAAATAAAAATATTAAAAAAAAAAAAAAAGAAAACTCAATATGCAAACACCAAATGCCTATAGCTAACACAGCACATAACAGTCAAAGACTGAGTAATTCTTCTGAAGATCAAAAACAAAACAACTATGTCTACTCTTACCACTCTTATTCAAGATTATACTGGAAGGTCTAGCCACACACACTAAGGCAAGGTAAAGGAAACGGAAGCCACACTTCCAGGTGGCATGAGTGTTATATAGAAGATTCTAAAAAAATCTACAAAAATAAAAAATAAAAAAATAAACTCATTCATCAAGGTTGCAGAATATAAAGCTCAACGTACAAAATCAGCTGTATTTCTATATACTAGCAAGGAACAGATGGAAACCTTAATTAAAAGCACCTTATTTTCAATCACTCCTACTATTAATGAAATACCTCAGTATAAACCTAATAAAACATATACAGGATTGGTAACCTGAAAATTATAAAATACTAATGAAAGAAACCACAGGAAATCTAAATAAATGGGGAGACATACCATATTCATGGATGGGAAAACTCACCAGAGTAAAGACCTCAGCTCTCCACCAAACTGATCTACAGGTTTGGAAATTCTAACAAAATCCCATCAAGACTTTTGTGAACAGAAACAAGCCTATTCTAAAATATATATAGAAAGGCAAAGGAACTAAAATAGATGAAACAATTTTAGAAAACAATGAATAGGAGGCAATCATTCTACACAACTTTAAAACTTTTTATATAATACAACAAAGACAAAATGATGTTGGCAAAAGGGACAGATATATAGATCAATAGAGAGAAACAGGCAACCTGAAAGAGATCACACAAGTATGCCCAATTGTTTGTTTTGTTTTGCTTTTTACAAAAGTGGTTTAGCAACTGAAAGAATAATAGTCTTCTCCACATATAGTGCTGAGCAATTGATAAACCCAATCTGAAGAAAAAAAAAAAAGAAAAAGGAACCTTGACCTAAGTGTCTCATATCTTATACAAAATTAATTTAAAACATATCAAAGATTTAAATAGAAAATGTAAACAAAAACTTCTAGAAGAAAACTTTACTACTGAGACTAAAAGAGTTTTTAGAAATGACACTAAAAACAAGATACATAAAATGAAAAAGTGATAAACTGATTTCAAAAATTAAACACTTTTGCTCTGTGGAAAAAAATTGTTAAAAGTTAAATTATATATTGGAGATAATATCTGCAAATACATATGTAACAAAGCACTTATATCTAGACTACATAAAGAAGTCTTAAAAAGATACTATAAAAAAATAAATAATCCAATTACAAAATAGGCAAAAGACATGAACAGACATTTGAAGCGGAAATGCAAATGGCAAATCAGCACATGAAAAAATGTTCAACTCATTAATTATTGGGGAAATGCAAATTAAAACCACAATGAGAAAATAAAACATTAGATATTATACACGATTAGAATGGTTAAAATAGAAATAGCAACAACATCAAATGTAGACAAGGATGCAATGAAACTGAATCTAGACACTACTAGTAGAAATGTAAAATAGTACAACCATAGTTGAAAATAATCTGGCAGTTTCTCATAAAACTGAACAGACACTTTATCCTACAAACCAGCAATTTCACTCTTGGGAATTTTTCCCAGAGAAATGAAAGCTTGTGTTCATGCAAACCTGTACAAGAATATTTATAGCAGCTTATTCGTATACCACAAAACTGAAGGCTATCAAAAGCCCTCCAAGGAATGAACAGTTAAACTCTGATAGATCCATACATTGAACTACTACTCAGCAAAAAAAGAACTGACTTCCTGATACATGCAATAACTTATGGTCATTAGGCCTATTGCAAGAGCTAATATCAAAAGGTTACATACTATATGGTTTCATTAATTTAACATTCTCAAAATGACAACTACAGACATGGAGAACAGATTAGTGGTTGCACATAGATGAAACTGAGTGGAAGCATTAGAGAATTCCTTCATAATTTTGTTATCTTGACTGTGATGGTAATGACAAGAATATATACACAGGATCAAACTACACAAAACTACATACCTCTGAGAGAGGAGAAAGAGAAAATATTGTGCAAAAACTTGAGAAAATGGAGTAGGATCAGTAATCTAATTGACAATATTATACCAATGTCAATTTTCTGATTTGATATTGTACTACAGTTACTTTAGATGTCACTACGAGCAGAAGTAAAGGGCTCACAAGATTCTATTTTCATTTTTTACAATTTTATGCTTATAATTATTTCAAAATAAAAAGGCTTAAAAGCAAACCAATCAACTGTTCATGTGGATAGCCAACTAAAAAGCTTAAAAATGCAATTTACATAGGAAAGCATAAACTACCTGCAAGTAAATCTAACAAAAGATGTACTTTTACAGAGAAAACCATAAACCTTCACTAACAGAAATGAAATAAAACCTAATTAAATGAAGAGATATCATGGACTGGATTGGAAGTCTTAAACACAATAAAAAATAACAAATCTTCCCTGTGATTATGGAGTCAATACAATACAATCAAACCCATGTTTTGATTTTAAAAGAAATACGGCAAATTTATTTTTAAATTTATATGTAAATGCAAAAGACCAAAAATAGCAAGATACTTAAAGAAGAAAAACACTATAAATGGATTTGTCCTACCAGATATTAAAATCCATTATAAAGGTAATTTAAATGATGTAGCATTAGTGCAGAAGGAAAAAAAAAAATCAATGGAAAAGACAGCCTAGAAATAGACCTATAAAACATGAAAATTAATATATGAAAACACAGCAGGGCACAATAGTAAGAAAAGATCAGAGAAGACAAAATAAAAAGTTTCAAATATTACCTAATATTTCAATATTAAATTTTCCAATCCATGAACACTGGATGTTTTTTCATTTGTGTCTCACTTCTTTGATCAACGTATTGTAGTTTTCGGTATACAAGTCTTTTGCCTTCTTGGTAAAGTTTATTCTCAAGTCACTTTTTTCATTTTGATACTACTGGGAAGGAACTGTTTTGTTAATCTCCTTTTCCAAAATAAAGTATATAAAATATAAAATGTATATAAAAATGTAACTGATTTTTGCATGTTGATTTTGTATCCTGCCACTTAAGAGAATTTATTAGATCTAAGAGGTTTTTTTTGCAGGATCTTTAAGATTTTCGCATCATCGATAAACAGGTAATTTTACTTCTTCCTTTCTGATTTGGACTTCTTTTATTTCTTGCCTTAACTTTATTGTCTAACTGCTCTGGCTAGGATTCCCAGTACCATGTTGAAGATAAGTGGCAAGACTGGGCATTTTTGTTTTGTTACTCATCTTAAAAGAAAGCTTTCTGTTTTTCACCATTGACAAATGCAAATCAAGAACGAGGTATCACTTCACTCCTGTTGGGATGGCCATTATAAAAAAAAGAAAGAAAGAGGGGCGTCTGGGTGGCTTAGTCGGTTAAGCGTCCGATTTTCGCTTGGGTCATGATCTCGCGGTTCATGGGTTCGAGCCCCGCCTCGGGCTCTGTGCTGACTACCAGCTCAGAGCCTGGAGCCTGTTTCAGTCTGTGACTCCCTCTCTCTCTGACCCTCCCCTGCTCAAGCTGTCTCTCTCTCTCTCTCATAGAAATAAATAAAAATACTAAAAAAAAAAAAAAAAGAAAGAAAGAAAAAAGAAAAAGCTAACAAGTGTTGACAAAAATGTGAAAATAAAGAACTCTTGTACATTGTTGATATGAATATAAAATGATGCAGCCAGTATAGAAAACAGCAAAGAGGTTCCTCAAAAACTTAAAAACAGAACTACCATACAATCCAGCAATCCTGTTCCTGGGTATATATCCAAAAAACAATGTAAATCAATATCTCTAAGAGGTACTTGCATACCCATATTCACTACAGTATTATTCACAATAGCCAAGAAGAGGAAAGAACTCCAATCCTCATCAAGAGATGAAAGATAAGGAAAAAGTAGTATATACATAAAACAGAACAGTATTCAGGCTTAAAATAAAAAAGAAAATCCTACCATTTTCAACAATATGGATGGACCTGGAAGACATTATGCTAAGTGAAATATGTTAGTGATAGAAGGGCAAATACTATAGGATTCCATTTATAGAAGTATCTAAAATAGTCAAACTTACGGAAGCAGAAAATAGAATATTGGTTGTCAAGAGATAAGAGGAGGAGAAAATGAGGAGTTATTCAATGGATATAAAGTTACAGTTATACAAAATGAATAAAATCTAGAGATGTTCTATACAACATAGCACTTACAGCTAATTCAGCATTGTGCATTTAAGAATTTAAGAGTAGGTGGGCACCTGGGTGGCTCAGTCGGTTAAGCGTCAGACTTCGGCTCAGGTCATGATCTCATGACTTGTGGGTTCCAACCCCACTTCAGATTCTGTGCTGACAGCTAAGAGTCTGGAACCTGCTTCAGATTGTGTGTCTCCACTCTCTCTGCACCTCCCCTGCTCACACTCTGTCTCTCTCTCAAAAATAAACAAACATTTTTAAAATTAAAAAAAAAAAAAGAAGAATTTAAGAGTAGGGATGCTGGGGCACCTGGGTGGCTCAGTCGGTTTAGCATCTGACTTTGGCTCAGGTCATGACCTCATAGTTCATGTGTTCAAGTCCCACATAGGGCTCTGTGCTGACGGTGCAGAGCTGGAGACTGCTTTGCATTCTGTCTCTCTGGCCCTTCCTGCCTCACACTCTCTCTCTAAATTAAACAAACTTTACAAAAATAAAAATAAAAAAGATAGGAGTGCTTGGGTGACTCAGTTGGTTAAGTGTCCAATTTCGGCTCAGGTCATGATCACATGGTTCATGGGTTCGAGCCCTGTGTCGGGCTCTGTACCGAGAGCTTGGAGCCTGGAGCCTGCTTCAGATTCTGTGTCTCCCTCTCTCTCTCTGCTCCTCCCCTGCTTGTGCGCTCACTCCCTCTCTCTCTCTCAAAAATACATAAACATTAAAAAAAAGAAGAAGAAGAAGAAGAAAAAGGACAAAGAAACAAGTAACATCATACCTATACCTCCCAGCTTACACAAAACGAATCTCAGGTAGATTAGTGAGAAGAACCAAGGTCACAGCTGTGTTCCTTCAACCAAAGAAGATATTTAGCAAAGGTCTGGGACACATCTCTTCAGGAAATAGTAAATAAATGTGACAGGATTCCCAGTGTTCCAAACAACCTGGAATACAAAAGTCTCCGCCTTGCCTTGACACAAGTAAACACTGATGCTCATCATTCCTAACAACTGAAACATAATTGTGACCACACACTGCAACTAAATAATGTAGACATGGTGCCTTTGCGGAATAAACTCATCTACACGGTCA
Source organism: Proteles cristata cristata (assembly GCA_017311185.1). Taxonomy (NCBI): domain Eukaryota; kingdom Metazoa; phylum Chordata; class Mammalia; order Carnivora; family Hyaenidae; genus Proteles; species Proteles cristata. The sequence continues at coordinate 113,917 of JAESUZ010003049.1, read as the reverse complement.
AAAATTTGTCAATTTGCCTGTTACTCTTTGCAGTTCTACAGTTTGCAGAACTCTTTAGCAGTGACCATAGGGCAAAATGAGTAAGATGGACCTCAGAATCTATTATAACAACAACAACAACAACAACAACAACAAATCACCCTGAATGTTTAAGTCATAATAAATTCTAGAAGTCTCCTAACTGAAATAACAAGCTTGGAAAATATAAGATCAAAAGAAAGCCCATTTCTATAGGTGAATGGAGGTGAAGTAGTAATAATGTATAGAACAAAAGGACAGAGAAAACAGTTCTGAATGTGTCACTGATCTAGAGAAGAAAGTTCAGAATTTGTTAACTTAAGATCTAGAAGTGTGACTGAAGGAAAAGGTAGAAGGAAGTAAAGGGAACTAAGGAGGAAAAGATAAGAGCCAACAGAGGAGCAGGTTTACTCAGACTGTACTTCAGTTTTATAAACAATAGTACTGGAAGCAGAGATTTGAAGTACCTCTGTGAATATACACAAGCTGCTTCTTCAGAGTAAGATATATTTACTGGCCCTCCTCTACTAAGCAAACTATGTATCTTAACATTAAGCCTATGTTTAAACTTTCACTGACTTATCCAAACAGAGCAAGGCTCCTCCCCCTACAGCTAGAAAACTTTGAACACATCATAACTGGCATTTATCACATCATATTTAGTGAACTTCTTATTCTATATCCATTTCTCTTACTAAGCTGTAAGCCCCATAAACCAAGGATACTATATCGTTTTATGCTAGCATCTATTAGAGAACCTAGCACAAAGTAAGTACTGAGGAAATCCTTCCTGAATGAATGACCAGAACTATTCTAATAAATGATGGCTACAATAGGCAATACAGACCAGAAAAAAGAAATCAAATACAGTAAAAACAGTTAGAAAACTGCTACAATACCACCTCACGCCAGTCAGAGTGGCTAAAATGAACAAATCAGGAGACTACAGATGCTGGCGAGTATGTGGAGGAACGGACACCCTCCTACACTCTGGTGGGAATGAAAACTGGTGCAGCCCCTCTGGAAAACAGTGTGGAGGTTCCTCAAAAAATTAATAATAGAACCCCCTATGACCCAGCAATAACACTGGTAGGAATTTATCCAAGGGATACAGGAGTGCCCATGCATAGGGACACACGTACCCTAATGTTCATAGCAGCACTTTCAATAGCCAAATCATGGAAACAGCCTAAATGTCCATCAATGGATGAATGGATCAAGAAGATGTGGTTTATATGTACAATAGAATACTACACGGCAATGAGAAAGAATGAAATCTGGCTATTTGTAGCAATGTGGATGGAACTTGAGGGTGTTATGCTAAGTGAAATAAATCAGGTAGAGAAGAACACACACCATATGTTTTCACTCATAAGTGAAACAAGAGAAACTTAACAGAGGACCATTGGGAAAGTGGAAGCAGAAAAAATGGTTGGGGAGAGGGAGGGAGGCAAACCATGAGAGACTCTTGAATGCTGAGAACAAACTGAGGGCTGATGGGGGTAGTGGAGGGGGAAGGGGGGGGTGATGGGATTGGAGGAGGGCTCTTGTTGGGATGAGCACTGGGTGTTATATGGAAACCAACTTGACAATAAACTATATTTAAAAAAAGAAAAGACCAAAAAAAAAAAAAAAGACAAAAAAGAAGAAAGAAAGAAAACTGCTACAAAATTCCAGGTAAAAACTAAGGAGATGACTAAAGCCAACCATGGAGAAAAAAGATTGATTCAAAGACTTATGAATGATTTTAAAGGAGAAGTAGAAAAAAAATAAGAGAAGTAGATGATTACAAGATTCAAAGCCTTTGTTCTTGAAAGTCAATTACTTAAATACCTACTGAGAATTTACTTGGTGTAATATACTACACCAGAGACTAGAAATGCAATGACAAGCACTAGGAATGCAATGACAAGCAAATATATAAAATCTCTACCTTCATCATAATGGAGATAGGGAAAAAACATACAGAGATCAAGTCCTGGGAGAAAAATTTTGGTCTAGAAGACAACTAAAGATACAGATCTGAAGTTTTAGAGAGAAATCAAGGCCAGAAAATCATTTGGCCATAAAGCTCATGCTTTATGGGTTTACAAGATTTTAAAAAAACATGTAGGATGAGACACCAAGACTGAACCCAGAGTAAATATCTCTATTGACATGGGGAGGGGGATAGGAAGAAAAACAGAAGAGAATCAGAAAAATTTTAAATGTTTTTGTAACATAGAAAAAATGCTTGAAGAAGGGGTGGCATACAGTGCTAGTTATTTCAGAAATACACATTGCTGAAACATACAAAATGGTTTCAACAAACACTCTGTTAGACCTGGTAAGGTGATCTTTAAGAAAAAGATTCCAGAGAATAAAAGAAATAACCAGAAGACTGCAACTTAAGAGCAAAAAAAAAAAGTCTAAATGAGAAGGGAAAGGAAGCAATGCTGAGGAAGAAGGGAAGGGTTTGGGAAATAAAAAGAACTCCAATTTTTATCAGAAATCAATAATAAGAGATGGTGATATACAGCTGTTCCTCTGAGGTTGAACAGACTCAAAGAAATTATCTGACATAATTTATTTCAGTTCTGTAGAATTCCAATTACTCACATGTAAAGTACAGTGGATACACTTAAAAAAAGAATACAGTAATTTTACTTAAAAAATAATTTATATAGGGGCGCCTGGGTGGCTTAGTCGGTTGAGCGTCCGACTTTCGCTTAGGTCATGATCTCGCGGTTAGTGGGTTCGAGCCCCGCGTCGGGCTCTGTGCTGACTGCCAGCTCAGAGCCTGGAGCCTGTTTCAGTCTGTGACTCCCTCTCTCTCTGACCCTCCCCTGCTCACGCTGTCTCTCTCTCTCTCCTAGAAATAAATAAAATATTAAAAAAAATAATTTATATAAAACTGACCAGTATCAGAATCCATTTTATATACTAAATATACTATAGAACAAAATACTAATTCCTTTTTCCATTTAAAATATATATGCTTTTAATTTACCACCAATTTATAGTAAAGCCATGATCTAGAATTTCTGCTTTGAAAGAGTAATGTGAAATAGTTTCAGAAAGCAGTTAATTTCATTGTAGGCGCTGTATGTATGTTGTTAAAAACATTTACATTTGTATATCCCATATAAATAATAAACTAAAAAACAAGAAAATATTCTAATACTAAAGAGCTTATACAATCTTTGAATAAGTTCATAGAAAATGTTAATTAAAGGAAACCAATCAGTATTTTTAATCTGATCTTTTATCATGTTCATTAATTTTTGAAGAGGGTGACCACACACACATGTGGGGCAGAGTGAGAGGGAGATAGGATCAGAAGCTGACTCTGAGCTTTGACAACAGACAGGTGGACATGGTACTTGAACTCATGAACCATGAGACCATGACCAGAGCTGAAGTCTGATGCTCAAATGAGCTACCCAGGAACCCCCATATCAGTATTTTTAAAAATCATACTGACAGTCCTTGGAAGAAAAATCTATGAAACCATTGTTCTTTATTCTGATAATATTACATATAAATGTTCTTAAGATCAAATAAGACTACAGTAAGAATATTTAAGATCCTTTGAATGAATGGAAAAGAACAAAGTACTGACTGGATTGAAGAGCAAAAGGTAAGAGCAATAGGAATAATCATTTTTTTAACTGATCTGAGAAGAAATAAGATAGACATCTGACATTGTCACGATTTTTATTAAAAGTCCAATTATGTGACAACAAATTCAGGGTCACAGAAATGAAACCAAATTGCTACTATCTCTACCTGGCCGTGTTTATTAAAAACTGTTTTTCCTCCTGGGGCTTTACTCCAAGTCTGAATTGGAATTAGATGGGAAACCAGAATTTGTGAAGACTCTGGTAACTGCTAAAGACAGCCTTCCCACAATCGGTACCTCTTGTAACCAGCAGATGGTGCCCTCCATAAGGACAACCTTTCCAGTACAGAGTGATTACAGAGAATAAGAAGTCAGGCTTATTCTAAGCCAGGAACAACTAAAAAGCTACTAGGAGTGTTTTCTAAGAGAATAAAAGATAAAATAAATTATGTTACTTTTCCCTAAGGGTATAACCTTAAGGCCCCGTTTACATATTTTCCAACTATGCAAAAAAGCTGCTTTTTTTCCACATACAATGTTACCACTAAGCCACCAAGCAACTTCAATTAATCTTTTTTAATTCAAATTAAGTTTATTTAATAGTTATTCCTATGAGGTCTGGTGAAACAAAGTAATTTTAAATCGTTTAAAAAGTCCTTTTAGACAGCAAACTCATTCTGTTCATATTTTTGGTAATGTTTACTTATTAAAGTTTAAGCATATTTCTTGCCTACATGCTTTTTAAGGACCATCAACATTACAGAAGGGAGTGAAGTTAAACTTCACTGGTTCAAAAAGAGTAAGAGCCCCAGAATATAGAATATCTCAACTAGCACCAGTTTCTTTTCTTTATTTAATGTGTATTTTTGAGAGAGAGAGAGAGAAAGAAAGGAAGGAGAGAGCACGCAAGCACACACAAGTATGAGCAGGGGAGGGGTACAGAGGATCCAAAGCAGGCTCGAACTCACGAACCATGAGATCATGACCTGAGCTGAAGTCAGATGCTTAACTGACTGCGCCACCAAAGCATCCCATCAATTAGCACCAGTTTCTAATAATACAGAAAGTATTCTGTTAAATCTTGTTTAAATTTTATTTTAATGTTTATTTATTTTGAAGAAAGTGGGAGGAGAGAATCCTTGAGTGAGCAAGTCGGGGGGGTGGGGGTGGGGGAGAAGGGCACAGAGACAGGAGATAGAATCCCAAGCAGGCTCTGTGCTGTTAGTGCAGAGTCCGACTTCGGGTTTGATCCCAAGAACCATGAGGTCATGACCTGAACTGAAGCCAAGAGCTGGACAATTTACCAACTGGGCCACCCCAGTACCCCTGTTTAATCTCTTTAAAGTAATAGTTTTTATATTAATAATGACAGTATCTCTCATTTACTGAATGACTGGTATTTCTCTACATCAGCTCAATGTCTCATTCAGTGGCGAATAAAATTATGTATTCCTCTATGCACATCAAACCTCAAGCATACATTCTTGCATACCTACATCTCACTGAGAAAACAGCAGCTCTATCAAACAGGAACCTCTTCAGTCTCCATCACTAAATCTACTGGCCTACTTAACAGCATTTATACCCATTCTCTCCTTCCTTCCTGTTATTAGAAAGTATGTTAGCCTTACATCAAAAACTAATCCCTTCACAGGTACACAAAATCCCATCCTCTACAGGTTTATCTGAGACTTGCACTTGATTAGTTGTCTCCTCTTTCCTCTGCATCAGCATCCTCAGTGTCTACTCAATCCCTTCTCTCAGCACTCAACATACTCTGTTCTTCAGTGGAAAGAATACTGCAACACACCTACTCAGACTACAAATACCCCTCCAACTACTACTGTCTTCTCTCTCAAATTACCTTCACAGACAAACTTCTCAAAAAGTATATTTTCTACCTGCACATCTTCAGCTCCCATTCACTTTTCATACTAGCAATCTTGTTTCCAACATACTCCCATCACCAGCAATAATGCCTCTGCCATAATCATTGTAGCAGCATTCAAAAACAACAATGGATTTTTTCCTTTTCTATATCTACACCCTTGCAATGTGACTTTGTCGCTCCTCCAATCAAGAGTGTTTTTCTAGCCCCTAAATCTGAAATGATCTTACGACCTGATCCACTGGGACATTTGGCAAGCTTAGTAAAGGCTTCTGTCTTGGAGTTTATAGACTTGCTGTTCTTGGAACTCTACTGAGCATGTGTACAAGCCCATAAGTTATCACACTGGAAAATGAGAGATCATATGGAAAGAGGTTCCAGTTATTACAGCCATGATCATCAAGAACAAGCCAGCCACAATCCAACTAGCAGGTAATCACAGGGGCTTACCTGCAGATGCATGAGCAAGCCCAGGTAAGGGATTACTAAAGCTGGCCCAGATGAGTAGAGCTGCCCAGCTATTGCCCAGCAAAGCCAAACCCAACTTGCCAAACTGAAGAACTGGGAGCCAAATAAACGGTGGTTATTTTAAGCTGTTAAATTTTGGGGTGATTTGTTATGCAATAAAAGCTAACTAGAAGTCATCACTGACCTCCGTGCTATGGAATCAAATGAGTACTTTTCTAATCCTTATTCAACTGATCTCAGAAGTATAACACACAGTTGATCATACCCTTCTCCTTAAAACACTCTTTTCCTTTGGTTCCTGCTCTACTTTACCTCTTCCTGATTTTCCTCCTACCTTACTGGTGACTCTTGTCTTTGTTGTTTCCTTTTCTACCCAGCCTCTAAATATTAGTAATTCATAAGACTTCAACTCTGACCCCTTAATTAACTTTTTATGTTTTTGTCCAGACTTTTGCCATAAGCTTTTAAAAACCTACTCCAAAGACTTTAATACATACCCTACCGACAGATCTCTTATAAAAACTAGTCCACATATACAATCAGTTGACATTTCTACTTGGTTTATTTGTAAAGGCATCTTGAACTTAAAATCCCTAAAATTAAACAATAAGCTATCTTCCAATTTCTTTGCCTTACAAAATAATGCACCTTCTACCTTCTCTCTGTACATGGTGCCTTAGTGTACCCAATTGGTTCCTCCCAGACAACTGGGAGTGACCTTTTCAACATTTAAAAGCAACCAAGTCCTGTAAATGCTACCTGTGAAACATAAATAAAATCTACCTTCATTTAGCTGACATTTCACCACAACCTAATCTAAGCCACCTCCAATTTGTTCTTCATGCAGCAGCCAGAAATGATCTTCTTAGTAATCTCTTTATATTATTGCCTTACTTAAGATTCTTAAATAGATTCCCAGTGCCCTTAGAATAAATTCTAAACAGGGGCGCCTGGGTGGCTTAGTCGATTAAGCGTCCGACTTTCGCTCAGGTCATAATCTCGAGGTTCATGGGTTCGAGCCCCGCGTCAGGCTCTGTGCTCACTGCCAGCTCAGAGCCTGGAGCCTGTTTCAGTCTGTGTCTCCCTCTCTCTCTGACCCTCCCCTGCTCACGCTGCCTCTCTCTCTCTCTCTCTCCTAGAAATAAATAAAAACATTAAAAAAAGAATTTAAAAAAAAAGAATAAATTCTAAATATATTAATCTGACCACTTTAATCGTCATACTCCTGTCACACCTCTACTCCTTAAAGGCACCAAACCAAGATCCTTCTGTCTCAGTGTGTGCTATTCTTTTTGCTTCAAACCTTTATCCTTCCCTCTGTCACCTCTTCCCCTCATGCCTGGCTAACACTGATTTTTCAAATCTCATGTATCAATTCTTCGAGTATGCTTTCCCAAGTCTGCCCAAATTAAATTAAGTCTCTATTATATGCACTCAACACTACCCCTGTACTTTTCCTTCAAAGAATTTATCATAATTATAGGTGCTTATCCTCTAATGTCTGTACTCCCTTCTCAACTTCCATGAACTATAAGAGAACAAGAATATAATTTTGTTCACTACTGTATACCTAAATGAGTAACACAGTGATAGACAAAAAAAGCAAGAGCTGAGCTCAACAAATAACTTTTTAAAATTTTTTTAATGTTTTATATATTTTTGACACAATGACACAGAGCATGAGTGGTGGAGGGGCAGAGAGAGAGGGAGACACAGAATCCCAAACAGGCTCCAGGCTCCAAGCTGTCAGCACAGAGCCCAACATGGGGCTTGAACCCATGAACTGTGAGATCATGACTCAAGCTGAAGTCAGACGCTTAACCGGCTGAGCCACCCAGGCACCCCAACAAATAATTCTTAATAATGAGATGAATTATGTAATTATGCCCACTTTATAAATGAGAAAACTGAGGATCAAAGAGATTAATTATGCTGAAGTTATCTGCAACTAAACTGGAACTAATCCGTATCTGATTCCCAAAGCCTATTCCCTTCACCTCATGGCTCCCAATCTTTGGAGCACACCTGAATCTCCTAATATTCAGGCTCAAACACCTGCACTTAAAAAAGGTTCCATGGAGGCACCTGGGTGGCTCAGTCGGTTAAGCATCCAACTTCGGTTCAGGTCATGATGTCATGGTTTGTGGGTTCGAGCCCCACGTTGGGCTCTGTGCTGACAGCTCGGAGCCTGGATCCTGTTTCAGATTCTGCCCCTCCCCTGCTCACGCTCAGTCTCTCTCACGAAAATAAACAAACATTTAAAAAAAGGTTTCATAAGAATTTTTACATGCAAAGTTAAATAACAATGCAACTTAACAGCCAAAAGGTAGAAACAATCCAAACATCTATTAATTGATGAATGGATAAACAAAATGTGGTATATCCACACAATGGAAAGCTATTTAGGAATGATACAGAACAAAGTACTGAACCATGATACAACAAGGATGAACCTCAAAAATATCCCGCAAATAAGAAAACCCAGACACAAAAAAACTACACATTGCATAGATTACACATACTTGAAACATTCATAAGAAGTAAACAGATGAGTTGTCATCTGGTATTGGGGATGAGAAAGGAGTCACCACAAATGGACACCAGCAATCTTTGGAGGACAATGGTTATACATCTAAATTTGCTAAAAATCACTGACTTACAGACATGAGTGTTTTAAAGGAAACACAAAATAGAACTCATTCTGTCAAATATGGTAGAGAAAATCAACAGCAGCACATCACAAAGTTGGAAGTTAAGCTGTGGAAGACAGTTAAATAGCTAGGTATGGATTCTAGGATTCAAGGTGGCTATGAGGCAGAGGAAACACTGAGCAATTAGAAAAAGCACAGAAATATGCTAGGCCTGAAAAAACAAGTACAGGTATCTGTTATATGTGCATTTCTAAAAAATCTCATTCTGCAAAATCACACTTCTAAAAATAATGGATAGGGGCGCCTGGGTGGCTCAGTCGGTTAAGTCTGACCTGGGCTCAGGTCATGATCTCACACTTGGTGAGTTCGAGCCCCACATCAGGCTGTGCTGACAGCTCTGAGCCTGGAGCTTGCTTCAGATTCTGTGTGTCTCTCTCTTTGCCCCTCCCCCAAGAACACTCTGTCTCTATTTCTCTCTCAAAAATATTCATTTAAAAAAATGTTTTTAATTCAAAATAATGGATAAAACAGAACATTAGCAAAACAACTATCCAAATATCATACAAGCATAGTCTCCGGTGGCATTTGCTTCGAATCATAATCAAACTTCTCAACATTAAATATTACAGTTCAGGCTTTCTCCTTCAAGATGTAGCCCTTGAAGGTAGTACTGACTTCTAATAGAAATAAATTCAGCAAAATTAGGGGCGCCTGGGTGGCTTAGTCGATTAAGCGGCTGACTTTCGCTTGGGTCATGATCTCACAGTTCGTGGGTTCGAGCCCCGCGTCGGGCTCTGTGCTGACTGCCAGCTCAGAGCCTGGAGCCTGTTTCAGTCTGTGACTCCCTCTCTCTCTGACCCTCCCCTGCTCACGTTGTCTCTCTCTCTCTCTTAGAAATAAAAAAACAAAACAAAACAAAAAACCAATAAAGGTAAAGGTCAAATTTTACAAAAAAAAAAAATAAATTTAGCAAAATTAAAAACAGCCTTCAATTTTTCGTTAAACAGGAGGGAAATAGCCCCACAGATATTTCACCTGCACTTAAAGCTATGCTAGACTGGTTAATTTAGAAAGATTTAGAGATTCTTGACTCTATTAAATCTTCTACTTATAAAAGACAAAGGCAATTTTGCATCAGGATTTTCAGTTTCTTTAATTTTGCATCTATCGGTGCAAAATATTATCACTTTAAAATATGTTAAAGAACATGTTTTTCTTCACAACACAATAAATCTAAACAATCTTTTTGTCAAACATCTAGATCCAACATAATTTCAAAATAATAATAATATAAAAATATTTAATTATTAACTTTAATTTTCAACGTCTAAGACAGAACTGACATATCATATTAATTTCAGGTGCACAATATTACAACTCGTATGTATGTATGTATGTATTGTGAAATGATGACTAAAAGAAGTCTAGTTAACAAGTTACAAATTTTCTCAAGAACTTAAAATTCTTAAGTGTACAATACAGTAACTGCACAACCTTTAATTTAAGGCAAGGCTGTTAATTAAACATTGATCATTATACTCCTGTCTTAACCTTTTCTCTCCCACTAAACCATACTTCTCTCCTGTTTTCTATTACCCATCTTTACCACAATAAAATTTTTAAAAATGTTTTATGTACCTTGTATAATGACTAAATTGGGAGGATGATGACTAGAAGATAAACCTGGATGTCAAGTACACCAGAATGTTTAATTTGATAAATTTCTCAGTAAATTTCACTATAATGGGAAAACATACCAAAACCAACACAGCACATAAATATTTGAAGATATTCCTGAATATATAAATTGTGAAGGTATGCACAAGTGTTTTTTAATCTAGTCTCATTGATTAGCATCACTTTTTTCAGTTGCTTTCGACTGTATTACACCCCAAAATTTCTTTACCTACTTAGGTATATTTTGCAGCTGCATCGCCCTGAGTAGGAAACTGCTTATTCCATGAGAGAATTACAAAGACTGTTCAATGTTTATGACAGATAATTGACAACATCTACCTTATATTCTTCCTGGAGAAAACAACCCAGTTTTGTCTTTTGGCATTACTGCCCAACCATGAATGCTTGTTTTTGTTTGTTCTCTTAAGCAAGTTTATTGAGATATAATTCACATACCAGACAATTCAGTCGTTATTTAATTTAACATACACATTGGAGGGGTGCCTGGGTGGCTCAGTTGGTTAAGTGTCCAACTCTGGCTCAGTCTGGGATCTCACAGTCCGTGAGTTCAAGCCCCACGTCAGGCTCGGAGTCTGGAGCCTACTTCAGATTCTGTGTCTTCCCTCATACCCTCCCTCCACCTCAGCTCACATTCTCTCTCTCAAAAATAAACATACATTAAAAAATAATAATAATAAAGTACACAATTCAATAGCTTTGGTATCATACATTACTAGTTTTTTTATTGTGGTAAAATATACATAAAGTGAAATTTGCCAGGTGTGCCATTTTTAATGTAGAATTCAGTGGTGCTGATTATACTCACAATGTTGTGCAGCCTTCACCACTATCTATTCCTGAAACTTTTCATAACCCTAAAAAGAAACTCTATAACCATTAAGTAGCCCCTAGTAACCTCTAATCTACTTTCTGTCTCTATCAATTTACGTATTCTAAGTACCTCATATAAGTGTAAGCATACAATTATTTGTCCTTTCGTTTCTAGCTTATTTCACTTAGAATATCTTCAAGGTCCATTCATGTTGTATAAAGTATCATATCTTCATTATTTTTTCTGATGGAATTATATTCCATTGAACATATATATGACACTTTATTCATTCATCTTTAATGGGATTGTTTTTACTTAAGTTGTTTCCATTTACCGCTATTATGAATACTACTATAAACAGGGATGTACAAGTATCTCTTCAAGACCCTGTTTTCAATTCTTTTGGGTATATACTAGGATTTTACAGATTCTTTTGAGAAATGTCTATTCAAGTCTTTTGCCAACTTTTAAAGTGGGTCATTTTTCCATTTGCTGCTGAGTTGTAGGCATCCTTTATATATATATTCTGGATATTAAACCCTTATCAGATATATGATTTATAAACATTTTCTCCCATTCTGTAGATTGTCTTTTTCCTTTCTTAACAGTGTCTTTTGATGCACAAGTTTTTAATTTTTATGAAGCCAAATTTATCCATTGAGTTTCTTTTACTGCTCTTGCTGATGGTATCACAGCCAAGATATATTACCAAATCCAAAAGTATGAAATTTTACCCTATGTTTTCTTTAAGAGTTTATGGGCTTTAGCTCCTTAGGGTCACTGATCCACTTTGAGCTTATTTTTATATATTGCTTGAGATATGGGTCCAACCTTCATTCTTTTGCATATAGAAATCCAGTTCTCCCAGTGTTATCAGAAGACTACAGTTTTCCTGTTTATTTTTAATAAAACTGTCCTGGTTAAAAAAAAATTAAAAAAAAAATGGGGCGCCTGGGTGGCTTAGTCAATTAAGCGTCCGACTTTCGCTTAGGTCATGATCTCGTAGTTCGTGGGTTCGAGCCCCGCGTCGGGCTCTGTGCTGACTGCCAGCTCAGAGCCTGGAGCCTGTTTCAGAGTCTGTGTCTCCCCTCTCTCTAACCCTCCCCTGTTCACGCTGTCTCTCTCTCTCTCTCCTAGAAATAAAAAAATTTAAAAAAATAAAATAAAATAAAACTGTCCTGGCTTCTCCTCTCAAAATTTTGATTCAGTAGATTTGGGAGAGACTTCATATTCCACATTTTTAAGGAGTGTCTCAGATAATTCCCATGGTCAAACTAGTCTGAAGAACAGTACAATATACTCTGGAGCAGCCAAAAAACTCTTTATTTTTTTTAAGTTTATTTATTTATCGTGAGAGAGAGACAGACAGACAGACAACACGCACAAAGGAGGGAGGGAGAGGCAGAGAGAAATGAAACAGAGAATCCCAAACAGGCTCTGCACTGACATGGGAGCTCAGTCTTAAGAATCTTGAAATAATGACCTGAGCTGAAATCAAGAGTAGGATGCTTAACCGACTGAGCCACCCAGGCCCCCCAGAACTATTTCTTTTTAATCCTTGCTTAGCCCTCAGACTCTTAGCTTATGCTACATCCAGGTGAAGACTTAGGTAAGAGCCCTTAATTTTCACAAAAGGTTGTCAACCTTACCATCTGCTCATTTGATCTCTAAAACACAGGGCTTTGCTAAAATAAACACCACAAACTTGCCTCAATACCAGACTCATGCCATTCACTCTTTAAACAACAAATATTTGGGCACCTATTATACCACAGCACTGTTGGAGCCAGGAGAGATACAGCAATAAAGACAAAGAAGCATGCTTCCATGGAACTTAAAGTTGGAGGGGAAAAAAAAAAGTGTGTGTGTTAGGTAATGTGAAATGTTAATAACACTAGGGTAAGTGGGGAAGGGAGCTGTTTTAGATTACCAAGACAAAAAAGGACTCTTGGATGAAGTGACATTTAAACAGAAACCTGAAAAAGAATAATAGAATAAACTATGCGAACACCAAAGAAGAATATTCAAGACAGAGTAAGGTCCAGAGAACCTTAAATAATATCCTGCCCAACTGTCAGCAAAGAAGCCCAGTTAGATTTCAAGGATTATGAAAGATTTTGAAAGAAATCCATTCATCGCTTTCTCTAGATCAGGACTTCTCAAGCTAAGCACAACTGGTTGATGTTTATGCTCAGAAGTCTTTGTTGTGAGTGGGCATATGAGTGTTCCTACACATTCCAAGATGGTTACCCACATCCCTGGCCTTGGCCCACCAGACACCAGTAGCACATAAACCATAAACACACACACACACATACACATACACACACACACACACACACACACACACGCAAGCACCCCACCACGACCCCTGTTTTTACACAAAACCAAAAACATTTCCAAATATTGCCAAATGTCCCTGCAGGGCAAAATCACTCTAGATGAAGAACCACCACTCCAGACCAGCCCTTAAATTGAACTTCCAAAAAGGAAACTCATAAAAATGGGCTTTAAGAGGTCTATGAGACATGTAGTCATCTGAAAGGGTACATGAAGTTTGCATATATGTGAAAATATACATGTTTCTAAGGAGAAAATGCAGAGCTTATACTACAAGAAGGCTAATGACTCAGAAAAATTAAAGAATGCTTTAATATTTTAATTGGGTTAGGAAAATTGTATAAATTCCTAGAAACATACACTCTTCCAAGACTTTATTAGGAAAAAATACAAAATCTGAACAGAAAACAAACATACATTTATTTATATACTTTTAAGTGGGTTAAACAACATCTGAAAGCCACATTTGTCCTAGCCCCACATACTTAATTTAAATCAACTTCCTTTCGGTTTCTTTTTTTTTAATTTTCATCACAAAACCCATTAAAAACCTAAGAAACCAGTCACTGAATGTACTGAAAGATGTCTTTGGAAAATCACCAACTGTCATTTTATTATCATCCCTATTTAACAAACAAAGAAACCAAGGTCAAAAGAAGTTGACTGATTTGCCCAGGATCAGAAAGCTCCTGTGGAATGACACCTCAGCTGCTTACATGGTTCTATGACTGGAAACTGCCACAGGAGCATACCTAACTTCTTGGTTTTATTTATTTCAAAAGTCAAACATGGAGCACTACAGTTATGGTATGTAACAAATAAGTCACTAACAAGCTATCTTCAAAAAGCACAAGATGAATAAATCAAACAAACAGCAACTCTAAGATTAACACTGTCCAAAAGTTAAAAACCTAAAACTTGCTCAAGGGAAGTGAAGCTTTTTCTGACAGCTGAGTCCTCACTGAACCCTCAGTAGGTCAGTGAGTAATACAAAGGATAACCCTGCATCATATCTAGAATAAGCCCAGAAATGACTTTTATTTCCTTCTTTTTATTCCTCAATGCAAGCCAAAGTGCAATTCAAGGTATTTAAAATATGGTTCAATAAAAACAATTCTATAGGAATTGGGAGCCAATACAAGCATCCAAAAAGTTAGTGATCTCAATGTCCGGTTTGATCTAAAAGAAAAATCTAATTATCCAGAGAAATGACTCTTCAAACTTATTTTAATCATGAAACTCATTCTTCTAACCAAAATCTACAACAATGTCAAATATAGTGAACAGATTAAAAGAGCTCACCAGCTGAACTGGGTGATCAGTACCCAATGGCCCCAACTCCTCTTGTCAAGAAAGTCCCCAGGGAACAATGTGAAAACCACTGATCTGTCAGTGTTTTGGAAATGTGAATTATTACAGCCTTTCTAAAAAGAAATGTATGCACAATATCTATTAAATTTTAATAACACATTCCCTTCAACCCAGTAATCCCTCTATTCCCACTCTATCTCACAGTAATAAAAATGTCAATATAAATTGTACAAAAATACTTATCTTAGCACCGTTTATGGGGGGGAGGGACATGGAAAAAACCTGACATCGACAAGGAAACAGCTAAATGAAATGTGCCAAATCTTCCCACAGAACATTATGCAGGCATTACAAAAAACAAGCTCTATCAAGCTCATCCATACTAATGCTTAGGAGTGAGGAAAGTATTATTCTCAAGTGTGTGCATGCACACACACTCACACACACATATGGGTATAATGACATTTTCATAAAACAAGTACCACCATAACATACACCAAAAATAAAAGGACTTTCAGAGAGATGGAAAAATATGCATAGAACTAAATAGGAAATATAGAATTCAAAATTATTTCCACTGTTAAGTATGTAAAAATGGCATACAGACTTGAAGTTTGAAAAAGAGTTCTCTTATGTGTTATCTTAAAGTAGTAATAAAGTATTTTTAAAAAGCAATCTTTAAAGACTGAAAACAAACCAATAATCTACAGATATTATGGACTGCCTATACTTTGAACTTAACATTTTTTTCTTAAAACTGAACTTTTAAATGAAGACTAGGCAAAAGATGTTCAAGTCTGTATACCGTGGTAGAGGCCAAGAGTGCAAATACTCTGAATTGCCAAAGGCACCTCTGCCTTTAACAAGAAAAAAATCACAATCTCTCGCTAACCAGTCTTCCTTCCTCCTTCCTTCCATCATCTCCCACTGAAAGATCCTAAAAGATACGGTAGAATTACACGACCTGATGAATTCCATTAGATGAACCAACCTTCATCTCCATCCTCATCCCACCTTAGATCTTTTCCAGGTATGACACACTACAACTTTATTGTCTTATTGTATCATATAATTATCTGCAATTCTTACTATTCAGCTCTCCAACAATATTAAATATGATCTGTTCTTCACAAATCCATTTATGCAATTACTAACTTGAAAATTAACTTTTGATCTTTTATGTATTTTCCCAGGGAAACAAACAACAGAAAGAACACCAATACAGAACATGGTTTTGCTATCTTTCACTTTGAAAGAAGATATTTCTTTTCAATCTCCTAGCAAACCTGTTTTCTTCCCTAAAAAGGGTATAAAAACTCACAATTACGTAGTTTAAAAAAATAACTATGAGAGTAAACTTTAGAATATCAACCGTCTTCTGAGATGCAACTAAACAGCTCAGTAGATCAGCTTCATACAAATACCTATAGCTTACCCTACAGAAATGTTTTCTGCATTTTCTCTTCTATGAACTGTAGATGGTAACTATTTGCTTAATTGCTGTATAAGCTGTAAAAACTTCCACCTACCATTACCAAATGGTGCTCCAAGATATCTCAGAACAGCCAGGACACCACAGCAAAGTCACAGGCATGATGGGATATTTTTAATTAGTGATGAAAACATGACAATTCTCAATATCTGTCAGATACCAGGTAAACTACTAGCTCAGAGTAATTCCACTTCAACATAAGATCATTCTACATTCCTTCTGAAGATACCACATCTATGAGAAACTGACTGGGTTTGGGGGCAGGTGATCGTTAAGAATTTAAAAATATTTTTTTTCTAGGGCTCCTGGGTGGCTCAATCAGTTAGTAGCCAACTTCAGCTCAGGTCACATCTAGCAGTTCCTGAGTTCCAGCCCTGTGTCGGGCTCTGTGCTGACAGCTCAGAACCTGGAGCCTGCTTTGGATTCTGTGTTTCCCTCTCTCTCTGACCCTCCCCCACTCATGCTCTGTTTCTCTCTGTCTCGATGATAAATAAATAAATAAATAAATAAATAAAACATTAAAAAAAATAAAATATTTTTTCTTTTAATGTATCTGTAATTCCTAGGCCATAAATACTTAAGTTATTCATACCTAACTGAAACAGAACTATTACATTATTATTTTTTGGCTCTATGAAAAAAGTGACAAAACACAAAGGGGACCATAAGCCAAAAACTTCTGGGAACCTATCACTGTATGTTTATAAGTGATTGTCACAGATACTTTATTAAGCTGCAGTATGGTACATCATCTCTGCCCAATATTCACTGGTAACAGGGCAAAAAAAATAAACTGCAAAGATTGCAAACATACTAAAAATGTGAGGATGTTCATCACATTTCATTCTAGAAAAGCAGGAAACAAAACTAAAGGCTAAATAATTAAAGAAAAAAAATACCCAAATGTTACTTAAACTCTGTTGATGTATTTGACAGCGGCAGGGCGCCTGGGTAGCTCAGTGGGTAAGCGTCTGGCTTTGGCTCAGGTAATGGTTCACGGTTTATGGGTTCAAGCCCCACGTCAGGCTCTTTGCTGACAACTCAGACAGAACCTGGAGCCTGCTTTAGATTGTGTCTCCCTCTCTCTCTGCCCCTCCCCCACTTGTGTTCTCTCTCGCACTCAAAAATAAGCATTTTAAAAAATGTTTTAATAAAGACAAGGGCTATTTCAGTCTCCAAGACTTGGTTATCTAACAATCTTTTCAAATACTCTTAAGCATGTGAGGTCTTCTTTCAAACAAAATCTCCCTCCAAATTCTAGGTTACAAATTACCTAAAAAGCAGAAGTCTCTATAGTTAAAGAGGTACCTAGGACCACGGTCTGGCCTACCTCCTCCACACCTACAAAGTATTCACTGAAATGCCAAGGCTTCAACAAATAGCTTACAGCTGCTGCAAGGAACGGGGCAGAAGTGCCCCCAAGCCCTTCAATTAAAGCCACTCAACTCTACAGAGGATCTCCTTTGAATTACAGATTCTTTGGGGAGGCACAGGTCACAATCCAAGCCTAAGTCCAGAACAGTGACTTTCGAACTTTTTTTTTTAATTGCAGTACAACCCAATACATAAACAGCTAAGAAAAAAAAAGTCTCATTAAAAAATATTTTTTTGTGAGTAATTCCAGAGGTTTTCTATTCTAATTGAAACCAGTTTACAAAAAAACTCTGACCTAAGAAATTACCTCAATGACTTCTCAATCTATCAAAAAAAAAAAAAAAAGATGTCAGTGAGTGTGAACAGGAGGAGATAGGAGACAACAAATTCCTTATTTAGTAATAAAGGAACACAAAAAAAGAAAAAAAATTTTAAGATTTCCACCTCATCATGCATACCAAAAAAAACCAAAAAACAAAAAACAAAAAAACAAAAAGCGGTGAAAAGGGAGGGAAACGGTAAGGAAAGTGTGAATATGCATAAGTTAGAGCTCCGATGTAAAAAGTATAACCACCAAAATCTTATCTCCAGTTAAGAAGGAACTTTTCTATCTGAAAGGAAGAGAATAAACCTTTGCATCTTTTTCAGCAGAAATTCTGATTTTACAGTGGTTAATTACATTATAACATATTATCTTCTCTTCCCCAAATCTATCAAAACGGCCAAAGAACTATAACACAAAAAAAAGAAGCAGTATTAGAAATCAGAAGGTCATTGACCATGCTGATAGTCAACAGAAGCAAAACCAAAACTCCATAAACCACCGTAACTCAGAAGAAATGGAGTGGAATGGACTGAAGAGAACAAGATGAATGTTCCCTAGCTTTGGCCCACCATAATTAACAAACAAACAAACAAACAAACAAACACAATCTTCCAATAACTACTCTTACCTCTATGGCAACTTACTTCCCAATTCCTGTTAATAATCTCAACTCAAGAGAACACAGCAAAAAGGATTTTGAAACTCCACCAGATATCAAAGCAAAACTAAGATGGGCAAAGTGCTTTCATATGAGCTTTCTTGATCTGGCATGGACTGAGGGATAAAGCATTTGGGATTCTGTGACCCAAATGCTCTTTCAGCCATTTGTCTTGTTCAAGGGAGACACAAGCCTTGCCAATGTGTTCCCTGCCCACATATCCTTAAAAATAATTCACTTTTTTAAATGCTGCCTCAGTTCATTTACCACACTGGGATAACCCACATGGACAGAAGATCAGAAACACCCATCCCTTAGAAGAACTCATCTAGAGAAAATAATCCTAATTGGTACAACTGCTAAAGCAGCCCACACCTACTGTCAATAATAAGTAACTTAGAATCCCGCTTACAACTGCATAAAGATGTATCAACAAGCACATAAGGAGACTCAAGAGGGTCAAAAAGAGGTACACAAGTTGAAAATCAGGGCAAATAGTTCAAGTAAAATTTTAAAACTACAAAAAGATCAGATGAAATTTTAAAGAATTTCTAAATTAGTACATTGAATGAAATGTGGACAGATTTATATACGTAACAACTAGACCACCTGAAAAGCAGCAATAGTAAAACAAGAAAATTCTGAGGACCTGAAAGCATGAGAGTCCCAACCTTTGGGAAAGGGTGAAGAGAGAGGTAAAACGGAAGTAGTGAAGAGCCTAACAAATACAACTTTAAACATGGAACATCCATATCCAATAGTATGTAGACTAGTATAAAGAGCCCAAAAGACCCAGCAAGAAATTGTTATCATGTTGCTAAGCTCATGAAAAAGAAAATCTATAAGGATATTTCCACACTCCACCTTTACTTCCACACTCCCCACCTATCCATCTCCACAAAATTAGGAAGAAATGAAACTTGAGTAGTAAGTAGTATGCACATAAAGATGTAAGAAAGCAAACATCCGTATCAGTACTATGCTAGCTACTAGAAGGCAAGCTGAGAATCATGTTTTAAGCATGACTGGGAACTTGACAGTTTCCAAGATATAACAAGTCCTATTTCTTAGCAGATCCAAAAGCAAATCCTCTATGGAGCTAAAAACAAAACTTCTCAATGTGAGCTCCCAAATTTTCCACATATTAAAGCTCAACAAGGGGCGTCTGGGTGGCTCAGTCGGTTAAGCGTCCGGCTTTGGCTCAGGTCATGATTTCACAGTTCATGGGTTCAAGCCCTGCATCCGGCTCTGTGCTGACAGCTAGCTCAGAGCCTGGAGCCTGTTTCAGATTCTGTAAATCCCTCTCTCTGACCCTTCCCTGCTCACGCTGTCTCTCTCTCTCAGAAATAAATAAAACATTAAAAAAAAAAAAGCTCAACAAAAGATGAATCCTGCTCAAGAATCACCACATACCTAATGGCACAAAAACCAAGTATGAACACATTATACAATACTGAACTCAGATATTCAAACTGCCAAATTATAAAATATGAATGACACATAAAAGGGATTTTAAAAAATTAAAACACAGGATATGCCAGCAGAAAGAAACTTTTGAAAATCACCAGAAAAACTGGAAAAGAACAAAAAAACTAATGGAAGATTTCAAAATCTCAATGAACAGGTTAAACAGATTAAAAATGGGTAGAAAGTCATAAAAATTAGAAACTTGAAAAAACCACATGAAATGCAAAGCTAAGACATGACAATTTTAAAGAAGAATTAAGAGACATGAGATAACAAACTCTGAAATCCTAATAGGAGAAAATTTTTAAAGAAGAAATGTTAAATATGGAAGCAGAATACAAACAAGCACTGTACATGATAACAAGTCTCATTTGGGGGATAAAAAAGAGATCTAAAATGCTGGGCGATATCCTCATAGAAGTTGAGAGGAGGGTGTTGTTGACAGTAAAAGGGATTTTGTGTCAATTTTGAAAGGGGCCAAGGTATTAACCTTAAAATTACTTTATGTAATGCAGAATTTCAAGGGTATTGACTATTTTTTTTTAAAAAGAAACACACTATAACTACCACACCTAAAAACAAAACGAAAAAAAAAGGTGGATATCAACATCATTGCATTATGAGCAGTTCTTTTCTCCCTACTTCAATTTGTAACTAATCCTACATCCATAACCCAATAAAAACCACCTCTGCACAGCACAATAGGACATCCAAATGTAGATGGAAATAGCAGCAGAGGAAACAGAAGATCCAGTATTGGGGCAGCATGGCCATTCTGGCAGAAGAGGTGGAAGGTGAAAGGCATCACTGGGAGTGCCCAGCCATGCATGCTGCAGCTGGAAAGACCCCTGCTTTCTCTGAGAAGAGACCACAGTGACTGAGGAGAAGGAAGGGTAAAAGAAAGAAGGCAAACAGAACTTCAGAAAAGCGTTTTCAATGGTCTATCCCAGAATTCTGGCAAGACAACCAAAACCCACCATGTACCTCTAAGAGCCCCCCAGCCACTAAAGAATCCCCCCTACTGGACTGTGGGCAAACCTGAAGCCCCAAGTTGCTAAGCACACACCTCCCCCAAATCTGTCACCATGCTTTTTCTCTCTGGCTTTTTTTTTTTTGGTTTTTGGGGTTGTTGTTGTTTTTTTAATACCAATACTCCCGAACAGGCAAGTCAGCCCTGGTGAGAGAAACTCAAAACTTATGCTACAGCACTACCTTCTGAAAAAAAAGAAGGCCCTTAATTACCAACCTACTGAACTTTTAGAATGAAAGGAAAAAAACTTTACATAAGTAAGATGTTTACTACTTCAAATACAGGCAGCAGAGGTACTTTTTATCAAACACTATAAAAAATCATGACAGTATATCACAAAAGAAAGTGAAGATTTTCCAGCAACTAAACCAAAAAACACCAAATACTGCCATCTAACTGATTAAAAAAACTCAAAACAGCTTCATGAAGATGTTCAAAGGGCTAAAACTCAGGAAGGCAATACAACGATCTCAGGAATAAAATTTATGAAAACAAGGAGGACCTTACCAAAGAGAAATTCTAAACAAGAACTACACAATTCCAGAGATAAAGAACTCAATAAATAAGGAATGCATTAGATATCACTGAAAATAAAGCATATCAGATGAAAGAGAGTAAGTAAACTCAAGGATAAGATACAGAAATAATTCAGGTGAAAGAGACTACTAAAAAGTGAAGAAACCCTATGAGAACTATCTAACACCATTAACACAGCTAACAGGTATACCAGAAGAAGAAAGGGAGAAGGGAGCAGATTAAAGAAATAATTGCTGAGAACTTAGCTCAAGGCAGAAGACCTTCTCCATAATATATTGGACTAAAACTGTCAAACCATAAAGTGCCTGGGTGGTTCAGTTGGTTAGGCACCCCACTCTTGGCTCACTCTTGGCTTCATAGGTTTGAGCCCCATGTTGGGCTCTGGGCTGGCAGCATGGAGCCTGCTTGGGATTCTCTTTTCCTCTCTCTCTGCGCCCCTCCCCCACTCGTGCTATCTTCATGTCTCTCAAGAACACTTTAAAAAAATATTTTTTAAAAACTGCCTAAGTCAATGAAAAAGAATTTTAAAGGCACCCAGAGAAAAAAAAGACCATAACCTACAAAAGAACCCCTATTGGGCAACCAACAGATTTCTCAGCAGACAAACTATTTGTCAGGAGAGACTGGAATGACACATTCAAAATATTGAAAGAAAAACTGTCATGGCGCCTGGGTGGCTCAGGTGGTTAAGCGCTGACTTTGGCTCAGGTCATGATCTCGCAGTTGGTGAACGAGCCCCATGCCAGGCTCCATGCTGATAGCACAGAGCCCAGAGCCTGCTTCGGATACTGTGTCTCCTCTCTCTCTCTGCCCCTTCTCTGCTCACACACTATCTCTCCTTATCAAATATAAACATAAAAAACTTTTTTAAAAAACACTGCCAATCAAGAACACTCTATCCAGCAAAGTTATCCTTCAAATCAGAACATATAAAGGCTTTCCCCAAAAAACAAAAGCTGAAGGAGTCCATGACCATTTGATCTGCCTTGTGAAAAATGTTGAAAGAAGCTCTACAACCTGAAATGAAAAGATAAAGTATACAAAGCTAATTAACATGATATGTAAAATTAGAAAATCATAACTCGTTTCTAGGGTACTATTAAACTCTCAAACTCTTAATTACAGCATGGAGGTTAAAGGAAAAGAGCATTAAAAATAACTATAGGGAGGTGCCTGGGTGGCTAGTCAGTTAAGAATCCAACTCTTGATCTCAGCTCGGGTCTCAATTTCAGGGTCGTGAGTTTAAGCTGCAAACTGGGCTTCAGGCTGGACATGAAGTCCACTACAAATAAATAAATAAATAAATCTTTAGCCACCGCAACTCTTTAATGAAATCAGCATAAAAAGAGATCATTTGTGACATCAAAAATATTAAGAAAGAACAGAAGAATGGAACACCTTTATAGATAAAAGATAAACTACTAACAGAAAAACTATTTTATCTAGGAGATATTTTATGGTATGAGATGTTTACCTCATGGTAACCACTAAGCAAAATCTATACCAGAGACACAAATCATAATAAAGGGGAGACTGAGCAAACTACCATGGAAAACCACCAATATAAAAAGGTAGACAGAAACAATAGAAAAAAGAAACAAGAGACAAAATAACCAAAAGACAAAAGATAAAGTGACAGCTATAAATCCTTACATATCAATAATCACCCTAAGTATAAATGGATTGAACTTACCAAACAAAAGGCACAGAGAGGCTGGATAGATTAAAAAACAAGACCCAACTATATCCTGCATACAGAAGATTCATCTCAGCTCTAACAACACATATAGCTCAAAGCAAAAGGATGGAAAATGATTTTCCAAACAGAAACCAAAAGGCAGACATAGCCATATGTATCAGACAAAATAGACTTCAAGCCAAAAAGGTTAACAAGCCACAAAAAAAAACTATTAGATAATGATAAAAAGATCAATCTATCAAGAACATATAATAGTCATAAAAATATACCTCCTCAACACCCAAGGACCAAAATATATTAGGCAAATACTAACAGATCTTAAGAGAAAAAACACAATACAGTAAGAGTAGGGGACTTAAATACCCCACTATCAGCAACAGAAAGATCTTGCAGACAGAAAATAAACAAGAAAACATTGAAACTGAACCACACTTTAAGAACAAATGGATTTAACAGACATATATTCAACAGCAGCAACATACATATTCTTCTCAAGTGCACATGAGACATTCTCTAGGACAGAACATATGACAGACCACAAAATGACTCTGAGCAAATGTAAGAAGACTGAAATCATACCAACTGTCTTTTCTTACCACAAAACTATGAAACTGGTTATCAACAAGAAGAAAGTAGTAAAATCTACAAATATGTGGAAACTATACAACACACTTCTAAACAAACACTGGGTTCATGATAACATCAAAATGGAAATAAAATATCTGGAAACAAATGCAAATGGAAAAACATCATATCAATATTGTAGGATGCAGCAAAAGCATGTCTCAAGAGGAAAATGTATAGCAATAAATGCATATATTAAGAAATTAGCAAGATCTCAAACAACCTAACTTTACACATCAAGTAACTGTAAGGACAAATTAAGCCCAAAACAGTGGAAAGAAGGAAATAATAAAGATCAGAGTAGAAATAAAATAGAGACAAAAAAAAAAAAAAGAAAAGATCAACAAAAACTAAGAACTCATTCATCAAAAAGATAAACAAAATTGACAAACCTACAGCTAGAGTAAGAAAAAAGAGAAAATACAAATAAAATTAGGAATGAAAAAGGAGATATTACAAAAATCTGATACTACAAAAATAAACTTTCTAAGAGACTAGCAGTAAAACAATTATACACCAAAAAATTACAAAACCTGGAAGAAATATATACATTTCTAGAAACAAACAACTTACCAAGCCTGAATAAGGAAGAAATAGATCTCTGAGCAGATCAAGTGAAGAAATTTATAAATAATCACAAAAATTCCCTACACAGGTAACTCCTGGACCAGAAAACTTCACTGGAGAATTTTACTGAACATTTAAAGAAGAATTAACACCAAGCTCTTCCAAAATATCAAGGTGGTGGGAATACTTCCAAACTCATTCTATGAAGCCAGCATTATCCTCCTACCAAAACCATACAAGTATTACAAAAAAAAAAAAAAGCCAACATCCCTAATGTATAGAGGGAAAAACTCAATAAAATTCAGCAAACTGAATTCAAGAACACATCAAACAGATAATAAAACATGACCAAGTGTTAATTTATCCCTGAGATGCAAAGATAGTTCAACATACACATAATATATTTTTCACATATCAATAAAATGAAAGAGAAAAATCACATGATCATGTGGATAAACACAGAAAAAGCATTTCACAAAATACAACATTCTTCCATGATAAAAACCCTTAAAAGACAGGGTACAGAAGGAACATACCTCAACATAATAAAGGCCATAAAGACAAACCACAGCTAACATTATATTCAGTGGAGAAAAATTCAGTGTTTTCCTCTAAAATCAAGAACATGACAATAATGCTTGTTCTCACCATTCCTACTCAATATAACGCTGGAATTCCCAGGTAGAGCAACTAAGCAAGACAAAAAAATAAAAATAAAAGCAATCAAATCTGAAAGAAGTAAAACTGTCACTATTTGCTGATGATATGACCTTATACAGTCAACCCTTGAACAACACAAGTTTGAACTGCCCAGGTCCATTTATATGTGGATTTTTTTCAATAAATATAGTACAGTACTATCAATATATTTTCTCTTCCTTATGATTTTCTTAATAACATTTCTTTTCTAGCTTAGTCTAAGAATACAGTATATTATACATATAATCATACACACTATGTGTTAACTGACTGGTAAGATTTCCAGTCGACATAGGCTATTAGTAAAGTTTTGGGGGAATCAAAAGTTATACACAGATTTTTGATTGCACAATGGGTCAGCATCCCTAAAATTTGTATCGTTCAAGGATAGAGGGGAAAATGCCAAAGAATCCAAAAAACTCTTAGAATTAAGCAATGATTTCAGTAAAATCACACCATAAAAAAATCAACACAGAGAAGTCAGTTGCACTCCTTTATATACTAATGATGAAGTATCTATGAAAGAAACAAAACTATCAAATTTAAAATAGCATCAAAAACAATAAGATGCTTAGAAATAATTTCAACCAAGGAAGTCAAAGACTTGTACAATGGAAATTTTAACACTCCACTTAAAGAATTATCGAAGAAGACACAAACAATGAATAAGATATCCCATATTCATGGATCAGAAAAATTAATACTGTTAAAATGGCCATACTACCCAAAGGTATCTACAGAGTCAACACAATCCTCATCAAAATACCAAAAGCAATCTTCACAGAAATAGAAGAAAAAAAACAACCTAAAATTTGTATGAAACCACTGAAGACATCAAATAGCCCAAGTAATACTGAAGTGGAAAAAAAAAAAAAAAAAAAAGAACAAAGCCAGAAGTACAATGCTTCCAGATTTCAAACTACGGTACTGACACAAAAACAGACACTTCAACCAATAAAACTGAATAGAGAGCCCAGAATTAAATCCTGGCATATATAATCAACTAATATTCAACAAGAGAGCCAAGAATATCTAATGGAAAAAAGGATAGTCTCTCTTCAACAAATGGTGCTGGGAGAATGAGAGACACACATTCAGAACATAAAATTGGACCTGTATTTGACACCACTCACAAAAATTAACCCAAAATGAATCAAAGACTTAAACATAAGACCCGACACCATAAAATTCCTACAAGAAAATGCAGAGAAAAAGCTTGCAGGTATTGGTCTTGGTAATGAATTTTTGAGCATGACACCATAAGCATAAATAAAAGCAAAGCTGAACAAGTGGGATTACATCAAATTCCAAAGCATCTACACACCAAAAAAAGCAATTAACAACAACAACAAAAAAACCCTACACAATGGGAGAAAATTCTGGTGAATCATGTATCAGATGAGGGATCAAAGTAAAAAGCATATGAAAAGCTCAGTCAATAAAATAAAATTAAATAAAATCTGGGTGCCTGGGTGGCTCATTCGGTTAAGCACCCAACTCCTGGTGTCGACTCAGGTCATGATCTCACAGTTCATGAGTTTGTGTCTGCACTGGACTCCACACCATACAGTGTCTGCTTGGGATTCTCCCTCCCTCCCTCCCTCCCTCCCTCCCTCCCTCCCTCTCTCTCTCTCTCTCTCTGCCCCTCCCACATTCCCAGTCTCTCTAAGTAAACATTCATAAACATTAAAATAATAATAATAATAATCTAATTTTAAAAAGGGCAGAAGAACTAAACATTGTTCCAAAGAGGACATCAAAATGGCCAGTGAAAAGCACATGAAAAGAATGCTCGGGGCGCCTGGGTGGCTTAGTCGGTTAAGTGTTCGACTTTTCGCTTAGGTCATGATCTCGCGGTTCGTGGGTTCGAGCCCCGCGTCGGGCTCTGTGCTGACAGCCAGCTCAGAGCCTGCAGCCTGCTTCAGGTTGTGTCTCCTTCTCTCTGATCCTCCCCTGCTCATGCTGTCTCTCTCTCAGAAATAAATAAAAACATTAGGAAAAAAAAAAGATGTACAAAAACTCAAACTTTCACACACTGATAGCAGGAACACTGGAAAAAAGTCTAGCATTTCCCCAAACAGTGAAACAGAGTTACCACACGATCCAGCAATTCCATTCGTAGGTACATACCCGAGAGAAATAAAAACATGTCTTCACCTAAACTTGTACCCAAATGCTTACAACAGAACTACTCATAATAGCTAAAAAGTGGAAACCACCCGAATGTCCAGCAACTAGTGAATAAACAAAATATAGCATACCATGAAATATCTGGCAATAAAAAGAACTAAAATACTGATACATATTACAACATGGATTAACTAAAAGCATTATGCTAAATAAAAGCCACCAATTACTAAGGACCAAATATTAAACAATTCCATTAATATGAAATGCACAGAATAGGCAGATCTATAGAGACAGAAAGTAGATGATGTTAAAGAGATACTTGTGAAGAGGTGTGGGTTTCCTTTAAAATAATGAAAATGTTCTAAAATTGACTGTGGTAATGGATGCAACATTGTAAATATACTAAACCACTGAGCTGCACACTTCAATGAATTGTATGTGATGTGAATCATACCTAAACAAAGATGTTTAAAAACATCAATGTGATGAATGCTATAGTAAAAGCATACACCAGACCAGGCAAAGACTCAGAAGTCTGAAAATGCGTAGTAGGGATAAGGAAACCCTCACTGAGAAATCACACTTGAGCTAAATCTTTTTTTTTTTTTTTATGTTTTATTTATTTCTAGGAGAGAGAGAGAGAGACAGCGTGAGCAGGGGAGGGTCAGAGAGAGAGGGAGTCACAGACTGAAACAGGCTCCAGGCTCTGAGCTGGCAGTCAGCACAGAGCCCGACGCGGGGCTCGAACCCACGAACCGCGAGATCATGACCTAAGCGAAAGTCGGACGCTTAACCGACTAAGCCACCCAGGCGCCCCAAGCTAAATCTTTTTAAAAATGCAGTTTGAAAGTATGCCAACAGAACAAACCTAGGAAGAGGATTTCAGATGAAATTAAAAGCACATGCAAAGTGCAACAGAATATATGACAATCCTCAATAATTTCATACAGCCAGGACTAAGTACAATTCCACCTTGAACTAAAAATTCTACTGAAAAGGGACGCAGAGGCAAATTCGTCAAGAACCTTGAATGCTCGAATTTATTTTTTTCTTGCAAGCAACAAGTTTAAAAAAGAAATTTTAACCAAGGAAATAAAATAATCGAACATCTTTTACACAAATTATCTTGACAGTTCCTAGAGGCTGGAGCAGAATAATGGAGTTAGAAAAACTGGTTATGAGGCTACTAATTTAAGGGGAAAAATGAGGATTCGGACTAAACTAAAAACCACAAGCATAAAGGGAAGGGGACCTGGACTAAATGAAAAGTAACAAGCATAAAGGAGGAAAAGGGTGTGAAAAAGGAAAAAAGTAAATTTAATGACTAATTGGAGAGAAGAAAAAAATTAATGAATGAAAATCAGGACCAAAGTTAAACTTGAGATGTTATTGTGGGGGTAACCAACACAGAATGGAAGCCATGGAAATAAGTGACACTATGCAGGAAAAGCTTAGAAAGATGATTTAAAAACAAGGAAGTAAAAGACAAAATACTATGGGACAGTTTTACTCCAAACTGAAATGTTTCTTTGTAATGAATTCACATCAATAAAATCCATAATTTTATTAGCAAACTAACCATAAAGGTTAAAACTGCTTCATTAAAAAATTAGATGGCTTTACGGGGCACCTGGGTGGCTCAGTCAGTTGAGCATCAGACTTCGGCTCAGGTCATGATCTCACGGTTCATGGGTTCGAAGCCCTGCGTCGGGCTCTGTGCTAACAGCTAGCTCAAAGCCTGGAGTCTGCTTCAGATTCTGTGTCTCCCTCCCTCTCTGACCCTCCCCTGCTCAAGCTGTCTCTCTCTCTCGCTGTCTCTCTCTCAGAAATAAATAAAAACGTTAAAAAAAAAATTAGATGGCTTGGAATACTACATGGCAATGAGAAAGAATGAAATCTGGCCATGTGTAGCAACATGGATGGACCTTGAGGGTGTTATGCTGAGCGAAATAAGCCAGGCAGAGAAGGACAAATATCATATGTTTGCACGTGTAGGAGGATTAGGAGGAACTTGACAGAGGAACAAGGGGGAGAAGAAGTGGGGAAATGGTGGGGGAAAGGGAGAGAGGCAAACCATGAGAGACTCTTGAATGCTGACAAAAACTGAGGACTGATGGATGTGGGGGGGAGGAGGGATAGGCATGGAGGAGGACACTTGTGGGGATGAGCACTGAGTGTTATATGGAAACTAATTTGACAATAAACTATTTGTAAAAAAAAATTAGATAGCTTTATGGAGCGCCTGGGTAGCTGGGTCTGTTAAGCGACCGACTTTGGCTCAAGTCGTGATCTCACAGTTTGTGAGTACGAGCCCCACAGCTGAGAGCTCAGAGCCTGGAGCCTGCTTCAGATTCTGTGTCTCCCTCTCTCTCTGTCCCTCCCTTGCTCGTGCTCTGTCTCTCAAAAATAAATAAACATTAAAAAATTTTTTTAATTAGATGGCTTTAAATAGAAAACGATGCTAATTTAAGGCTCATCTAAAGTTTTCAATAAGGTTTTAAAAGATTTGGATTAAAGGCAGCGCAGTGTAATATAATAGGAGAAGGAATAACACAGAGTACCTACATAACGCTCACAGTTCTAAACACTTAATGTGTATTATTTGATCCTCATCAACCCTGCAAAATAAGGAATCTCTTTTCCTTTTTTTTTTTTAATGTTTTATTTATTCCTAGGAGAGAGAGAGAGAGAGAGAGAGCAAGTCACAGACTGAAACAGGCTCCAGGCTCCGAGCTGGCAGTCAGCACAGAGCCCGATGCAGGGCCCGAACCCACGAACCGCGAGATCATGACCCAAGCGAAAGTCGGGACGCCCAACCGACTAAGCCACGCAGGCGCCCCAGTAATCTCTTTTCCTAGAGAGTGAGGCACAGAAAAAGTTAAGTAATTTGCCCAAGGCTGAAGAGCCAGGAAGAGGTGAGGCAAGGATTCCAACACAGTCCCTTCCAGAGCCCACATTTTTAAACACTGTACTGGCTCTCAAAGGCAAGTATTTTAAGATTTTAAAGGAAAAAGCAAAACAAAACAAAAAGCTTGGTATTATCAAGATACCACCATAAACACTTTATATAAGTTATCTAATCTTCAAAATCATCTCAGAAAATATGGTGACTCTTCTAACCATTTTTACAGGTTAGGAAACAGATTTAGAGAGATGAAAAGATCACGCTATATGGCAGAATGATTATAAAATGGCCCAAATTCTCCACCCCTCATGGTATCCATACCCCCTGCAACGGTGACACTGTGGCTCCTCCCGTAAGAAAATAAGAGTTGATTTCCCCACATCTTGAATTGTGACTGGCTTCCTGATTTGCCTTGGCCTCTAAACTTGGTCAAATAATGTCAGAAATGAGGAGCCAGTTCCGTGTGTATTCCTCAAGAGATCTTGCATATATCTACTACCCATCTTAGAATCCTGCCACCACCATATATGAACAAGCCCAGACTTGACTGATTAATGATGAGAAACATGTGCTTCTGTCACCCCCCATAAGAGAGCCAGTAAACTGCCCCAAATGTGAGAAGCCACCCTAGAGCAGCACCCCCACCACCAACCTGCCAAGTGATTGCGGATATAGGAGCAACCACAGATGAAAAAGCCTGATGATCAGAACCATCTAATACATAGATACATGAATAATACACTTTCATTGTAATCACCAATTTTTTTTTTTTTTTTGGCAGGGGTTGGGTTGTTGCAGAGCAATAACTAAAATTCATGGTAAGCAGAAGACCAGGCAGTCTGGATCCAAGCTCACCCTCCCATTTACTACATTATGTAACTTCCTCAAAGTAGGCATGCAATGCTACTGTAGCATTTTCCTTCATGCAAAAGAGAGAAATCACATATGCTCACTATTTCATATTGTTGAAAATTTATAGAAGCTCAAAATACTAATTTTAATTTTTGTTTTCTCCTTTAAGTAAAAAATCTAAGAAGTATACTGGACCTAGAATTACAACTAAATTACTAATGACCACCTCTCATTAAGTATTATATATTTTTAAAAAAACGACTACATATACTTTCCTTGACATACTTACACTTCTTTCAATGTAATAATGTAAATAAATGTTGTGTTCAGGATATCCTAATAAATTCTGTTTTATAAAATGTACTCATTTTTTATTAACTCATTCTCACTTTTTTAAAAATTTTTTTTAATGTTTTTTATTTATTTCTAGGAGAGAGAGAGAGAGACAGCGTGAGCAGGGGAGGGTCAGAGAGAGAGGGAGTCACAGATTCTGAAAGAGGCTCCAGGCTCTGAGCTGGCAGTCAGCACAGAGCCCGACGCGGGGCTCGAGCCCACGAACTGCAAGATCATGACCTAGGCGAAAAGTCGGACACTTAACCGACTAAGCCACCCAGGCATCCCAACTCATTCTCACTCTTAACTGATGTACTCTGCTTCCCAATTCACTGACACACAACACACATCATCTACCCACCTAAATGCATCTATGCCCACATAGTTCCCTCAGTGGATCTTAAGTTTCCACCAAGGGATGCAGCAATGATTAAACTGGAAGCTGAGACCACCACCCAGCCACTCTGGACTTTTCATGCCAATGAATCAACAAAGGAGGAGGTCACAGAACTGACTGTGGTGACTGATCAAGAGAAAACTGATCAAGTATCAAGAGAAAACGAGGTTGCTACTACACTAGAGGGGCTAAGAAATGTACGTCTGAAATGCAGGCGTTCCTCGGGGACACCACTTAGTATTTCCATGTAACATGATTAAAGTTAGAAACAATCCAGGCAAGACTGCTAATGACCCAGACCCTTAAGGAATAAAGGTTTGAGTCACCCTACCAGGCAAGCAACCACAACCAGCTGAGGTACTTGCCAAGAACAGAGGGAATGTGGAATGACAGCAGGAAAAGGCAATTATAGATAGCAACTACAACCGCATGACTGGTTACAGAAATAAACATTCTACTATTTCTTCCTTATTTTGATATAAGAAATCAGTATATATATAAACAACTTTTATTTTTTTTATCTTCCTTTCTACAGCCATATAATAGTAGGTAATCTCATATCAGTATTTAAATTACAGGATATTAAGTAGAAAATGTGACCTAAGCAGAATAAAAATGAACCTAACTATGGATAAAGGAATTTTCTTTATCCATAGTTAGGTTCATTTTATCAGTTGGATAGAGGATAGGTACATGATGTTCATCAAAAGCATAGTTTTGTAACTGTCTAAGTTAGTTATAATTAAAAGAGGGGTCTGTAGGTGCCATGATATCAAAGAATGAACTACTGATGGCTTTTTATTGTCATCTTAGCTAGGTGGGAACAACATTTCTCCAAATTCCACTCCTTGCAGCACGGTTGCAGGCTAGGGTTGGCCTCAAAACACATTCCCATGAAATTTAGAAAATAAAAGTGAAGCAACAGCCATAATAGAACTTCAACATGAAGTCAGGTAGCACTGCAGTTCTCACACACAGTCATAGATCTTTGTGCCCATGTTCGTTGGCATGAGGCAGCAACCGGGCCCACAGATCCCCTAGCTCCTGTTAAACCTCCCTTGTTTTTCCAAGTAATACTAGGGCAGGCTGTGTGCAGCTCCAGTGTGGTATGCCATACCTGCTGATTATGTACATCATCCAAGCTGCAGGTTTGGAAGCAGTGAGAAAGCAATGAAGGTTGATATTTGGGCTTATAGGTTCTAGCTATTTCCGTTAAGTTCCAAATGATCTTTGCATGTTTCAGTTGAACCTTAGTTCCCCCAACTTAATGTCTATCTTCCCTTCCCACATGTCAGCCCTACTGACTTCAAGCCTCGCACCACACTCAGGAATATATTCCTAGCTCCCACAATTCGTAAAACTGAATCACTACAATAATTTTACTTCCCTAATGAAACTCTAGTTGATAAAGATGGAAATGTTATTTAGGATTAGACTACTGTAGAAAGGGCTGAATGTGTCCACTTTTCTCTTCCCTACCTCATATTACACCCAATCAAAAAGTCAAATATCGTATATTGGGGTTATCATGTACCTCACTTTCCTTCTATCAGCAAAAATGCTTTAGGATTTAACTGAAGAACATTAAGTTTCAAATGCACTTACTTTCTAAAGAAGCAAGTTCAAATTTTAAAATCTACCTTTTGGGGCACCTGAGTGGCTCAGTCAGTTAAGGGGCAGACTCTTGATTTCAGCTCAGGTCATGATCTTACAGTTGGGGGGAACGAGCCCCACACTGGGCTCCACGCTGATGGTACACACAACCTGCTTCTGATTCCCCCTCTGTCCC
The DNA here is from genome assembly GCA_017311185.1 of Proteles cristata cristata. NCBI lineage: Eukaryota > Metazoa > Chordata > Mammalia > Carnivora > Hyaenidae > Proteles > Proteles cristata. The sequence continues at coordinate 80,253 of JAESUZ010003049.1, read as the reverse complement.
TCCTCAGCTTGTGCTCTATCTCAAAATAAAATAAGATAAAATAAGATAAAATAAAATAAAATCTACCTTCTTAGAGTTATATTCACATGCAAATAACAAAATAGATGCTGTCCAAATTCAAGAAAACTAAAAATCCACACACTTTAACGTATTTTTAGACTACATTAATGTTAACCTTAGATGTGTGCTGAAAGCAAAACAATAAATCTCTTAGAAGATGTATGCGCCATCTCTAAACCAATTTATTCAGTTCCCTCTTAGACACACTTTTTTTTTTTTAATATCTTTTTAAAGGCAGAGCCATAAATTCAATTTTTGTAGAATGATCCTAAAGGGTCCTCTGGACCTAAGCTGATACCTATCAAAACATTTAAACATAAATAGATAACCAACAGCCCAATCATGAATATAAATTCTGAAGACAGAAGCAGTTGAAACGTTTACATTTTAGTACTTTTTCCACAGAGCATAAGTATTAAGAGGTCAAAGACAACTGAAAAATGATTTTTCCCCAATATTACCTGATCCTCTATGTCCCACTGCTGTCTATCAAAGTACCTGCTAAAAAGAGGCAGAAGGAACATCAGTAGAAATATAGCTGTCCCTTTTACCAACTTTTGTAAACATTCTTTAAATCCTGATTCTTCACTAAATAATTACCTATATAGACCTAGTGTATGTAACTGAAGCAATAGCAAACTTCTATCTTACTCTAAAAATGTGTAACCCTAAAATAAGGTGTGTATTAAGAGCAATTATGCTTTCTTAAAAGCAACTGTGTCTTTTAAGAAAGACAAAAGAAAGCAACCAAGAGCAGGTAGATATTGGGAAATTTGACCACTGAAAGAAAAGAGGCACACTGTGTTCACATTTATACAGCTTTTCCTGAGGGCACTCCTCATCTCCAATAACACAAGTCCACTATACCTCAAGCAGAGAGCTGCAGTTTTACTGAAGTTCATGGCCACAGAGTAGTTGAAAACTCACAGACGCAATTCAGTAAAGGAGTGAGTCATAACAAGAGAAGCCTCAAAAACTCATATAAACTTCTTCAAATTCAAGGAAAAAACCCTTGAATTATGCTTAAAGAAGATTTCAAGGACCCCAGCAGAAAACAACTGGAAAGTTGAAAGAATTCAGCAGCAACGTCAGCTGCCACCCACTGCAGAGAAAAGAGCTTGGAGGTTGAATTCGACCAAGTTACAAGGCTTTAGAAAACACCTCAGGCTTTCTACAGACCCATCTTACTAAAGTATAAGACCAAGTTTCCATAAGTTCAAGATGACCAGCCAATAATTTAATCATACTCCCCAGAGGAAGATAAGGAGAATTTAGAGATGACACATCATCCACAATGTCCACTCTACAATCACAACTTTCTAGACATGAAAACAAGCAGGAAATACGATCTACTGTCATGGGTGGAAAAAAGCAGTTAAGAGAAAAAAAAACCATGAAATAATTCAGATGAGTAAACTAATAAACAAGGATGCTAAAGCAGCTGTTATGAATATGTTGAAAAACTTAATGAAGAATATGGTCGCAATGGGGCATCTCAGTAAATAAATGGAAATTAAAAAAAAAAAAAAGAAAGAACCAAGTGAAATACTAGAACTAAAGGGCACAGTATTTAAAAGTGGGATTAAAAAATCATCACCCCCATATTCACTGCAGCAATGTTCACAGTAACAAAGACATGGAAACCTAAATGTCCATCAGTTGATGAGTTGATAATGATGTATTTTACATATGTGTATATAACAACATACATTCATTCAGTCAAGAGAAGGAAATCTTGCCTTCTAAAACATGGATGATGGGGCGCCTGGGTGGCTTAGTCGGTTAAGCGTCCGACTTTCGCTTGGGTCATGATCTCGCGGTTCGTGGGTTCGAGCCCCGCGTCGGGCTCTGTGCTGGCTGCCAGCTCGGAGCCTGGAGCCTGTTTCAGCCTGTGGCTCCCTCTCTCTCTGACCCTCCCCCGCTCACGCTGTCTCTCTCTCTCTCCTAAAAAATAAATAAAACATTAAAAAAAAAAATTTTAAAAAAAAAAATAAATAAAATAAAACATGGATGAAACTTGAAGGCACTGTGCGAAGTGAAATGAATCAGAGAAAAACAAATACTGAATAGTCTTACTTATACGTGAAATCTGAAAAAGTAGAACTCTCATAGAGCATAAATTGGTGGTTGCAAGGGGCTGAGGTGTGGGAGAAATGGGGAAACTGTGTTAAAGAGTATAAACTTTCAGTTATAAGATGAATGAGTTCTGAGGATCTAACGTACAGCATGTTAACTATAGTTAATGATACCATACGTATTACATAATTGAAAGCTGCTGAGCATAAATCTTAAATGTTTTCACAACACACAGAAAACGTTAGCTATGTGAGGTGATGGTTATGTTAACTAACCTTAGCATGATAATCATTTCACAATATATACGTGTATCAAGTATCATACTGTACAGCTTAAATTTACGAAATGTTATTTGTCAATTATAGCTCAATAAAGCTGAAAAGTGAAAGGAGGAAAGAAGAAGGAGGGAAGGAAGGAAGGAAGGAAGGAAGGAGAGAAAGAAAAAGAAAGAATTAAAGAAAGAAAGAAAGAAAGAAAGAAAGAAAGAAAGAAAGAAAGAAAAAAAGAAAGTAAGTAAGATAGTTGAGGGGTGCTTAAAAGCAAATTAGAAGCAACATAAAAAAGGGCCAATATCAATATAGATCAGTTCAATATCAACATAGACCAGTAGGAATTATTCAATCTAAAGAACTGAGGGGGAAAAGATTTTTAAAAATAAACAGACTCAACAACCTATAGTATAATTTTAAGCAGAATAACAAGAATCTCAAAAGGAGCAGTGAGAACAGGAAATGTATTTTTAAATAATGGCTAAAATGTCCCACATTTGGTGAAAAATATCAAATTACAAATCTAATAAGCTCAGCAAACTCTAAACATAGTATCAGAAAAAAAAAGGAAAAGAAAAAATGTAAATCAAATTATTGAAAATTGACGACACGATGAAAACCAAAAAACAATATACATCTTTAAAGTAAAGAAAAAGACTATCAATCTAGCATCTATATCCAGCAAAAACATTCTTAAAAAAAATAAAACATAAACGTATTCAACTAAAACTGAAGACTTTATCAATTGATCTATGTATTATGCTGTTAATGGAAATTCTTCAAGCTGAAAGGAGATGACATCAGTTGAAACTTAGATGTACACACACACACACACACACACACACAGAAAGAAAGAAAGAAAACCTGAAATAATACGTAGGTATATACAAAGAACTATCTTATTTATTTTCTCTGAAATTCTTCAAAAGTGACTAAAGCAAACGTAGCATTGTGCCAAAGCAAAAAATAACACACCAATCGCACAAAGGTTAAATATAACTATACTCTGTAAGGTTCTTTCATTTTACATAAATAGTCTGTCAATGCTAAATAAAATGTAAAAGTTAATCATGAATATTGTAATTCCTAGAGCAACCACTAAAAATTCACAAAGCAGTTTAGCTTAAAAAGCCAATATGAGATTTAAAATGGGGGCACCTGGGTGGCTCAGTTGGTTAAGCATCCAATTCTTGATTTCAGCTTAGGTCATGACCTCACAGTTTGCTGGCTGCAGCCCCACATTGGGCTCTGCACTAACAGCATGGAGCCTGTTTGGCATTCTCTCTCTCTCCCTCTTTCTCTGCCCCTCCTCCACTTACTACAGTCTGTCTTTCTGTCGTTCGTTCGTTCGCTCTCTCTCTCTCTCTCTCAAAATAAACAACTTTAGAAAAATATTTTAGGTCTTGTGGATTATAGCCCTTGTAGTAGCTATTCTTTCATTGTAGTGTAAAAACAGCGATGGCAATATGGAAATGAATAGGCATGGCAGTGTTCTAATAAAAATTTATTCATTAAGGCAGGCAGAGAGCCATGGATCTGTCCTGCAGTTTGCTGATCTCCTATCTATATTTCTGTAGGTTATTTTATATCCATCTCATTTGTTGAGAGAGGGGTATAACTCCCAGCTATAACTGTAACTTTGTTCATTTCTTCCTGTAACTTTCATGCCTATAACTTAATCAGCTTTGGTTTCATGTTTTTCCTTAATGCAGTTTTCGCCTTAGGCTCTCTAATATTAGGTGCATTCTCATTTAGTATTGGTATGCCTTCTAGATGAACTGACCTTTTTACCTTTGATATTTCTCCTTTAGTGAAGTTACCTTTTTCTTTTTGTAATAAAAATTTTTTAAGATTTATTTTTGAGAGACAGAGTGCAAGTGGGGGATGGGGCAGAGAGAAAGGGAGACACAAGAGTCTGAAGTAAGCTCCAGGCTCTGGGCTGTCAGCACAGGGACCAACAAGGAGCTCAACCTCACAAACCACAAGTTCATGACCTGAGCCAAAGTCATATTTTTAACCAACTGAGCCACCCAGGTACCCCTGAAGTTACATTTTTTTTCCAATATTAATGTAACTACACAACTTTTCCTGTGTTTACTATTTACACTCATGATGTATGATTTTCATTATTAAACTTTTAACCTGACTTGTGTTTTTGTTTTTAAAGTGCATCTCTTATACACAGCGTATATTTAGTGGACTTTCTTTTCATTTTTAAAAATGTTTCCTTTTTTATTGAAGTATAGTTGACATACAATGTTATATTAGTTTCAAGGGTACAATATGGTTATCTAACTAGTTTATGTTATGCTAGGCTCATTGCAAGTATAGTTGTTTATCACAATATAATATTATTACAGTACCAAAAACTATGTTCCCTATGCTATACCTTTTATCCCTATGACTTAATGATTCCTTAACTGGAAGCCTGTATCTACCAGTTTCCTTCACCCATTCTGCCTATTCCCTCACCCTCCATCCACCCTTCTGGCAGCCATCAGTTCTCTCTACTTATGGGTTTGCTTCTGCTGTTTACTTGGTTTTTTTTTTTAGATTCCTCATATAAAAGGCATCATTTGGCATTTGTCTTTCTTTGACTTATTAGCATTCATGTTGTCACAAATGGCAAGATCTCATTCTCTCATTTTTGTTAAGTATTAATTTTGAGAGAAAGTGTGGGGGGGGCATGCTGTGTGTGTGGGCATGCGCATATGCATGGGGGATGGGCGGGGGGGGCAGGGAGAAAGGGGGAGAGAGAATCCCAAGCAGGCTCTGTGCTATCAGCGCACAGCCTGAAAGAGGGGCTTGATCCAACCAACCAAGAGATCATGACCTGAGCTGAAATCAAAAGTTGGATGCACAACCAATTGAACCATCCAGGTACTCTTCTTTTTTTTTTTTTTTTTTTAATATTAAACCTACTTATATAGCAATTTCTGTCTTTGGAGGTTTTGGTAACATTGTATTTAACAATACTAGTATGGTTGAATTTAAGTTTGTTATTTGCTATGTCTGTTGTATTTTTTTAATCAAATCTGTTGTTTGCTAAGTGTTGTATTTAATCTTTTTTCCTCCTATCCTTTACTGTTACCTTTTATGTTAAGTATTTTTAAATAGTCTATTTTAAATATTTTTTATTTATTTTGAGAAAGACTGAGTACAAGCAGGGGATGGGTACCCCTAAAATATTTTTTATACATAGAAAAAGTTTTCTGATCATATTAATGACATAAACACTATTAACCAATCTGACAGAACTATATCATAGAGCATATGCTGCATCATGAGTCTCAAATTTCAAAAGACAGAAATGTTAGTTCTCTGACTCCAACAGAATTATATTCACAACTATAAGAAACTATGAAAACTCAAAATACCTGGAAATCAAGCAACATGTTTCTAAATAACATGAGTCAAAGAAATCACAAAGGAAATCAGAAAATATTTTTAACTAATTGATCATGAAAATACAACATGTAAACATTAAACATGCAATTAAGCAATGCTTAGAAGAGAAAGTACAGCTTCAAGTGCTTAAATTTAAAAAGAAAGTCTTAAGTTTAAATGTCTAAAATTCCACATTAAGAAGCCAGAAAAAATATCAAACCAACAGAAAAAAAGAGTGAAGGAATTATCAAGATAAAACCAGAAACCAACCAAAAGCTGGGAAAAGAAAGAAAATTGCTAAGCCCTAGCATGAATTACAAAGAAAACAAGAAAGTAAAATACAAACTGCCAACATCAGGAATAAAAGACAAATCATGACAAGTCCTGCAGGCATTAAAAGGATCACAATGGAAAATTATAAACCTTATGCCAAGAGATTTGACAACTCAAATAAAACAAACTGCTTGAGGGGCACCTGAGTGACTCAGTTGGTTAAGCATCTGACTTTGGCTCAGGTCATGATCTCATGGTTCATGAGTTCGAGCCCCACATCAGGCTCTGTGCTGACAGCTCATAGCCTGGAGCCTGCTTAGGTATCTGGGTCTCCCTCTCTCTCTGCCCCTTTCCACTGGTACACACACACTCTCTCTCCCTCTCAAAAATAAACATTTTTAAAAAAGCAGTATGGGGGCGCCTGGGTGGCTTAGTCGGTTAAGCGTCCGACTTTCGCTTAGGTCATGATCTCGCAGTTCGTGGGTCCGAGCCCCGCGTCGGGCTCTGTGCTGACTGCCAGCTCAGAGCCTGGAGCCTGTTTCAGTCTGTGACTCCCTCTCTCTCTGACCCTCCCCTGCTCACGCTGTCTCTCTCTCTCCTAAAAATAAATAAAACATTAAAAAAAAATTAAAAAAAAAAAAAGGCAGTATGGGGGCGCCTGGGTGGCTTAGTCGGTTAAGCGTCCGACTTTCGCTTAGGTCATGATCTCGCAGTTCGTGGGTTCGAGCCCCGCGTCGGGCTCTGTGCTGACTGCCAGCTTAGAGCCTGCAGCCTGTTTCAGTCTGTGACTCCCTCTCTCTCTGACCCTCCCCTGCTCACGCTGTCTCTCTCTCTCCTAAAAATAAATAAAACTTTAAAAAAAAAAATTAAAAAAAAAAAAAGCAGTATGAACCATATTTATATCATGAACATAGACACTACAATCCTTAACAAAACAAACCCAAAAACAGAGGAGTGGACAAAACATCATGATCATGTAAGGTTATCCCAGAAATGCAAGATTGGTATCACTTTCAAAAGTCAATAAACGTATTTCACCAAAATAACAGAATAAAGAATAAAAGCCATACAACCATCTCAATAAATACAAAAAAAACGGAGGAATGTGTGACAAAATTTAACACTCAGGAACAATTTAAAATAAAAATCTCAATAAAAAAAAAAGAGTATCTTCTATCTGATTTCTTTTAATCTGCAAAAAACCCACCACTGACATCCTATTTTATGGTGAAGGTCAATGTTTTTCCCTTAATATCAGGAACAAGACAAGGATGTCCATTCTCACCATTGCTCTTTAACAACAGACTGAAGATGTGAGATGGTGCAATAAAGCAAGACAAAGAAAAACCTTGTAAGATGAGGAAAGGAAGGAATAAAATTGTCTTATTCACAAATTATATGATTGTTTTTATAAAGAAAACCCTAAAGAATTTACAAAGACTACTGGAACTAAATGAATTTGAATTAACTAAATTAAATGTAACTATTGCATTTTTGTGTACTAGCAGGAAAAAACTGAGAACACTTAAAAAATTTCATTTGTAACGGCATCAAAAAAGATCTTTAATATATGCAAAATCAGAGAACATTAAAATCTTACTTTTAAAAAATGTTTTTAATGTTTTATTTATTTTGAGAGAGTGAGAGACTGAATGTGAGCAGGGGAGTGGCAGAGAGAGACAGAAAGAGACAGAGAGACATAAAATCTGAAACAGGCTCCAGGCTCTGAACTGATGGCACAGACCCCAACACAGGGCTAGAACCCATGAACCATGAGATCATGACCTGAGCCAAAGTTGGACACTCAACTGACTGAACCTCCCAGGTTCCCCTAAAAAGAATTTGTTTTTTAAAATTTACTTACATTTGAGCAAGAAAGAGAACACGAGCAGGGAAGGGGCAGAAAGATGGATACAGAATCTGAATCAGGCTCCAGGCTCTGAGCTGTAGGCAGAGAGCCGGATGCAGGGCTCCAACGCACAAGGAGTGAGATCATGACCTGAGCCAAAGTTGGACGCTTTAGCGGACTGAGCCACCAAGGTACCTCAAAGCGTTACTTTTTATTACATGTATATAAATTAACACATTGACATATCATGTTATGTGATAGATATGTTAACATATTAGTATGTAAAAATCCACTTTCGTAGGTTGATATAGAGATCTTCCATACACAAGTGTTTATAAAACATGTTAAATATAACCGAAATAAAAGGAGAGATATACAACTGTATAAGTAATTGATGTGTAAGAAACAATCCCAAAACTTAACAACTGAAAACAACATTTAGTATCTCAGTGTCTAAGGGCCAGGAATCCAGAGGCAGCTTAGCTGGTGGATGTGGCTCAAGGGTCTCTGATGAGGTTGTAGTCAAATAATAGGTAGGTATGTCAACTGAAGGTCAGAAGATCTGCTTCTAAGGTCACTCAAGGCTTTTGGAAGAAAGCCTCAGTTCTTTGTCATATAGATGTTAGGAGACAATAATCCATGGGACTCGTATTTCTGCACATCTTGCAACTGAGGATGGATTACCCTTTGTTCTAGATTATCTTTCAAAAATATCTATAAAGCGAACAGACTTAGAAGATAAAGGGTCTCCCCCAAAGCAAAGAGCAGGTATGCTTACTGCACATCAGAAAATATCCAGTTTTGGGGTCCCTGCGTGGCTCAGCAGGTTAAGCATTTGACTCTTGATTTTGGCTCAGGTCATAATCTCACGGTTTATGAGATCAAGTCTCACATCAGGCTCCATGCTTGGGTTCTCTCTCCCTCTCTCTGTATCTCTCTCTGTCCCTCTTCTTGTTCGTGCTCACTCACTCTCAAACACTTAAAAATAAAAATAAATAAAAATATCCAGGTTCCCTGTCTCCTAACTTTCTCTCTTGAAACACAACCCACTGCATATGCAGGGGTCATCTGGCCCTCTTCATGTTACCAGGTATGAAATGGAACTCAAGGAACTGGAACAAAAATGCCAATACCCTAGCTACTCCCATAACTGTAAGAGTCTTTCCAATCTGACCCTGGGGCCCCATGTCTTCTATCAGCATCCATAAAACTGTAATAAGCTAACTTGACAGCTTGCAAGTAGGGTAAAATCTCAGACCCTTCACAGTCTTGACAGTGGGTCTCTGTACAGTATGGCCTCTGGTTTTTTACACAGTGAGTGATGAGGAAAAGACTAGTAACAGGCCACTGTATCTTTTCTAACCCAAGTTTAATAGTGACATACCATCACTTTTCCCATATCCTATTGATCCAATAGATCAACTTTAATCAGTGTGCAACTTGGCTATGAAACAGTGCAAATACCAGGAGACAGGGATCAACGGGAACCATGTTAGAGGCTAACTACCACATTTAAAGTTGGTACAGATCAGTCTCCCTTATATGTATCTACAAAGCAACACAAACCCAATCAAAATCCCAGAAGACTTTTTTATAGAAATTGAGACCCTAAAATACAAAAGAAGTAGACTGGCCAAACAATGTTGGAAGATTCACACTATTTGATTCCAAAAGTTATGATAATAGTGACACTATGACACTGGCATAAAAGAAAGAAATAGATCAATGAAACAGAATTGAGTCCAGAAATAGACCTATACATATAAGTTCAAAGGATTCTGAATAAAGACACAAAGGCTAATCACTGAAGCAAAGGTTTTTTTCAAACAATGGTGTTGGAACTGGATAAATGTATTCTTAAAAATGAACGTTAACCGGGCGCCTGGGTGGCTCAGCCGGTTAAGCGTCCGACTTTCGCTTAGGTCATGATCTCGTGGTTCGTGGGTTCGAGCCCCCGTCGGGCTCTGTGCTGACTGCCAGCTCAGAGCCTGGAGCCTGTTTCAGTCTGTGACCCTCTCTCTCTGACCCTCCCCTGCTCACAGTCTCTCTCTCTCTCCTAGAAATAAATAAAACATTAAAAAAAATTTAAAAAAAAAATGAACGTTAACCTCCTACTTCACACCATGCAAAATAATTAATTCAAGATGGATCATGGCCCTATACATAAAAGGTAAGACTACGAAATTTCTAAATGATAGCATAAGAAATTATTTTCATGACTTTTGGATAGGCAAAGGCTTCTTACAAATCAAAAAGCAAAATCTATTGAAGATAAAACTTAATTAACTAGACTTCATCAAAATACACTATTAGGGAAAAGAAAAGACTACAAACTAAGAGAAAATACTCTTAATACATTGACCTGATGACAACCTGTATCCAGACTATATTAAAACTTTTCAACAAGAGCACCCCAAATCCAGTAGGAGAAGAGAAATAATAAAAATCAGGGCAGAAATAAACAATACAGAATCCAAAAAAAACAGCTGAACAGATCAATGAAACCAAGAGTTGGGTTTTTTTGAAAAAATAAACAAAATTGACAAAACTCTAGCCAGCCTTCTCAAAAAGAAAAAGAGGGGTGCCTGGGTGGCTTAGTCGGCTAAGCGTCTGACTTTGGCTCAGGTCATGATCCCAGTTTGTGGGTTCGAGCCTTGCATCGGGCTCTGTGCTGACAGCTAGCTCAGAGCCTGGAGCCTGTTTCAGATTCTGTATCTCCCTCTCTCTCTGACCCGACCCTGCACGCACTCTCTCTCTCAGAAATAAATAAAACATTCAAAAAATTATTTTAAAAAAGGAAAAGAGAGAGCACCCAAAGAGACAAAATCATGAATGAAAATGGACTTATTAACAACCAACGCCTCAGAAATACAAGCAATTATCAGGGAATACTATGAAAAGTTATATGCCAACAAAGTGGACAACTTAGAAGAAATGGACAAATTCCTAAACTCACTACCAAAATTCATATGGGAAGAGATAGAAAATCTGAACAGACCCACAACTAGTAAAGAAACTGAATCAGTTATCAAAAATCTTCCAACAAATAAGAGCCCTGGGCCAGATGGCTTCCCTGGGTAATTCTACCAGACATTTAAATCAGTTAATACCCATTCTTCTCAAGCTATTCCAGGAAACAGAAATCGAAGGAAAACTTCTAGACTCATTCTACGAAGCCAGCATCACTTTGATTCCCAAGCCAGACAGAGACCCAGCAAAAAAAAGAGAGAACTACAGGCCAATATCCTTGATGAATACAGATGCAAAAATCCTCAACAAGATACTTGCAAATCGAATCCAACAGCACATAAAAAGAATTATCCACCAAGATCAAGTGGGATTCATTCCTGGGTTACAGGGCTGGTTCAATATTCACAAATCAATCAATGTGATACATCACATTAACAAAAGAAAAGATAAAAACCATATGATCCTGTTGATAGATGCAAAAAAAGCATTTGACAAAGTACAGCATCCCTTCTTAATAAAACTTTTTACACATCAATAATAAAAAGATTACTGATTTTTAAGCATGCAGAAAACTTAAAGATGAATTCACAAAAGAAAATACACTAATTGTCAATAACTGTATGAAAAGATGCTCAACATCTTTAGCCACCAAGGAAATCCAAAATAAAACCACAATGAGAAACCATTTCATACCACATAAATGGCTAAAATTAAGACTGATTATCCAAATGTTAGCAAGAATGTAGAGTAACTAGAATTCTCATATATTCATGGTGGGAGAATAAAGTAGAAAATCACTTTGAAAAACTACGTGGGAATTCCTGACACAAACACACATCTGCCTATAAACTCAACTTCATTCCTAGGGATTTACTCAAGAGAAATGAAAACAACCATTTGCAAGAAGGACCCATATAGGTCTTATTCTTAATGGTAAAAAACTGGAAGCAATTCAAATGTCCATCAACAGAAGAAAAGATAAACTATGGTATATGCATCCAACGAAATTCAACTCAGCAATAAAAAGAAAAACTGATATATTCCACTTCATGGATAAATCTGGAAATGTTAAGCAAAAGAAGCTAAATGCTAAAAAGCACACTGTATGAAGACAATACAAAACTAATCCACCTTGTTAGAAATCAGAGTGCTTGGGGAAGAGGGAACTGAATGAAAAAGGCAAAGAGGGAAACTTTTGGGATGACAAAAATGCTCAATATCATCTTTTGGGTACTAGGCATCGATCTCATCAAAGTGAGATCTGTACATTTTATTGTATTTAGTTTACAACTTGATGTAAATATGTAAATATAATATATAAATCAAAAATAAATTTGAAAAAAAGAGCTCATTGTATTAATTTTCCTTTTTCCATTTAGTCTTAGGTTGTCCAGATTTATATTGTGTGTGTGTGTGTATAAATACGAGGGCCAAAAATACACAAGTAACAACAACACATAACGTGAGGGTTTCCATTATAAAAGTATACACAGGGTCTTGTGAGAAGGAGAAAAGAGCACAACACATTGTCCAAAAGAAGAGTCAAGTATCAGAAAAACCTTTCTATTAGGAGGATGAAAAGCAGGTGTCTGGACATGTGAACATGCATGAATGACCATTTCAAGAAGAGAAATACTGCATGCAAAGACACAGAGACAAAAAGTCTAACATAGGAAGGATCTATGAGCAGCTGAGTGCTTTGGGAGTTGAGAGAGACTAAGACAAAGTGACATGAAATGCTGGCAAGGCAGGTAGGTACTATGCCAATACTAAGATATTTGGATTACAGAGGGAGTAAAGAGCCATTGAATAGTTTAAAGCAAAGAAATGACACATTCAAATTCATTAGAAATATCACTCTGTTAACTGTGTAAGGGATAGCCTAGAAGGGAGTGAAGGTGTAAGCAGAGACCTGTCAAAAGGCAAATTCAGACAAACAAGTAAGTCATGTTTACATTTAGTAAACCAATCAATGGGACACGAAATGAAGAGAAATTTAAGAATCCCCAAATGGACAGAAAAAAATGGGTAAAGATTAAAATCAGAGAGTTCACAGGGAAAAAAATAATAGAGAGGGCTCTTAACCATATGAAAAGAAGCTCAGCTTCACTTTTAAGAGAAACGTTAATTAAAACTACACTGAGATACCATTTTTCACCTATCATACTGGCAAAAATCCAAAAAGTTTGATTATACACTGTGTTGACAAGGGTACAGGGAAACAAGTATTCTCATATACGTATATCTGTTATAACCTCCATGAAACACAATTAAACAATTTATCAAAATTTTACCTGTTATATTCTTTGACCCAGCAATACCACTTCTAGAAATTAATCCTACAGACATACCTGCGTATGTACAAAATGATATATGCAACAGTGTTGCTCAATGCAATATTCTTATAAATTTTGTAATAGTAAAAACTAAAAACAATCTAGCTGTCCACCAATGGGCTTTGTAAGAAAATACTTTATTCTGCCTTCTTTTAAATGATTTTGATATCTGGTATATCATAAAACTGGTGTTTTATACTACCAGTTAAATTGTGGTTCATAAGTAAAAAGGAATACTCTGCAGCTTTTGAGAAGCAGAGAGAGAGTGAATAAGCAACTAGCACTTTATACACTAATACATTAAGATCACCAAGGTATATTTTTTTCACTGAAAAAAGTAAAAGCCTGGTGGCTCTGTTGATTAAGGGTCTGACTTCAGCTCAGGTCAGATCTCAAGGTTCACGAGTCTGAGTCCCACATCGGGCTTCAAGCTGATCATGTGGAGCCTGCTTAGGATTTTTCTCTCATCCCCTCTCTCTCCTCCCCTCCACTGCTCTGTCTTTCCCTCTCTCTCAAAATAAACTTTTAAAAAGAGAGAGAGAGAAGAAAGTAAAAGGCAAAGCAGTTAGTTTCCAGCACTGATATAAAACATTTGAGAGACGGGGGGGGGGGGGAAGGAGAAAAAGAAATATGTGATTAATATATTTATAAATGGCTGTATTTTTTTAATTCTTTTAAACATTTATTTATTTTTGAAAGGCAGAGAAAGACACACTGTGAGCGGGGGAGGTACAGAGAGTAAATAGCTGTATTTTTTTAATGTTTTTTTATTTATTTCTAGGAGAGAGACAGGGAGACAGCGTGAGCAGGGGAGGGTCAGAGAGAGAGGGAGTCACAGACTGAAACAGGCTCCAGGCTCTGAGCTGGCAGTCAGCACAGAGCCCGACGCGGGGCTCGAATCCACGAACCGCGAGATCATGACCTAAGTGAAAGTCGGACGCTCAACCGACTAAGCCACCCAGGCGCCCCAATGTATTTTTTAAATCCCCAGGAGGATGCGTTAAGAAATCAAAAACATTAGTAAATTACTGTAGAAATTTAGGAACTAGGCAGATAGGCTATGAATGAGAAATTTTTGATTGTGTATCTTTTCTCTCTTTTGCTGTTTTACTTTTGAAGTACTAATATGCATACAGTATCTATTTTTTAAAATACTTTGAAAATGCTGTATCAGAATCGACAAGATCTGGTAACTCATTTGATATGAGAAGTAAAGAAGAAAGATCCAGAAGACCTCAGGTTTCTGACTTGATAACAAATCTAGTCATCTCTTACAACTTTAAAAACTGATATCTGTGTTATTAACCATGACAAGATGTTACAGGGGATGTTATAGAGGAAAGCAACTCAGTTTTGAATGCGTTGTACTGGAGGTATTGTGCCCAGTACAGTACACAAGAAAAAGACAGGATATTTAGGAGAGAAGTCAGGGATATAGTTGATAACAGAAGCCTCGGAAGAAAACAAAAAAAGAAAATGTTTACATCAGCCTAATTTGCCTAGGAACTATTTATTCTATAAACCCAACTAAACCAAAAAATAAACCAAAAATGCAATTAATTGAAAGAGACAACATAAGGCTGGATATTCATATCCTTTTCTCACAGACATCAAGCTCTCACTAAAGCCTTATTTAATGGATTTAGATAAATTCCCAAAATACACAACAGATTAGAAACATCAAAAAAGACCATGGGTGAAGTTACCAGAGAAAGCAGCATGAGGCGGGGGGAAGGTGATGATGATGATGATACTACCAATAAAGTGCTCTTCTTAAGAGTCAGTCTCCCATGTTATCATCTAAGATGTGGGCAAAACAGTCCCTCCCCTGAAGAGTTTTTTTCATGATTCCTGTACTCTCAGCCTGACATGATTAACCAATTTCCTTTTATCAAATTCTCGATTTCAGATATTTTGTTTACACCTTTCTGAAAACACTTTATTCTGCCTTGTGATCACTGCATAAACCTGTGAATGTACCAACTGTATACTTTCATTCAGTAAATTGTATTGTAGGTCAATTATAGCTGAATGATGCTGTTTTTATTAATGTGAAATATCTGCTATTATCCCCCACTTTACAGATTAAAAAGCTGAGGCTTAGGAAGATTAGTAATTTGCCCATGGTAACATAGCTAGTTAGTAATGGAGACAGAAGAGAAACCTAAGCAGTCTTGACTCTAAGTCAGTCTATATGCTTAATCACCAAGCTCTTCTGCCTTTCTTAGAAAGGGCTGTGCTCATCAAGAATTATATCAAATGCCTACATATGCTCCTACTGCTGTTAAGTCTTAAATGCTAGTGACCTTCCAACTCCCACCTAGGACTACAAAGCCTTGACTCCAATTATGTTATATCATAAAGGTAGAGGGGAAGGAAAGTCAACAGCCAAAAAGAAATTTACCAATGAGACAAAGAAAAAAAGGTGCTCAAGACTTGTATTTCAAAGCTTGCCATTTTGAGTATAAGACTAAATGAAACACTTGAAATCAAAGTTTGATTGCTACTAATAGAGTTGGTGGGCAAGCCTAATTCAGTTGAGCTGGGCTTAACTAAGGGCTTCTAGGACTAATTCTACCTAGACCAGGGTTTGTCAACCTTGGAACTACTGATTCATTGGGCTAGATAATTTTTTTGTTGTGGTGGGCTGCCCTACCCAATGTAGGACGTTTAGCAACATCCCTGATCTCCACCCACTAGATGCCAGTAGCACCAGTTACGACAGCCAAAATGTCTCCAGACCTTGCCAAATGTCCTGACATGAGGTACTGGGGAGAGAGGTGGTGTCCCAAACATCTTCATTTGAGAACCATTGGCCAAGACTAGAAGTAATGAAAAAAAAAAGGGCCAGCTATCTGATGTTAACTAGTATATATGATAACTGCAAGCAAAAACTTTTAACAGCTTTGTATCTTTGCTGTATAAAAATTGTACATATTTAAGGTATAAAACCTGATGTTTTGATACTATGCATACGCACTGTGTAAAGATCCCCACATTCAAGTTAATTAACATCACCAACACACAGTTACCATTTGTATGTAAGGACAGAGGGGTGACTGACAAGAGTCCTTTAAACCAATCACTTCCCAAGGCTACAAGGAAAAAATTTCATTAAAAAAAAAAATGTGAAGCTGGGGGTGAGAGTGGTATGTAGGGATTAAATAGGAACAAAGTCCATGTAGTCATGCCAACATCCCCAGATTTCTACAGTTCAGCATGTAAGGCCTCTGACACTCTAGAAGAACATCAGCTACAGAAAGGTACTACTAAACATCAGAAAATAAATCTAAAGGATGTCTGAAATGAGAACTGTTCCCTTTGACTGGACTGAAGCAAAATCAGTATCCCTTATAATTAAAACTAAGTGTCCCTCATCTCGGGAGCAACTCTTGAAATAACAAGGTCAAGGTTGCTACCCCTGCCAGGGAAGAGGAGCAAATGAAATGACAGCACAGGTAAAACCTAAATGACAGTTGAGGGTGGATGGGCGGAGTACAGAGACAGGAGAAGCAGACAGAAGACAGAGCTGGCCCTATACAAAATTTATTTGCCCTCTCAAATCTCCCTTCCTGCCTGATATACCTTGTTAACACCAAGTTAAGGGCTTTCAATACCCTCAATATTGGCCCTTGGTTACATGGCAATGCACCCCTCAAGGTGCCACAGGCTCTAAAATAATATACCTCTTTAAAAGTTGCACCTCTCTCAGTTCATTTTAGATGGGGGAGGGGGAGGAATCAAATTAAGCTACATCTAAAGTATGTGCTACAAGTAACCTCTGCCCAATAAGCATACCTCCCCCCAAAAAAGAAGAAAAAAAGTGATTACCTTACTCATAATCAAAGAAATGCAAATCCAAAACAAGATAAAAATTTCACATATCAAATTGGCAAGAAGCTTAAGGTTTAATAAAGTCCAATGTTGTGAACAGGTAACAGGCATACTCATAAACCACTGGTTAGTGTAAACTGTTACAACCTAAACATCACTCAAAAGAAAAAAATCATGATAATCTGAATAATAATCATTTTTAATTATGTTGATCTATATGTGCTAATATGAAAACTGCTGTGTCATTAACTAGGCAAAAATTGCAGTTTTTAAAAAAAAAAAATAGGGGCACCTGGGTGGCTCAGTCGGTTGGGTGGCCGACTTCGGCTCAGGTCATAATCTCATGGTTTGTGGGTTCGAGCCCTGCATCGGGCTCTGTGCTGACAGCTAGCTCAGAGTCTGGAGTTTGTTTCGGATTCTGTGTCTTCCCCTCTCTCTGACCCTCCCCTTCTCACGCTCTCTCTCTCTCTCTCTCTCTCTCCCTCAGAAATAAATAAAAAACATTTAAAAAATTTTTTTTAAATGAACAGTACAATATAATACTATTTGTATACATTTTTTGGAAAATAAACTTTCTGGAAACTATTAACAGTGGATTACCTGTTGGGGGAAGAGGAAAAGTAGCTTTTATTTTTACTTTCCTGTACCATCAGAATGTTTCTCATATACATGTATAACTTTTAATCTAAAGCATACAATTAAAGTCCTCGAAGCCCCACAACCTTAACCACTACTCTCACCATCAACTATCCACCCACAGCCCCTCCCCCATCTCCATATCAGAAGGCTGACTAAATTGCCTGACGAGAATTTCACCTAGTAGAGGATATATTGTGGAGATAGATTTTGGATATATATCTGGGGCTTTTGTTTAAAATCTCTTCACTCTAAAACCACTTCTAAAGGATGAAAAAAGGAAGAAGAATCCTTATACTGCCCAGGGCACAACAAACTCTCATTTCCTACTGGGCCCCCAACCATCTTCTAGATGGCAAAGCTTATGGTTATAATATTCTCTCTTCCTATCAGTTTTATATCTGGTGCTGGCTAATTTCATTCTCCCACATAAAGGAAAAAGCCACCACAATTGTTATTGAAGACGAGCAAGACTTAACAGCAGGGTAATCTTACTGTCTTGTTCTCTCAGGTCCCACCACCTTGGTGCAGGTGGCCAACCACTACTCTAAGCTTCCACAGGGCAAGGTCTCCGTCCTTTTTATTGCATCATCTCTGGCACTCTGTATATGGGAGCTCAATATTTGTTCATTTTAACTGAATCAGGTTAAAGCATTCTCTGTCAAAGGGAGAGGCAGGTTAGAGGAGTACTTCCAGGTCATGGCCCTTTAAAGATGCTTCCTGCTCTAATCAGTCTTTCTCCATTCCCCTTAGCCACTTAGAAGTTTTACAACTAAACTAAGCACTTCTAATTACTGCTTATTATTAATGCCTAATCGTTAGAACACAATAACTATTATGGATATGCTTAAATATCTCAGATTAATGGCTTTAAGATGTAAGCAACTAAATTTTCCTCATCTGAGTTTAATCTTCATAATTTTCTCATTGCATGATCATCCTTGCCACTTAAACAATTACAGTCTCAAAGCAGCAAACCTACCCTATTTTTGAACGAGTGAGAAATGGTTAAAAACCCTTTTAACTTATTGGGGAAAATGGTTATAATCGGGTTCATAACATTATAATGTGAGCAAGACGTGACCTCTACACGCTGAGGAGTCAGAACTGCAAACCATTTGGCAGCTTCTTAAATACGCTTAAAAAGTAAATACATTTTCAGAGAAATTACGCGACTTATTTTTAAACTAAGTATTTTTGGAATTTTTCACATTTCCAAGCAGGAATACTCAAACCAAACACAATTTTCTCCAAACATCTATTTTAACTGGAAGTGACAAATGACTGGTGTAGCAAACAGTTTAAAAGTGGAAAAAAAAAAATCCGTCATACATATACATCTTATAACAAAATAAAGTTCAATACTAACCTCAAAATGACTCTGGCTTACAAGTTTCAAGAAGAATAAATGAATGCCATGTCAAGTACCGTTGCACAATGAAAGATCAAGTAACTCCAGAAGAGAGAGACATGCAAAAGGTTATCTTCTGAGACAACTAAGTGGACTGAATCCTGGACAAAAATTATTAAAACCAAACTCTGAAACAGACGGTTAACTTTGAAATATTATTTCTTGATTGTATGAATGGAGAAGGGAATGAAGAATAATATGCTATCTGGCAGGCCTTTTAAATATTACTTAAGTCCTGAATAAAACAATACAGACCATGTAGAAGCTTCTAAGCCTCCAAGAGAAACTAAGAGTTACCCCAATTCCACCATATGAAATATGACTGTGATTTTGGATAAATTACAATCTGAACGGAATTTCTCATGCACACTGTAAGTTGATGATCATCTTTATGTTTCTTTACAGCTCTCAAACACTAACAAAGGAAACATAAATTTATTCTTTTCTGACTTGAATTATGTACAGTACTTGTCATCTGAGTCAAATCACAGTTGACTTCTGTTAGTTCTAGGCACCTATGATCAAAAAAAAGTAGCAATGAGGAAGTCACAGGACAATCCTAATTCTTCAAGAGGGAAAAGCAGAAAAAAACTTCCCAAAATATTCCCTTCCTCATAAAGTATCATTCCTCATCAGGGCAAGTCCTGTCTAATACAGGGCATCACTTTATTGCTAGGCTTACCAAGTTATTGATAAAGTTAAGTCCTCAAAATGTTACTCTTTGTGACTATAAAGCTGCACAACACTTATTAAATAAATTTAAAAATTAAAGCAACTTCTATCCAACAGCCAACTCAGACTACCTGTCAAATACCCTTAGTAACATTTCATGACATCTCCTGACAAGAATCACTATCATCACATTATCTCCTGCAATACCTGAAAAAAGTGAGGAAAAAGAGACGTAACTGGACAGGAATAAAAGCAACTGGAAGAATACAAAAGCTCCTGTGAAAACAAAGCTCACACAAGGAGAAACAATCTCAAAAAAGGAGAAAAAAATAAAGAGCACAAAAGTTCTTTAAAACAAGCTGCCAATCCAAACACTATCTTGTCATTTAAAATATTTAGGCCTTAAGGTAAAACCCAGCTGCAAAAATGGTAATTTTTAAAGTGTTAAAAAAAAGCAAAAAAAAAATCCTGTAATCAAAGAATGTCTAAAGTACACCTTTTCTATATGTATTCTTAAGTTTATTTCAAAGGAAAAATGTTCTGACTTAAGATGTGGGAGTTTTTTTTATAGTTCACTTTTCGAGAATGCATCTAACAAAAGTTCCATGTTGAAACTTTCACCTACATATTCACCAGTATACTTTTTAATTAGGTTTTCTGCTATCGCCAGGTGATACAAGATTAACTTCCACAAACTGACCTGCATACAACTATGGGAATGCTCATCCTACTGTCCCTAAAAATGCTAACATCTCTGACAAATGTACTGCATATATAAGAAGTGTCCTTTCCAGCCCTTATTTTGCTTAACATCACTTTTGTGTTTTTAACTATTTTCCCTAAGTATTACGTGAGTTAACATAAAAAATGCCCTAGCTTGGAACTTGATCTACAGGGGTTAGTTGACAACAACGATTATATTGCCGTTCAAGTTTTAAATAACTGTAATTTATTTACAGCTCACATCTCATAATCACGCTTGAATTTTTAAAGTTTATTAGGAAGACAGTCTAGAAGACTCCCAACTCACTAAACACCTATGACCAGCCTTCGAAATTAAAGGCGGTATCCAAAGTTCCCTAAACCAGTAAGGGTAGGGTCGTTCAGGACAGCACTGCCCATCCAGCAGTTCATAATAAAAGTATGAACACAGCGTTCATAGCACATTCTTCAAAGCAAACTAAAGGGCTCTCTTACTGGGTTAGTCAGGATTCTTAAAACGTGTGTTGCGAGGGTAGGAACCTGCTCTCTGAAACCCTTCCCGGAGTTTACAGCTTCCCCGGGAAGGAAGGCAGTAACATGGCAAGTCTGAAGGCGAGGCTCTGCGTTTCAGGGTTCAGATTCACCCCCTCAAATAACTGTACTTCTGCTCGGCGCAGCCCGAACGTATGTACCAAAAAACAGCAGCAGCAACAACAACATACAAGATTTTTCTTCTGACCAAAACTTTTCGAGTGTCACTAAGATAACAGCGCAAAAATGTTAACCATTTCCAACTGCACCCCATTTTCATTGTCACTCCAACTCCCAGGCTTCCTAAAGGAAAGCCTGAGCCCAGTTGTCGCCCAGGGGGAGTCTCTGCAGCCAGTTCTCGAGCCCTCGCTCCACCAGGTCCTCAGGGTCCCCTAGCACGAGCTCCGAGAGCGCCGTTAGCGCGCTTTATGTCCGGCGATTGGCAAGTAACAGCGTAAAAATGTCACTCTAGCAGCCCGTTTCCTCGCCCGGAGCAAAGGCTGGGCGGCGCGGGCGAGGCGCGCGGGGACCTAGCGAAGGGGCGAAGGCGCCCGAGGCCCGCACGCCGCCCGGGGTTCAGCCCGGACCCGCGCTCCCCGCCCCTCGCCCGGAAGGGGGAAAACCCGCCAGCGGGAGGATTCAACAGGAGCACCGCGCCGCCCGCCTGCCGCCCGGGAAACAGCCGCCGGCCGGCTGGGACGCGGGGCGGCGGCGGCGGCGGCAGGGCGCGGGCGACCCGGCTGCGGGCGCGGACCCCGCCCGCGCAAGGTCACCGCCCGCCGCCCGCCGCCGCCGCCGCCGCCGCGGGCGCCCGGCTGGGGCCAGGGCGGCAAGTTTAATTTCCAGAGGCTGCAACTGAGCCCGCGGCGTGGAGGGAGCGCGCCGGCGGCGGGGCCCTCCCCACCCCCACCGCGCAGCCCGGCCCACGCCCCCGGCCCGCGCCCCACTCTTCCCAGCCCGGGCCGCCGCCGGGGAGCAGGAGGCTGCAGCCCCCGACGCCGGGAGGCGAGTCTCGGCTGGCAGGCGGGCGGCGCTTAAGCCCCGCCACAGACACTGCCGCGGTGGCGGGCGCTGAAAAATGGAGCACGGCGACCAGAGAACAGAGACATTTTCTTTCCGTTAACTGAATTGTTTCCTACCTCCGGGTGCCCGACTCGCTACTCCTCTCACTCCGCTGCTCTCCGGAATCCGCCGCCGCCGCCGCATCCAATCGCCTCCTCCCCCCCCCTCCCCTTCCGCAGCCAGCCCGGCCGTTCCTCCTCCTCTCCGCTTCAAAATGGCGCCAAGCGCTCTTCGGCGGCTGCTCCAATCGAACCGCCGCGGACAGCACCCGGGGGCAGGCAGTGCGGGGCGTGGGTGCGCAGCGCCCCCTGCCGACCAGACAGCCGCGGGCGCGCGCCCGCCGGCCCGCCGGGCTCTCCCCGCCCCGTCCCCGCGCGCGCGCCCGACTCCGACTCAGCCCCGCCCCGTCGCGCGCGCACGCAGCCACACGGGCACGCCGCCGCTGTGGCCGCGGTGGCCGCGAGACAGGCAGCTGTCAGTGACTTCTCTGCTTCTGCGGCGTCCTGGACTTTTACGGAAAACCACATAAATTGTTATGTATTTCTAACTTTGGGGATAAAAGTTGGGGTTTTTTTTAAACACTGAAATTGAGTACTGATGTTGTGCTACATAAATGGAATTGATATTAACTACTTTGCTCTTCATTTGGTAACTCTTACCTAGTATTCTCAAAATACCAGAAACTAGTCTTTTTCACGCTGTGTGTATTATGTCTCTACTTGATCCATAGCTTTCCCATTCTGAGGAATTATTTAAGCAGCAGATGGGTAGAGTGTCAGTGATTCAACCTGTAACAAAACGTTTCACACATATGTTATCATAGTTGTCCTGATTAGAGGCAGAAATAATCTGAATACCAAGAAGATGGCTTCCATCTAGGTTTCTAACCCCCTTCACCTCCAGGAGGTTCTTGCTCCTCCCTCCTGCAGCTTTGGGCGAGTTTGTTTTTTTAATTTTTTTAATGTTTTTTATTTATTTCTGAGAAAGAGAGAGCAGAGGAGTGTCAGAGAGAGGGAGATAAAGAATCTGAAACAGGCTCCAGGCTCTGAGCTAGCTCTCAGCACAGAGCCCAATGCGGGGCTTGAACCCACCAACCATGTGATCGTGACCTGAGCCAGTCAGATGCTTAACCAACTGAGCCACCCAGATGCCCCTGGGGGAGTTTGTTAAGAGTTGATCCCGATGGGCTAAATGGGAGAGAAGCCCTGAGGACATTTGTTGGGATGAGCACCGGGTGTTATGTTATATGTAAGTGATGAATCACTAAATTATATTCCTGAAATCATTATTACACTATCTGTTAACTAACTTGGATTTTAATTTAAAACAAATTAAGTATATCGGCTCCAAAAAAGAAATAAAAAGAAATAAATAGTTGATCTGGTAATTACCATTAGGACAGAGAGGAAAAAATAAGGCTTCAAAGAAGCATAGTTTCTGACTAAAGAAACCATGTTTTATACAAATGCAAGTGGCTTTCTAGAAATTTGTAATATAAACCTTCATTTAAAGCAACTGGAATATGAATGAAATTGGTATTAAAACAAAAATAAACTTCTGTGTTAGGGCTTTAAAAAAAATAACCAAGTCTGGGGACAGGGTAGATGTAGTAAACAAATCTCTGTACCTTCCTCTGAATTTTGCTGGGCACTTAAAACTCATCTGATGAAAATGAAGTCCAAAAAATGACCAAATTGTAATTTATCAGGAGAAATATAATAGGATGTGGCATAATTTAAGATAGTTAAGAACATAAACCATTCAAAACTCAGCTGTAACTGCTGCCTACCTTGAGAGAGGAATTATATGGGAAAGATGTAAAAAAAAAAAATGCTGATTTTATGCAGACATGGTCAGGAGAATTATCTTTGAGTATAAAGAACCACAAATCCAGTTACCAGCTGGACTAGTTTTCTACTGCTGCTGTAATGCATTATCACAAAGTTAGTGGCTTAAAACAACACAAATGTATTGCCTTACAGTTCTGTGCCTCTGAGGACCTGCAGAGGTTTAACTGAAGTAAAATCAAGATGTGGGCTCAGCTGTATTCCTTTCTGGAGGGTCTAGGGAAGAATCCATTTTCTTGCCTTTCTAGCTATCAGAAGTTGATCACATCCCTTAGCTCGTGTGTCCCACTTCTACCATCTTCACAAGTAGCATGGCAGCTTTTCTCTGACCCTGTTTCCCTTGTCACATCTCTTTCTATGACTCCTTTCTGCCTCCATTCACTTTTAAGGACACTTGTGATTATATTGGGCTCCCCTGAGTAGTCCAGGATACCGCCTCTCCCCCCATCTAAAGTCAGAAGATTAGCAACCTTATTTTGATCTGCAACCTTAATTTCTCTTTGCCATGTAACCTAACCTAGCCACAGTTCCGAGGACTACAACATGGATATCTTTGGGGGCTATTATTCTGCCTACATTTACTCACATTAGGGTATCTGGACCTTTTATTTCCTTTTGGTAGGTTATAAAGCTGAGGTTAAGGGGATTAGGAAGTTGGAAGACATTAGGAACACACATAGTTAATATGAACACTCTAAAAATCCTACATTGCCCCCTAGTACATTTTGAATACTCTTCTTTATTTTTAAAAGTTTTTAAATGTTTTTATTTATTTCTAGGAGAGAGAGAGAAACAGCGTGAGTAGGGGAGGGTCAGAGAGAGAGGGAGTCACAGACTCTGAAACAGGCTCCAGGCTCTGAGCTGGCAGTCGGCACAGAGCCCAACACGGGACTCGAACCCACGAACCGCGAGATCATGACCTAAGCGAAAGTCGGACACTTAACCGACTGAGCCACCCAGGCACCCCATTTTGAATACTCTTCTGCTACACTCTACTACACTACTAGATTAGCCTCACTACACTAATTGGCTTAGTGTAGTGTAGTGCTAATTAGTGTAGTGCTAATCTACACTAGATTAGCATCGTTTCTGAAACCTTTGTTATTCCACACCTGAAGCCAGAAATCATACAGTCTTGACTATCCACCCTACCCTATTTGGGGGACAGTTGAACCTTGCAGGAAGTATGTCAACAGATATGCTGGAGAAATATCTCTTGAGGGTCTAGAATTTCAAACGAATGCCATTTGAAAGAAAATAATTTCCAGGTTAAAAAGAAAATAGGATGCTATATAAATGTACTCTAGAAATACAGTTTTGTTGACAATTATATTTATTGAAATATATGAATTGCAAAATTAATGTTAGAATCACTTTCTAAAATGCACTGGAAGTATGCTGAACTATAAGAAGCTGTGTGGGCAAGTCAAAAGAAAAAAACGAGAGAATTTCTGAAAGGTAATGTCTGATTAGAATAAGCATATCAGGGTGCCTGGGTAGCTCAGTCGGGTAAGTGTCCACCTTCGGCTCAGGCCATCATCTCAAGGGTCATGAGTTTGAGCACCACATTGGGCTGTCTGCTGTCAGCACAGAGCCTGCTTCAGATCCTCTGCCCATCTCTCTTTCTGCCCCTCCGCCCCCGTCTCTTTCTCTCTCTCTCTCAAAAATAATATTAAAAAAAGAAGTGTGTTATTTTACTTTCACAGTCATCATTTCATTCCAGAAGCATCTAAATATAGTCAGTAAGTGAGGGGACTGGGCCTTACCTAGACATAGGCTATTATTTATTCTGTGTAATTCAAAGTACATTCCAAAGGCGAGTCAATCCAAAAATATGATCCCTGCCAGCCTACAAAAGTGCAGAAATTCCAACTAGATTAATTCTTTGGGTTAAGGTATTGTATATTCAGAAAACATGTTGAAATGTGTGTTACTTGAAAACGGTAACCCACTAGCCCACAGGTATCTACTAACAGAGACTAAGCTCAGTAGAAATTAACTTGGTGATGTTTAGGCATTAGGCAATCAGGTGATGGACTGAAGCAATCTTCTCCAAAACCCTGAAGTCAGACCCTTATTCATAACACAGCCGTCATGGAAAGATAAGCATAGGTGTTCTCCTCCACCCTCAACTAAAACTCAGCTTCTGGTGCCTAGAACTCCTCCCTTTATGATTAATTCCTTGTATTAAGCATTTCCATTCTGTGACTTTTATTTTTATTTTTAAAAATTTTTAAGTAAACTCTACCCCTAACATTGGGCTCAAACTCACATCCCCAAGATCAAGAATTCCAGTGTCTACCAATGGAGCCAGCCAGATGCCACTTAAACATTGTTTCATTTTTGCCTATTCCTTTTACTTATTTACTTAATTTTTTAAAAGTAAGCTCTATGCCCAACATGGGGCTTAGACTCAAGACCCTGAGATCAAGAGTCACATGTTCTATCTACAGAGCAAGCCAGCTACCCCTTCTGTGACCCTCCTTGAAATGCAAATATTTCTGGAAGAATGCATATTCCTGGAAGAATGCCACTGTACCCCACTGTCTGGGGGTAGTGGTTCTTGACTGGAGTGGATTGGAAGAATCCAAAAATCACCTGAGAAATTTCTGCAAACCGCATGTCTTGAGCTCAGCCTTCTACTGGCCTTACATTAACAGAAGATTATTTCCCTTTCTATGGAAAGAAACAGATAAGAGAGACAGAGCTGAGAAAGGCACTAGGATCTCCAAACAGGGAGAAGAACTAGAAGGGGAAAGATGTCACAAAGGAAAATTAGGGAAAGGTGACTTTTGCCTACTTCATCGTACATCTTAATACCAGAGCTAGCAAACATAAGCCAAAGCAGTTCCCTTCTGATTTTCTTTCTTCTTCAGGAACTGAAAATGCTCTCTTTTTGAATATTGTCTCAGAGGTCTCATCTTGTTAAGTACATTTTGTTCCTTAAAGAATTCTAGAACATCTTCTTACCTACCTAATAACCAATGGTACTCCTGATCTACGCAAACATTATACTAAAATTCTTTTTTTCTTTCTAAAAAATTCTCTTGGATCTTTAGAGGAATGTGCATATGTGTGTGTTATCAAATATCATTTGAGTATGTATCTACCAAATATACATACTTGGTAGAGTCTTCTTGGTTTCCTTGGAGTTGAATAGCATAGGTCACCATTGCGAGTGAGGTCTGAGCTGCTGACTGAGGATTCCTGAATATATGAGGCAGAAGAGCCAAAGCAAAGACCATTCACTCTTATCCGTAGTCAGCACTCAGCAGTATGTGTAATCCATGAGCCTGCACTTGATTAATGGAAGGAAATTACATTTATTTACACTGTAAATCCATGCTATCCAATTGAAATATGAGGTGAGCCATGTATGCAGTTTAACATCTTCCGATTTTAAAAAGTAAAAGAAACCAGTGAAATTAATTTTAATAATATTTTATGTAACATAATATATCCAGAATATTGTCATTTCCACATGCCATGAATATGAAAAATATATTAATGAGATATTTTACACTCCTTTGTTCATATTGTAAATTTTACATTTAAAGCACATCTCAGTTCCCACTAGAGATATTTCAAGTGCTCTGTAAGCACATGTGGCAAATGGGTTCCTACTGTGAACAGCACAGCCAGCACCCCCTGGAATAAAATGCTACTTTTAAACAACTTGTAATAAATATCAAACATTGTTTTATTATGTATTCTTTGCAACTGTTGAAGTTGTTAAGAATTATGCTCAAACCAGTTAAAGCAAATGCATATAAATATATATAGGGAATACACAGATATATACTTAAGTAGTATCATATGTGTATAGTATGTACATGGTTATTTTATGTTCATGTTTTTAATATAGAATAATGACTTACTCTAAATTTCATATTTTATGTCAGGTATATCATTGGTTCAGCTATGTAAGAAATCAAATGAGAATTGATCTAAGGAATATTGCGATTAGCCACTAAAACTAGCCATAATCTCGGCAAGCAATTAAACTTAGTACCAGAACCATACCTACAGAAATACATGAGCTTCTTTAAAAGCATTTTTTTAGAATAAATTTCTTTACATCTTGTTAGATATAATGAGCAAGAGAACAATCTGGCCAGATGACAGAATGGAATAAAAATGAGGACTCTCCCCCAAACCTCTTATTTATATTTTGCTTTTAATTGTCTTGCACCCAGGGCAGCTCCTACAAGTGTTGATTAGGTAAATCTGAAGCTATAGAGCAGCCTACTCCTACCTCAACCAGACACCTTTACTTAACTTAGCCACTTTTATTTATTATTTCTCTTTACTTCTTCCCCAGTTCCCACACCCATACTGCTTTGCCCATGACTTTTTTGTCCTGTATGTTTACCCTTCCTCTCCATAGTGTACTGCCTATGCTATTTTAAACTGTAGAAATTTTTCACCTCACTTTAGTTAATAAGGGTAAAAATAAAACATTCCCTATTCTTTTGCAGAATCTCAATCATCTCTCCAAATAAGATGTGGATACAATATTAATCCTACATATGTATATCTACATTTAACAAGTGTATTCTTTATAAGCTCATGTTACTTCTACCTATAACAAAGGAGAGGCTGCTTTTTTTATAGGCTCGAGCTAGATGTAATTTCTTATATAAAATGCACCTAATAGACCTTTAATTACTTTGATGGTGCCTTTTTAAAATTTATTACCAGTTTGTTTATAGATATTATTGCTTTAGAGTTCATTAGGAATGGGCATCAAAAAGATACCATGAAAACATTTTGAGAATTTTAGGGTTCATTAAGCATAGAAATGATCACCTCTTTCAAATCACTTTCCATAAAGAAACTGAGACCAAAAATCTAAATGACTTGTACAAAGATATATAAATAGGGGAAAATTTTTAGTGATTCGCATCATCTTCCAATTAACTTAGAAAGTAATTTCAATGGGATTCATTCCATCTCAAAAATATGTTTGAATATCTTTTTAAAATATAAGTCACAAACAAACTATGAATTTATGGAAGTACTGAGGGACTTGTGAGAAGGCAAGAAAAATGGAATCTTAAGTATAGTGCATGGTTGCTTCAATATGTTCTTTTGAATTTGTTATATATGTATATATATTATAAATTCTATAATTTATAACATTAATATTATATATAATAAACCTTTTCATTTTGGTAAGAAACATAAAATTCACCTCTTACCCATTTTAAGTGCACAGTTCAGTAGTGTTAAGTATTATTTCCATTGTTATGAAAGAAATCTCCAGAACTTTTTCATTTTTCAAAACTAAGACTCTACACCCATTAAATAACAACTCCCCTCTTCTTCTTTGCCCCAGTCCCTCATAGCCACCATTCTCTTTTCCATTTCTATGAATTTGACTACTATAGGTACTTCATACATGGGGAATCATATAGCATTCATCCTTTCATGACTAGCTTATTTTACTTAGCATAATGATAAACTTTACTTTTTAGTATATGTGCTGCTGAAGCAAGCACTAAACCTTATGTTTCAAAAGTCCCAGAGTTAGATAACGAAGAGATTTTTATATAAAATATCATACCTGCGATTACCATCTAAAGAGAGATTTGTGTTTAGGAAAATATTTATCATCAATTCAATTTCAGGAAATAATAAGAGATACAGAACCAAGAGCAATGTCACTTGAAGAATAATGAGAATGACATAGGAGAGTTGAGACTGCAGCTCTGAATATTTGGGCAAAGGCGTATGACTTTGTACTATATCATGTATTCCATATACACACATTTTCAATCTCTAATCAGTGTTTTATTTTGCACAATAATCACAATCAGCATTCCAGTGGAAGATAGCCAAAAACACCAAACCAGTTTTTCAGTGTCCTGTTTCTGTTCTAGGCAAACAGGTCCATGTTTGTGTTTGAAGTTAACAGACTGCTCTATAGCTACCCAAAAGTTCCTATCATGTTTCATTGCAGGCAAATTAACTTAACTGCTGATACTCACCCTTCAAAGATATGTAAGAAGCATTCTTTGTTTTAACACGAGAATTCTATTTCTTCTCCTGGCTGTAGTAAAAATAGTTAATATTTGAAAGTTGACTATACTTCGTGGCCAGCAGATGGAGCTGTTGAAAAATATTGATGTTGCTTCTAAAAAAATTTTTTTTAGTTTGCTGAGATAAAACTAGTTAAAGTATATTTTTTGACATGTAAATAAATAATGTGTTTATTGCAGAAAAATCTAGAAATGCATTTAAGATTAAAAAGAAAAAATCAATTATAATCATGCCACTACAAAAAATTACCTTTTTTAAAATAGTGTTTATTTTTGATAGAGAGAGACAGAACATGAACAGGAGAGGGCATAGAGAGAGGGAGACACAGAATCAGAAGCAGGCTCCAGGCTCTGAGCTGTCTGCACAGAGCCTGACATGGGGCTCCGAACTCACAAACCATGAGATCATGACCTGAGCTGAAGTTGGACACTTTACTGACTGATCCACCCAAGAACCCCTATAGAAAATTACTTTTAATGTTTTGTTGTATATCAGCCCATAATATATTTTATTCATATGTTTACATTTACATTTTATAAAAATGTAGTTTTATATGTTTTATAATGTGAGTGTAATATATATTAAATATACATTTATAATGTTTTATAATATGCCTTATCTTTTTAAAGACACAAGATGTATTTGCCTGTATAGAAATCACCAGGGATAATATTTAAAATATTTGCAACTTTACAGGATAAGAAAGGACAAATCAGAATGGATATTGGCTGTAGCTTGAACAGGATGCTTAATGCTCCTTAGTGTGCCAAGCATTCATTCACTCTTTAGATGATAGATATGGGGAAGGTCTGAGGAGTGATAGAAAAGGGCCGGAATACCCAAGGAGGAAGGAGAGTACTCAGGAAGTCAGCGAAGCAACTATGTAACAACCTTATAGAAGACTTTCGTTATTTTAACAATGAATTCAGTCACATCAACAGGTAGCAGCTGAATGAATTATCCACTCTAAACCTTCTGAAAGTATATTTAAGGATACACAAATTCAGTATTCTCATAGGAAGAGATCTGGGTAGCTTGGGAACAACAGTAAAAGAGAAATTTTTACCTTTGGCACCATGAGTATGTATTTAACATTAAAAATAGTTTTTAAATAAAATATCATGAATTAGTTTCAGGTTAATAAATATATACTTATATATCATTATTTTTAGTGACTATAATACTACTATATTGTGTCAATATATCATAATTTATTTAACAAGCCATTATTGTTTAACAGTTCAGTAATGAATTGTAACACAGAATACGTTTAAATCCATGACCTCACCTGTTCGTGCTGCCTCTCTCTCTCAGAAATAAAAAATAAATAAACATTTAAAAAATCCATGAGTCACGATATATTTTTATTTATTATTATTTTTAATTTTGATGTTTTATTTTATTTTTGAAAGAGACAGAGTATGAGTGGGGGAGGGATAGAGAGGGAAACACAGAATCTGAAGCAGGCTCCAGACTCTGAGCTGTCAGCACAGAGCTCAGTGTGGGACTCAAACTCACAAGCTGTAAGATCATGACCTGAGCTGAAGTCAGACACCTAACTGACTGAGCCACCCAGGCGCCCCAATATATTTTTTAAGTAAAAACACTTAGTTACTCTTGGAGGTTGCTAATGAACCAACTCATTGTTTTGAAACCTGGCAAATAAAGGGAAAGAATCCATCATTTATCCTGCCTGTCTATACACACTGTGCCAGAGGATAATCATATAATTTTCTTTGAACAGAAATAGTCTAACTAATAAAGAAGGAATGATAGAATTAAAATATCATCATTTGGTAAACCTGAATTAAAATAACAGATGCAGACACTGAACATAATCACCTGCTAACATCCCACAGGAACAATAAAACATTAAAGGAACAACAGAACAATAGAGGAGCAACAAGACATTAGAGAAGCAACAGAACGTTAGAGGAACAACAGGACATTAGAGAACAACAGGACGTTAGAGGAACAACAGAACGTTATAGAACAACAGAACGTTATAGAACAACAGAACGTTAGAGGAAGAACAGGATGTTAGAGAACAACAGGACGTTATGGGAACAACAGGACGTTAGAGGAACAACAGGACGTTAGAGAACAACAGGACGTTATGGGAACAACACGACGTTAGAGGAACAACAGGACATTAGAGGAGCAACAGGACGTTAGAGGAACAACAGGACGTTAGAGGAACAACAGGACGTTAGAGGAGCGACAGGACGTTAGAGGAGCGACAAGACGTTAGAGGAGCGACAAGACGTTAGAGGAGCGACAGGACGTTAGAGGAGCGACAGGACGTTAGAGGAACGACAGGACGTTAGAGGAGCAACAGGACGTTAGAGGAGCAACAAGACATTAGAGAACAACAGGACGTTAGAGGAACAACACGACGTTAGAGGAACAACACGACGTTAGAAGAACAACAGCATGTTAGAGGAGTGACAGGACATTAGAGAACAACAGGGCGTTAGAGGAACGACAGGAGGTTAGAGGAACGACAGGACGTTAGAGAACAACAGGACGTTAGAGGAGCAACAAGACGTTAGAGGAGCAACAGGACGTTAGAGGAGCAACAAGACATTGGAGAACAACAGGACGTTAGAGGAGCGACAGGACGTTAGAGGAGCGACAGGACATTAGAGGAACAACACGACGTTAGAGGAACAACAGCATGTTAGAGGAGTGACAGGACATTAGAGAACAACAGGGCGTTAGAGAACAACAGGACGTTAGAGGAACAACAGGAGGTTAGAGGAGCATCAGGACGTTAGAGGAGCAACAGGACGTTAGAGGAGCAACAGGATGTTAGGGTAGCGACAGAACGTTAGAGGAGCGACAGGACGTTAGAGAACAACAGGACGTTAGAGGAACGACAGGACGTTAGAAGAACGACAGGACATTAGAGAACAACAGGACGTTAGAGGAGCGACAGGACGTTAGAGAACAACAGGAAGTTAGAGGAGCGACAGGACGTTGGAGGAGCAACAGGACGTTAGGGGAGCAACAGGACGTTAGGGGAGCGACAGGACGTTAGAGGAGCGACAGGACGTTAGAGGAGTGACAGGACGTTAGAGAACAACAGGACGTTAAAGCAGCGACAGGACGTTAGAGGAGTGACAGGACGTTAGAGGAGTAACAGAATGTTAGAGAACAAGAGGACGTTAGCGAACAACAGAATATTAGAGGAACAACAGAACGTTAAAGGAACAACAGGACGTTAGAGGAACAACAGGACGTTAGAGGAACAACAGGACGTTAGAGGAGCAACAGGACATTAGAAAACAACAGAATAACAGAATGTTAGAGGAAAAACAGAACATTAGCTGCTCTGATGGGAAAACATAGCAGCACCTATGCAGTCATTTTGCCATAAAAATCTTACCTGTATCTGATCAAGCCTCCTGATGTAAGTACCAATTAATTAGAAATATAGAGAAACATATCCTGGGGTTCCTAAATAAATTCCAAAGGAAAGGCAACAAAAGCAAAAATAAGCAGGACTATATAAAACTAAACAACTTCTTTATGGCAAGGGAAACCAACAAAAAAGCAACCTACTAAATGGGAAAGAAATATTTGCAAATCATGTCTCTGGGAAGTAGTATCTAAAAGAACTCATACAACCCAATAGCAAACAAATAAACAATCTGATTTTTAAAAATGAGCAGAGGAGGGGCTCTTGGGTGGCTCAGTTGGTTAAACTTCAGCCTCTTGGTTTCAACTCAGGTCATGATCTCAGGGTTTGTGAGTTCAATTCCTGTAGTTTGTGAGTTCAAGCCCTGCATCAGGCTCTGCGCTGACAGTAGGGAGCCTGCTTGGGATTCTCTCTCTCCCCCTCTCTCTTTGCCCCTCCATGCACTCTTTCTGTCTCTGTCTCTCTCTGTCTCTGTCTCTCACTCTCTCAGAATAAATAAACAAACTTAAAATAATTGCTAAAAAATGGGCAGAGGAACTGAATAGATATTTTTCCAAAAAAGACATGCAGGTGGCCAACAAGTACATGAAAAGATGTTCACATCCCTAATCATCAAGGAAATTCTAATCAAACCCACAATGAGATATCACCTCACACCCTTTAGAATAGATATTAACAAAAACACAAGAAGGAATAAGTGTTGGTGATAGGTGGAGGAAAGGGAATCCTTGTACACTGGTGGGAATGTAAATTGGTATAGCCACTGTGGAAAACAGTATGAAGGTTGGTTCCTCAAAAAGTAAAAAATAGAACTAATATCTTATATTGATTCCATTTCTGGGTACTTAGCCAAAGGAAATGAAAACACTACAGGATGCTTGGGGGGCTCAGTCGGTTAAGCATCCAACTCTTGATATTGGCTCAGGTTATGATCTCAGAGGTTCATGGGATCAAGTCCTACGCGGGACTCTGAGCTGACAGCCTAGAGCCTGCTTGGGATTCTCTCTCCCTCTCTTTGCCTCCTCTTCTCAAAATAAATAAATAAACATTAAAAAAAAGAAAGAAAACACCAACTCAAAAAGATACCTGCTCCTCCATATTCATTGCAGCATCATTTGCAGTAGCCAAGATATGGAAACAACCTACGTGCTCAATGAAAGATAAATGGATAAAAATGATTATATATATATATACATATATATATGTATATATATATGTATATATATATATACACAATGGGCTATTATTCAGCTATAAAAAAGAAGGAAATGTTGCCATTTGCAACAACATGGATGGACTTTGAGGACATTATGCTAAGCGAAATAAGACCGAGAAAAACAAATACCATTGAAAAACAAAAAGCTCATAGGTATAGAGAACAGATTGGTGGTTGCTAGAGGCACAGGTTTGAGAAATGGGTGAAATGGGAAAAACTTCCATTGATAAAAAAAAAAGGCATGGGGATGTAATGTACAGTATGGCAATTATAGTTATTAATTCTCTATTGCATCTTTTAAAGTTGCTAAGAGAAGAGATCATAAAAGTTCTCATTACAAAAAAAGTTATGTGACTATATGATGACAGATGTTAACTCGACTTATTGTGGTAATCATTTGTATACAAATATATATAAATATCAAATCATTATGTTGTACTTCTGAAATGAACATAATGCTGTACGTTAAGTATACCTCAATAAAAATAAAAGATAAATTCCAATGGGAAAATAAATGAGACGTGGAAACATTTTGAACATTAAGAGATTAACTGACCACTTGCAATGTGTGAATCTACTTGGATTCTGATTCAAAAACATTAAATGTAAGAAATAATTATGCTATTAATGAGATAGTTGGAAATTAGAAAACTTGGATATTTAATGATATTAAAGAATTATTGCTTAATATTAGATGAAATAAAATAATGGTATAATAGTCATGTTAAATAATTACCCAAAATGAAGCATTTTGTTTGTTTTCTTTTTCTTTTTTAAGTATTCTGTTTCTTGATCTAAGAATTAGTTACCCAGTGTGTTTATTTTGTGAAAATTTGGTGTGTGGCACCTGATTTAAAAACGGGTAAGGGGCGCCTGGATGGCTCAGTCAGTTAAGCGACCGACTTCAACTCAAGTCACGATCCCGCAGTTCACAGGTTTGAGCCCTGCATCAGGCTTGTGCTTACAGCTCAGAGCCTGGAGCGTGTTTCAGATTGTGTCTCCCTCTCTCTGTGAACAAATCTACCTAAAGTATGTAAGTACACATACATCTACACAGAAAGGCACTGTAAAATTGTGTAAAGAGAATGGATATCCTATGAAACTAAGTTAGATCCCAACCCCACACTGTGAATCCTGGGCAAGTCACCTAATCTTTTAAATACTCAATTTAATGATTTGTAAAATCTAAATAATAATATCAGCCACCTTTCAGAGATATTGCAATAATTCAAAAGATTGTATATGAAGCCCCAAATACAAGTCTACGGACATTGTAGTCACTTAATAAGTGGAAATTATTATTAAATTCTATAGGTAACCAATTTTATGTTCTATAAGGAATCTCTAAAACTAAGATTGGCATGTAGCTATCATTTTTTTTTTTTACAAAGAACAAGAGTTGGTAAGTTTCAAAGATGATGTGGCAAGTCTTCACCATTCAGTTCCTTGGCACGGACATCACAGTTCTTTTTTATGACTTGGGAGCATCACCAGGCTGCTGAAGGCAACTGATAGCATTTCAAATGCATTTCCTTTAAAAACACAAAGTTTGTAGTAGAGGGGATGCATGGAATGAGGAGGCCAAGTTTAAGTCAGCAAAGAGCTTAACCACCAGCTGCTGAAAAAAGGGGGATGAATTGACTCCCAGAAGAAAGGAAAGATCAGTGAGTCAGCGGCTAGGCACCAGGGAAAGTCAAATACACAATTTACTTTATTTAAGACCCCCCACTTCTATAGTTTTACCTCCTACCATTATCTTTGCAACAGCCTCTTCTTTCTAGCCCTAACCTCACTATAATCAAAGCTTCACAAAGTTCTACAAAGCAATTCTAATTTTGCCATTTCCTTATCTCCCTTCCCTACAAGTCATAGCCTGAAATCCGTGGTACATTTTACAGAGCTCTTTGTGACCCTTACCCCCGCTTATCATTCTATTATAATATACAGTGTATACTCTGGCCAGATGGAATTATTTGGAAACTTCTCTGTCTTGCCTCCTTGACTTTGAGTATCTTGTGCCTTTCTCCTCCAGAAAAATCTCTGGATACTTTTCAAGACTCAGCTCAACTTCCCCCTTCCTTAGAAGCCCATCAAAACACTCAAGTAGATTTGGACAGTCCTTTAACCATATTCTATAACTTCATTCTCACTCTAATTACCTTGTATTTTTTCTATTTTTAATTATTTGTTTATATGTCTATATCTCTCTCTAGACCATGAGTTCCTTATGTTTGTACTCTCAACTGTTAGGTCAGAAAGGGCTTCCTATATACTGCATCAATTAATGAAAATGGCTATAGAATATTAAGGATGACTGTGGTGATATTTGTGTACTGGAAGAACAATCATAGGCAGAACAACATAGACTAGATGAGGTTGGGTTAGCAATTGGACTCAGACTTAGTAGCTATATGATCTTAGGAAATAGAAATCTGATCAAGTGACTTCCTGGATGTAATGGCATCTCACTGCCCTCAGGATAAAGTCCCACTTACAATCACTACAAGATCCTTAACCATCTAGCTCCTGCTAAGTAGCAGAGCCTCATATTTCTCTCTAAGCCCTAAGCCTCATATTTCTCCCTAAAGCTTTGTGTCCTTTAAAAGGCCAGGGCACTCAATGGACACTATCATCTAATTCCAGTGGTCTCCTTGAGATGAAATCTTCTCACCAACCTGGATGGAGATGTTGCTTCTCCGACCTATCAAGTCTGAATTAGATGTCCCTTGTATAGGCTTCCACACATTTTTGGTCAGATTTACTTTTTAGAAAATAACTTGTCACCTCATGGAGAATGGGCTACAGAGGAAAAAATAGAAGCATGTGGTCTGCTTAGGAAGCTATTCCAATAATTCAGGAAAGAAATGATGAAGGTGTGTGGCCATAGCAGCAAAGAAGAGGGAACAGAATTAAGAGCTATTTAGAAGGTGACAGATAGGTGTAGAGAGTGAGCAAAAGGAAAAAGTCAAGACATTTAGGTTTGGGACTTGGAGAATTAGTTGAACAGTGGTATCATTGCACTGAAACAGAAAAACTTGCAAAAAGAATGGGACTTGCAGGGAATAAGTAATGATGAATTCAAACATGGAGCTTTTGATTTACCTGAAAAATCTCCAAATGGTGGTATTGAATAGATATATTTGGCTGGATTCAGTAGCAAGGTTAGCAATGAAGAGATGGGGAGTTTCCAGTAAGGAAGAACTAGTTGAAGCATTAGGACTTAGATGAACTCATTTAAAGAGAATATGGAGACTAATAATAAAGTAAAAAGCTGAGGTCAAAATCTTCAAGATTATTGATACTGGATAAGCAAGAAAGAAGAAGAGCCAGCAAAATAAGGAGTAAAGAGGTAGCAGGAGAATATCAAAAAGAAAGTCAGGTGGTAGTGGGGTTTAACTGTGTATGAGAAGTAAGGATGTTTTCTTAATGCATAGCTATGAGATTGTTATGATGTTTGTAATTTATTTTAAAACACTTCCCATAGACAATGTGATACAAATGTGTGTTCAAGGTACATTCTAAGTGCAGCTAGCATTCTAATCAGCCATTCATACCGTGAGGGGAGTGAGTCAGCTAGCCTTATATCAGAAAGGTCATGTTCTAGAGGGTGTTACACCACCCCTTTGGCTCTTCATATCTCCATCAATACCACTTCACTAACTATGCTCAGAAATGAGTTTTCACAATTCATAACTTGTAAATATCATAAAGGATGTTAGAAATGGATTTTCACTGGTGAGATTAAAAGTATTCAAACTAAAATATTTGGGATATGTGCTCACCCATTCATGAACAAGGATAAGAATAGAGAGAGACTTGTGGTCTATACCCGTTGGGAAGGTATTCAATCGTAAGTCAGAAGGGTTTCTAGATTTCTAATGCCAACTATGAAAAGTAACAGAATTTGTCTTTGAAATACTATTGCGTCTGCTTCAAAAGAACCTTTCATGCAAGGTGGTGGTCAGAGCACTAAAGGTTACAAAGAACAAGCTTGTAGAAAAGGCTCTATGAACTCTTTTGTGCTCACTGTCTAAACACAAACATTTGTTAATAAATGTCTGTGAGACAGAAACTTACTTTCAAGGTTATGGGACAGAGGTAGGGGAAGTAACCCTTACTCAATTCTAACTATTAAAGGCAACAGTTACCTATCAAAAAAGAAGCTAAGAGTTGGGTATTATTAAATGTGCTGAGGTCAGCTCAAAATAGAAATTAAAAAAGAAAGATGGGGGCCCTTGAATGAAAGATGGAGGGCTTTGAGAAGACTCTCTGTCTATGGTACCAGCTGCTTTGCCCTCTCAGAACTGTGTGGACTCACCATTCTCAAAGGCATAACCTGTTCCCCATGAGATAGATGATTGATGTTATTATTGCTTAGCTGGCAGACTTAATCACAATTCTGTGGCTAATTCCTCCAGGGAAGAGATCTCAAGAGTTAAAAAGTGATTTGTGATACCTGAATTTTATACCTACAAATTATTTAAATGATGAATATTTTCTTTTTCTTTTTTTTTTTGCCACAATGAAAATAATGATAATGTTTTATTATCATAACGATAATAGTAATCTAGTACATAGAGATCTTGTAATAGAACAAATAGAGATGTTCAGATTCTTGGATAGAAAGAAAATTCTTTGGAAGAAATTAAATGGAAAGAAAATGGAACTGAATTTTAAAATATTTTTATCTAAAAGTACCAGAAAAATATTACTACAGAGATGATAGACATTTTCCTGCTGGCAATTTGTCCTGTTCCTCCATTAACTTTTCCAAATAAGGGAGCTTACCAGCCAAATCTAGGAAATCTTGGGATTTCACTGTTTTTGAGGCAACACTTTGGCCCCTTTTGATGTTTTATAGCACTTGATATTCATGTAGTGTAGTCCCCTCCAACCTCTAGCAATAAATAAGACATAATACTTCTAGAGGGATCTTTTCCTGGATGCGTAAAGTACACTGAAGAATAAAAATTTCACACTTTTCCTTAAATGTCGTTAGAATGAGAATAAAAAGAAAAATTCAGGAGGCTCCTGGCTGGGTCAGTCAATAGAGCATGGAGTCTTGATCTTAGGATCGTCAGTTGGATTTTCACATTGGGTGTGGAGCCTACTTAAAAAAATAAACTAGGGCACCTGGGTAGCTCAGCTGATTGAGTTTCTGACTTTTGGTTTCAATTCAGGTCATGATCCTGGCATCATGGGATGAAGCCCCACTTCAGGTTTCATGCTGAGTATGGGAGCCTGCTTGAGATTCTTTCTCTCCCTCTGCCATTCTCCCTTGTTCATGACCTCTCTCTCTAAAACAAAACAAAACAAATGAATAAAATAAAATAAAATAAAATATCTTCAAAAAATTCAAGGGCGCCTCGGTGGGTCAATCAGTTAAGCATGTGACTTGATTTTGCCTCAGGTCATGATCTCATGTGTTCATCAGTTTGAGCCCCAGATTGGGCTCTGAACTAATAGTGTAGAGCCTGCTTGGAATTCTCTCTCTCCCCTCCGTCTGTCCCTCCCCTCTCAAAATAAATAAATAAACATAAAAAAATAAATTCTGCCTTTAGTAAAAATCAAAAGGGAAGTATTATCATTTCACCAAAAAGCAAATTAATGAAAGTTTCCATCCACCCCTCTAGTGGGCATCACAAACTGGCTTCATGGACATGGGGCCTGGGCAGCAGAAATGGGAACTACATTCAGAAGGGCTAGCCCTTGGTTTAATGCTCTGCTGTCATCACCTTGAAATTCTTAATAATTCTTTAACAAGAGGCCCTACAATGTATGTCACTGGTCATGCCCATGAGCTTTCTACAGTTAAATCTCCAATCCCTTGGATGCCCTGTGTTTGTCTCAGGCTCCATTTGGGCCCTGCCAAGGAATGATTAATGTCACCCAGCGCCAACTGCCCCAGTCTATCCCTCGGCATCAGAATGGGAGACTCCCCAGCTACCCCTTTCTCCCAGACAAATAACAGAAATGCCTTTTGTTTATGGGTTTGCCTGTTAAGAATTATAAGGAGAACACAAAAGACCAATTCCAGAGATGTCACAGTAACACAGTGTTGCAGTGATGACACTTATTGTGTGCAGTTACAGTATCCCTTCTATGATGTCCATCTATGATGAGCTCTGCAGATTTCCACTCATAGACCAAGGTTGTTAGATGGGCAGGACTCGTTTTACCCCAAAGGCCCTTCTGCCCAACATGGGTATCAGAAAGAGGGCATTTCCACAGAGCAATGGGGTACAATACCAAAGTGCAAAGTTTCCTCGACTGGAAAAAGGCAAGCTGTAAGAACATGTGGAGGGAGGGGCGCCTGGGTGGCTCAGTCAGTTGAGCGTCTGACTTTGGCTCAGGTCATGATCTCACATTCGTGGGTTTGAGTCCCACATTGGGCTCTGTGCTGACAGCTAGCTCAGAGCCTAGAGCCTGTTTCATGTTCTATATCTCCCTCTCTCTCTGACCCTCCCCTGCTCATGGTCTCTCTCTCTCTTTCTCCCTCTCTCTCTCAGAAATAAATAAAACATTAAAAACAAATTAAAAAAAAAAAACGTGTGGAGAGAATGATCCCATTTCATAAAAAGAAGGAGCAGAAAGAAGTGCAGAGGAAACCTGATATACATGTGTATGTATTTGTATAAATGTAGAGAATGATGTGGAAGGAGACATGCCATGCTGTTAACATTGGTTACCTCAGAGGCATTGAGTGGAGAGAGGGCTAGTGGGGAGGTGATTATCTTTCCTTTGCACACATGTGTTTTTGACAGTATGTATTATAATCAGTATATATTATGTATATTTTTTGCAAGTTCAATTACACCTTATAACACCCTTTTACAGATCAAACTTAAAATTTTTATAATATTTTAACATGAACACACTCAAGTTCTCCTAAAGTTCAAATTATTCACATATTTTCTACAAGACCTATTTCTGCTTTAAGTTTAAAGTCAACATAGCTAGGGTGAAGAGTGTGGGCCTCAAAGGTGGATTGCAAAGTTTCAAATTCTGGCTCTACCTCTTACTAGCTCTGTGACCTAAAGCAAGTTACAGTTATGAAACATTTCTGAGCCTCAGTTTCTTGGTTTGAAAATAAGGATTATAATAGCATTTATTTCATAGGACTATTTGGGAGATTCAATGATTTAAATATGTAATGCATTTAGAAGAATGTCTGGCACTATATGTTGCTTACTTTAAAGCTCTCTGGGTTGAAAACCCATCATTTATGAGTGTAAATTATAAGCTGAGGCTTTTGAAATAAAGTATTTTTTTATTGCCACAGTACTAGTAATACATTTGGGCAAATGCAAATAAAACTGCCATGTACTATGAATTTTAGATAATATGCTATCTACAGCTGTAACACTAAAAGGTTCTATTTACTAGGATGTTTAAATAATAATAAAAGAAGTTTCTCAGGTTAAACTATATGAATAATAAACATGGAGTAAAGGAAGCAGTAAGGATACTTTTACATGAAGATTCAATCTGTCACAAGAAAACATCAATGCATGCTTAAGGATTGAAAAATGGTCCAGCATTGTGGGATGGGCTGTGGGAGGGCCCTGGTCAGTGCAGAGATGTGGATGTGCTGAGGAGGCAATATTCGGTAGGCTTGGTTCTACCTTCTAGAACACATCACCAGATTCTTTACAACCAGACAGTGGAAACAGGCCTGAGCACAACCAGGCAAGAGGCATTGCCTATAGCCAGTTTTTGCTCCACAAGGCAGTAAGTCTTCTCCCTTAAAAAAAAATTGTTTTTAATGTTTATTCATTTTTTGAGAGAGAAAGAGAGAGACAGAGCATGAGCCAGGTAGGGGAAGAGAGTGAGGGAGACACAGAACCTGAAGCAGGCTGCAGGCTCCAAGCTGTCAGCACAGGGCAAACATGGGTCTCAAACTTAGGAACTGTGAGATCATGACCTGAGCTGAAGTCAGACGCTTAACTAACCGAGCCACTCAGTTAGGCACCCCCAACATTCACATCATTTACAATTTTAAGTTACAAAAAGGCATTCTGTGAAATCTCACCTTCTTATCCCCAACCCCTTCGCAAAAGCAACCAATGTACCAATGCAACCAATGCTATGAAGCCACAGTCTCCCTTCCCAAGGAATTGCTGGGAAGGTACAGGTACTGGAATAGAATACAATCAATGGATGATCCATGCCTTCACACAACTGTGGACTAGGGTACTGGGCACACAGAAGAGGGAGTATATGTAATGAGCAGGTCACGTCTTCCAGCATCCTTTCCTTTCGCTCTCCTTGGGGGAGACACAGGGTTGGAGGAAAATATGGCCCATGTGGAACACATGACCTGGCCTGGCCAATCAGAGCTCTCTATCCCCGTACCTCTTAGGTACTTCCAGAGACACTTTATACACATATATGTGTGTGCCTATATATTGTACATGTGTATGTATATGCACACACATTAATATATAACACATCCTCACCTTTTTATACATAGTGTCATAAAGTACATACTTTTAAGCATTTTGCTTTTCTCAAATAACAGCTTAACTCATGGATCATTTTATATAAATACAGAAAGAAGTTTCTCATCATTTTTATGCTACACATCATTCCACTGTATCAATGTACTCTAATTGTTTAAGTAGTCCTCTATTGGTGGACATTAAGCTGTTACCAATCTTTTCTTCTTAATGTCAAGATCTGATTCTGAGCTGCTTGTTTCACTCATTCCATATTTTTTCCTCTGAAGTACCTCATTCAATTATTGCTTTACTGAGTATTAGGCATTAGACACCTGATAACCAAGTTATCTCCTGCTCTGTTTTGGGGGTTTTTGTCTTGTTTCTTGATGAGTTTAAGTTACACATTCCAAACTGTCTACTAGGAATGTCCTTTAGAAGAATCTACTTCTTCAAACTAAGCATATCCAAAAATAGAGAATAATCTCCCCCTTCTGCCATCCTGCTGTGTTAATTTTATCTGGGATGCAGGGCATTTGTTCACAATTTCACTCACTTATCTACATATGCCCATGGTGTGGTTGTCATGTTTATAGTGTTCTATTAGTCAGTCCACAACCAGCTAGCATCACAGAAACAGAAAAACCAGAATTGTATGGTTACAGAGCTGGATATATACAAGAGTCTAACAGATTGAATGTGTGAGTACTTGATCTTGAAATGACATTTGAGCTATTTCCCCTATCTCATCATTGAGAACCTTCAGAAAGTGTTCTTGTAAGTTCCATTTCAATCAATTTATCTTTTGTCTCCTTCAGTTTTAGAGATCTACCCAATCTGAGGGGAATCGAAATCAACTGGTAATAAGAGTGGGGTTTCTAAAGCTGAAACAGCTTGCTAACGTAGGACAGGACCATCTCATGAAGACAACAGGAGGAAACCTCCTTGTCTTTAGGTCTAAGTCATGACACCTGTGATGTGTAGTGGTCTAGACCTCCATCACTTACCTCTAACCACATAAAATTAAGAAAATGCTTCTTTGGAAGAAGATGGTGGTCACTGCGTTGGCACACTATGAGAAAATAAGTGAGTGCAAGAACCCTAGAGTGAAATGAAGTGTAGGCACTGGTGACATCTTACTGTGAGGACACATAAAGGCAGCACAGAAACAGTTCCCAAAGGGAACAGATAAAGTAAATATAGATGCAGGAGTTACATGAGACCAGCAAAATTTGAGATAGGAGAGTTCTGGGAGTCCAACACTTCTAAAGTTTAAATTATATACATGCCCATATTTATAAATGGATTTCTAATTTTTTAACCTTTAACTTTTTATCATTTGGAGAAGATTTTAGTTTCTGTAGAGAATCCTGTGTTGGAATATCTTTGGCTTAGTTGCATATAAAAATCAGAGTGTAGGTGGTCTACAATTTTTCTAGTTTAATTTTTTTAAATGTTTATTCATTTATTTTGAGAGAGAGGGTCAGAGAGATTGGAAGAGAGAGAATCTCAAGCAGGCT
Source organism: Proteles cristata cristata (assembly GCA_017311185.1). NCBI lineage: Eukaryota > Metazoa > Chordata > Mammalia > Carnivora > Hyaenidae > Proteles > Proteles cristata. Next base: position 35,701 of record JAESUZ010003049.1, on the reverse strand, counting down.
CTGCACAGTCAGCACTGACTCTGATGTGGGACTTAAGCTCACAAACTGTAAGATCATGACCTGAGTCAAAATCAAGAATCAGATGCTTAACCAACTGGGTCACCTAGGCCCCCCCTAAAATGTTTCCCCTTTAAAATGGAAGCCGGTGGGGGGGGGCGCCTGGGTGGCTCAGTCGGTTTAAACATCCGTCTTCAGCTCAAGTCATGATCTCACAGTTCATGGGTTTGAGCCCTGTGTTGGGCTCTGTGCTGACAGCTATCTCAGAGCCTAGAGCCTGTTTCATATTCTGTATCTCCCTCTCTCTCTGACCCTCCCCTGCTCATGGTCTTTCTCTCTCTCTCTCTCACTCTCTCAGAAATAAATAAAACATTTAAAAAATTAAAAATAAATAAATAAAATGGAAGTCAGGAGGATGCCACAAATAAACCAGACATTTTGAGGAATTTTTTGTACAATATAATGCTGACAAGATTGACTAAATAGAGTTAAAAACACTATACAATAAAATGCTCATATTTGAAGTATACAATTTGTGTGTTTTGGCATACTCATCCATGAAAGTAACTATACAATAAAGATAAAGGATGTATCCACTACTCCCAAAAGTATTTGTGCCCCTTTTCAGTCCTTCCTTCCTACTCTCCAACTCCTAATCCAACTCACCTTCCCATCATCCCTAGGCAAGTGTTGATTTGTTTTTTGTCACTATTAGTTTATATTTTCTAGAACTTTAGGTGAAGGGACTCATAATGTATTGTATGGACTCTTTCATGCCTAGTTTCTTTTATTTAACAATCTTAACAATATTGAAGGTCATCCATGTTTTATATGTATCAATATTCTTTTTTCTTTTCTGAATAGTCTTCCAAAGTATGGCATGTTAATTTACTTATTAACTTATTGATGGGTATTTTCCAATATCCATTGTTTCCAATTTTGGGCTATTACAGATAGAGTTGTTACAAACATTTTTTCATTTGTGTATAAACACTTTTCTGGATATATGTTTTCATTTCTCCTGGGTAAATACCTAGGATTAGAATGGTTGGATCATATGGTGGTGGGTATTTAACTTCAAAGGAACTACCAAACTGTTTTCTAAGTGATTGTATCATTTTGTATCCACCAGCAATGTATGAGAATTCCATATGCTTCATGCCTTGCCAATATTGTTCTGATCAGTCTTAAATTTTGGACATTTTTTAATAAATGTATTTATATACATATCCCATTGATTTTTTACTTTTCTTATGACCAATGATATTGAGCATCTTTTTGTGTGTTTAACTGCCATCCCTTTATCTTCTTGGTGAAGCGTCTATTCAAAATTTTCCCAATTAAATTTTTCCAAAATAAAAATTTTCCCATTTTAGGGGAGGGGCAAGATGGCGGAGAAGTAGGGAGCTCCGTACCTGCACTCACGCCCAGGCATCACACGGAAAAGATCTGAAGCCATAGGAAACCGTACCAAACCCAAGAGATTGGGAGAGAAAGGACGCAGATTCCACTGAGAAAGCCTTCTAACGGCTACCTCAAGAAACAAGCCAGAGTACACAAGGTGAAGAGTCCCAAATATCACTACGAATAGGAAAATAAAATAACCAAGGTCCCAACAAGAGAGACCATTCAAAAAACACTCTCTGAAAGGATAGGCCCTGGACAGTCAAAGAGTCTTCTTGGATATAGCAGTGCTCATAGATAAAGAGAGCATAACAGGTCTTTAAAACCAACAAGAGCCAGAAAGCTAATTAAAATGACGAAACGAAAGAGCTCTCCTCCAAAGAAACTCCAAGAAGAGATGACAGCTAATGAACTGCTCAAAACAGATACCAGCAGCATAACTGAACAAGATTTTAGAATAATAATGGTAAAATTAATAGCTGGGCTTGAAAAAAACTTAGGAGACATCAAAGAAACTATGGCTTCAGACAGAATGGAAAATAAAAATAGGCATGAAAAATTTAAAAATGCGATAAATGAGATACATAATAAATTAGAGGCCTCCAATGCATGGATTGAAGAGGCAGAAAGGAGAATAAGTGATTTAGAAGACACCATGATAGAAAAACAAGAAGCTGACAAAAAAAGAGACAAACTGATCCAGGAACATGAAAGAAGAGTTTGAGAGCTCAGCAACACGGTCAAACGCAACAATATCCATATCATAGGAATCCCAGAAGAGGAAGAGAGGGGGAAAGATGCTGAAGGAGTCCTGGAACAAATTATAGCAGAGAACTTCCCCGACCTGGGAAAAGAAGTAAACGTTGAAATACAAGAGGATCAGAGGACCCCCCTCAGATGTAATCTGAATCGACCTTCTGCAAGGCATATCATAGTAAAAATGGCAAAATATAAGGACAAAGAGAAAATTTTGAAAGCAGCTAGGGAGAAAAGAGCCCTAACATACAAAGGCAAACCTATCAGAGTGGTGACAGACCTATCTACTGAAACTTGGCAGGCCAGAAAGGAATGGCAGGAGATCTTCAATGTGATGAACAGAAAAAATATGCAGCCAAGAATCCTATACCCAGCAAGCCTGTCATTCAAAATAGAAGGAGAGATAAAAACCTTTCCAGATAAACAGAAATTGAAAGAATTTGTCACCACTAAGCCAGCCCTACAAGAAATCCTGAGCGGGACACTCTGAAGGAAAGGTTTCAAGGAACAAAGATACCAGAGACACCACCACAAGCATGAACTCCACAAAGGACACAAAGATTCTAAACCCACATATCTCAATAATAACACTGAATGTAAATGGACTGAATGTCCAATCAAAAGACATAGGGTAGTAGAATGGATAAAAAAACAAAATCCATCTATATGCTGTCTACAAGAAATTCATTTCAGACTGGAAGATACCTTCAGATTAAAAGTAACGGGATGGAGAAATATATATCATGCTACTGAAAATCAAAAGAAAGCCAGAGTAGCTATACTTATATTAGACAAACTGGACTTTAAATTAAAGACAATCACAAGAGATGAAGAAGGGCATTACATAATAGTTACAGGGTCTATCCATCAGGAAGAACTAACAATCATAAATGTCTGTGCACCGAATATGGAAGAACCTAAATATATAAAACAATTAATCACAAAGAGAAACAGGCTCATAGATAAGAATGTGCTAATAGCAGGGGACTTCAATACTCCACTTATAGCAATGGATAGGTCAACCAGACAGAAAATCACTAAAGAAATAATGGACTTGAAAGACACTTTGGACCAGATGGATCTGACAGATATATTTAGAATTCTATATCATGAGGCCAAGGAATTCACTTTCTTTTCAAGTGCGCATGGCACATTCTCCAAGATAGATCACATACTGGGACAAAAAGCAGCCCTCATTAAATATAAAAGAATTGAGATCATACCATGCACACTCTCAGATCATAACGTTTTGAAACTTGAAATCAATCACAGGAAGAAGCCTGGAAAACCCCCAAAAACATGGAGGTTGAAGACCACCCTACTAAAGAATGAATAGGCCAATCAGGCAATTAGGGATGAAATTAAAAAATACATGGAAACAAACGAAAATGAAAACACAACAATCCAAATTCTATGGGATGCGGCAAAGGCAGTCCTAAGAGGAAAGTACATCGCACTCCAGGCCTATTTCAAGAAACTAGAAAAAGCGTAAGTCCAAAATCTAACAGCTCGCCTAAAGGAAGAGCAACAAGAACACCCTAAACCCAGTAGAAGAAGAGAAATAGTAAAAATCAGAGCAGAAATAAACAACATAGGGACCAAAGAAATAATTGAACAGATCAATGAAACCAAGAGTTGGTTTTTTGAAAAAATAAACAAAATTGACAAACCTCTAGCCAGGCTTCTCAAAAAGAAGAGAGAGCACCCAAATAGACAAAATTATGAATGAAAATGGAATTATTACAACCAACACCTCAGAAATACAGGCAATTATCAGGGAATACTATGAAAAAGTATACGCCAACAAATTGGACAACTTAGAAGAAATGGACAAATTCTTAAACACACACCCACGACCAAAATTCACACAGGAAGAGATAGGAAATCTGAACAGACCCATAACTAGTGAGGAAATCGAATCAGTGATCAAAAATCTCCCAACAAATAAGAGCCCAGGATCAGATGGCTTCCCCGGGGAATTCTACCAGATGTTTAAAACAGAATTAATACCCATTCTTCTCAACCTATTCCAAAAAATAGAAAGTGAAGGAAAACTCCCAGACTCATTTTATGAAGCCAGCATCACTCTGATTCCTAAGCCAGACAGAGACCCAGCAAAAGGAAAAAATAACTACAGGCCAATATCCTTGATGAGTACGGATGCAAAAATTCTCAACAAGATACTTGCAAATCCAATTCAACAGCACATAAAAAGAATTATCCACCAAGGTCAAGTGGGATTCATTCCTGGGTTACAGGGCTGGTTCAACATTCGCAAATCAATCAATGTGATACATCATATCAATAAAAGAAAAGATAAAAACCATATGATCCTGTCAATAGATGCAGAAAAAGCATTTGACAAAATACAGCATCCCTTCTTAATAAAGACTCTCGAGAAAGTTGGGATAGAAGGAACTACTTAAACATCATCAAAGCCATCTATGACAAGCCTTCAGCTAACATCATCCTCAACGGGGAAAAACTGAGAGCTTTCCGCCTGAGATCAGGAACACGACAGGGATGTCCACTCTCACCACTGCTGTTTAACATAGTGCTGGAAGTCCTAGCACCAGCCATCAGACAACAAAAGGAAAACAAAGGCATCAGAATTGGCAAAGAGGAAGTCAAACTATCACTTTTTGCAGACGACATGATACTCTACATAGAAAACCCAAAAGACTCCACCAGAAACCTACTGGAATAGATCCAAGAATTCAGCAAAGTTGCAGGGTACAAAATCAACGTACAGAAATAGGTTGCATTTTTATACACCAACAATGAAGCAATAGAAAGAGAAATCGAGAAACTGATCCCATTCACAATTGCACAAAAAAACCATAAAATACCTAGGAATAAACCTAACCAAGGATACAAAAGATCTGTATGATGAAAACTATAGAAAACTTATGAAGGAAATTGAAGAAGACACAAAGAAATGGAAAAACATTCCATGCTCATGGATAGGAAGAATAAATATAGTTAAGATGTCATTACTACCCAAAGCTATCTACACATTCAATGCAATTCCAATCAAAATTGCCCCAGCATACTTCTCAAAGTTAGAGCAAACTATCCTAAAATTTGTATGGAACCACAAAAGACCCCGAATAGCCAAAGTAATACTGAAAAATAAAACCAAAACAGGAGGCATCACCATCCCAGACTTTAACCTCTACTACAAAGCTGTCATCATCAAGACAGTATGGTATTTGGCACAGAAACAGACACATAGACCAATGGAACAGAACTGAGTACTCAGAAGTGGACCGAAAAGTATACAGCCAACTGATATTTGACAAAGCAGGAAAGAATATCCAATGGAAAAAAGACAGCCTCTTTAACAGATGGTGTTGGGAGAACTGTACAGCAACATGCAGAAGAATGAAACTAGATCAATTTCTCACACCATACACAAAAATAAACTCAAAATGGATAAAGGACCTGAATGTGAGACAGGAAACCATCAAAACCCTAGAGGAGAAAGCAGGAAACAACCTCTTTGACCTCCACCGCAGCAACCTCTTACTTGACATATCCCCCAAAGCAAAGGAATCAAGAGCGAAAATAAATGATTGGGACCTCATCAAGATTAAAAGCTTCTGCACGGCAAAGGAAACAACCCACAAAACTAACAGGCAACCAATGGAATGGGAAAAGATAGTTGCAAATGACATATCAGATAAAGGGTTGATATCCAGAATCTATAAGGAACTCACCAAACTCCATACCCGAAAAACAAATAACCCAGTAAAGAAATGTGCAGAAGATATAAACAGACACTTCTCCAAAGAGGACATACAGATGGTCAACAAACACATGAAACGATGCTCAGCATCCCTACTCATCAGGGAAATACAAATCAAAACGACAATGAGATACCACCTCACACCAGTCAGAGTGGCTAAAATGAGCAAATCAGAGAACACGAGTTGCTGGCGAGGATGTGGAGAAACGGGCATGCTCTTACGCTTTAGGTGGGAATGTAAACTGGTACAGCCCCTCTGGAAAACACTGTGGAGTTTCCTCAAAAGATTAACAATAGAACTCTCCTATGATTCAGCAATAGCATTGCTAGGAGTTTATCCAAGGGATATAGAAATGCTGAGGCATAGGAGCACATGTACCCCAATGTTCATAGCAGCACTCTCCACAATAGCCAAAACATGGAAAGAGCCTAAGTGTCCATCAACGGATGAATGGACCAAGAAGATGTGGTTTATCTATACCATGGAATACTACATGGCAATGAGAAACAATGACATCTGGCCATGTGTAGCAACATGGATGGACCTTGAGGGTGTTATGCTGAGCGAAATAAGTCAGGCAGAGAAAGACAAATATCATATGTGTGCACGTATAGGAGGATTAGGAGGAACTTAACAGAGGACCAAGGGGGAGAAGAAGGGCGGAAATGGTGGGGAAAAGGGAGAGAGGCAAACCATGAGAGACTCTTGAATGCTGACAAAAACTGAGGACTGGTGGATGTGGGGGGAGGGGGGAGGGGCATGGAGGAGGGCACTCGTGGGGATGAGCACTGAGTGTTATGTGGAAACTAATTTTACAATAAACTATTTGTAAAATAAATAAATAAATAAATAAATAAATTTAAAAAAATATTTCCCATTTTATTTTTTTGGGGTTTAGAAAGTTCTTTTTAAATATTTATTTACTTATTTATTTATTTATAGAGCAAAAGCATGCAAGCATGGGAGGAGCAGAGAGAGGGAGAAAGAGGATCCCAAGCAGGCTCTACGCTGTCAGTGAGGAGCCTGATGTAAGGCTCAGTCCCATGAACTGGCATATTAAGACCTGAGCCAGAATCAAGAGCTGGTCACCTAACTGAGCCACCCAGGCGTACCTAGAGAGTTCTTTATATTCTGGATAGACATCCCTTAGGAGACATATGGTTTGTGAATATTTTGTGCCAGTCTATGACTTCTTTATTTTGTTAATAGTACCTTTCAAAGAATACAAGTTCTTAATTTCGATGACAACTACTGTTTGTCAATTATGTCTATTGTTTTCTTTTATGGATCAGGGTTTTGATATTGAATCTAAGGAATCTGGCTAAAGTAAAGAATAGAATTTTTCTGTTTTCTTTGAGAAGTTTTGTATTTTGGAGATTTTTCAAAAAGGCCTATAATACATTTTGTGCTATTATTGTATATGGTGGAAATCATGGATCTTAGTTCTTTTTTTTTTTTTTAAATGGGTATCCAATTGTTTCAGCACCATCAGTGACAAATTTCTTCAGTATGTAACTGAAAAATATTTTACCTGTTTCTGAAATATAGTTTCACTAGGTATAGAATTCTAATTGACCATTTTTTCTTTCATTAATTTAAAGATGTTGCTCCATGTGGTGACTGGCTCAGTCAGTAGAGCATGCAACTCCTGATCTCAAGGTCATGAGTTCAACCTCACATTGAATGTAGAGTTCACTTTTTAAAAAATGTTGCTCTATTTACACTGTGTTTCTATTTCCTATTTTTATGTTAATATTCCTTCTTCCTGACTAGATTATAAGACCCCAGAGTGAAATATCATGTGACCTCATGATTTGAACAGAGCATACTTTTCATAAATGTTTACTGATTTGACTTGCTCACTGTTTCACATAACCAAGTCTATCTTCTTTCGATTCTCTCATCACTTAGCCTTTTTAAAAAGGTGTAGTATTTCTTGGGACTTCCCAAATCATTTTTTACTCTTCCTGTCAACTTCCTTGGTAAGTGATGAAATAATGTCCTATGTTTCATTCATTCAACAAATATTTATTGAGCAGCTGTTATGTTTCAGGAAATGTGCCAATTGCTAGAGATGAAGCAGTGAACAAGACAGACCAAGCCATTTTCCTCACAGGGACTACATTTCACTGGGGGAGACAGACAATGAACAAGTAAACAAATAAATAATTACATATTGCAATTTGTGCAATAAAAACACTAAAGGACCTGCTGTGATAGAGAATAACAAAAAAAAAAAATAGTATAAATTAAAAGCCAGGAAAGTCCTTATGAGGAGGCAACAATTTCAGTGTAGACTGGAGGATGAATGCTGATGAATAAATAGCATGTTTGGGGATGTGGGAGGAGTGAGAGAAATCTGAAAGGTCTGGCTCCAATTTGGGTCAAAGTATTTGGAATTTGGTAAGGATTGGCTAATAATTTGGAGGCCCAGTATAAAATGTAAATGCACATTTCTTGTTCAAAATACAATAAAAAGGTATCATTAAAGGTACAAAGATATAAAACTCTTTGCTGTCTTGGTAGCCTTTATTTGTCATTTAATGTCATGCTCCTTGGACATGGGAATACTCATGGGGCAAGTTTACACTCTTACAGGAGCCAAGTGCGCTGCCCCTTGACTTGATATGTATGTGCATCTGTGCTGGGCTTCTTCTCCTGCCAGTCTCAGAAGGGAGTTTTGCACCCTAGATCAGGATCAGGGAAGTCAATCTCCTCTTCCCCAGGGCCCATCCCTCATCCTGCTGTGGATAGGCAACCTCCAAAGGACTCCATTTCCTGTGATAGTTCATACTTGGTACTTGGGGTTAGGGATGGGCAAGAGACTCACCTCTGCTGAGTTGCCTGCCAAACTTGCTGTGGTGCTGCCAGCCCAGAATGGAGACAGCTGCCTCGAGCCCTACCCAGACACTGGAAGGGGACCAAGGCCTATCTTTTCTACATCCTCATCCAGGACCCCTCTGATGTCAGAGGGTGTCAGTGGAATGCAGCCCTTCCCCCTTCAGTGGAATGGCTCACTACCACAGATAGCCAGTATCAGTCACAGGGAGATAGGGGTTGCTATAGGGACAGAAAGGTCCTGAGAGGAAAGTAAACAGTCAAGAACCCATCCTACAGAGGTGGAGAGCTAGCAGGATGCTTCAACCTTCTGAGACATTTTCCACATCTCATTTGCCTTACAAAACACAATTTCAAAGATTTAATTATTAAGAATTTCAAGACAATTATCACAGAGTACTAAATCCCATGTGGGATGCAATTCTAGTACACTGTTATGGACTAAATGTCTATATTCCCCCAGGACTCATATGTGGAAATCATAACCCCCAATGCAATGGTATTAGGAGGTGGGGCCATTGGGAGATAATTAGATAATTAGGTTCATAAGTGTGGAGCTCCCAAGAATGAAACTGTGCCTTTATAGGAAGGGATACCAGAGAGATTTCTCTCTCTGCCATGTGAACATACAATGCGAAGACAGTGGTCTGCAAAACAGGAAGCAGGCCCTTACCAGATGCTGGATTGGATTTGCAAAAGCCTTTATCTTGGACTTCCCAGCCCCTAGAACCCTGAGAAAAAAAATGTTTTTAAACAACCCAATCTCTAGTGATTTGTTAGAGCATCCTGCATGGACCAAAACACATTCCCATGAAGCTGTCCCTGAATCTGATTCATCAGTCAATGGATAATAAGTTTGGAAAAGTTGGTCTACAGTTCTTGCATTATAGACTTTTTTTTACCCTTAGAAATAATCTCAATTTCCAACAGTAAGGAAATATTTAAGTACACTATTATATGCATTATGGATAATTATTTGACCATTAGCAATGACTGTAAACATTTTAATCATGGGGAAATGTGCTCATGCTGTGTTGGTAATTAAAAGAAGTAGGATTTTTAAAAACTGTATTCTGAATCTGTGATCCAAGTTATGTAAAAGGAAGGAAAATGCTTTTTAAAAAAAGCCTAAAGGGAAAGATACCAAAGTATTGAGTTTTCTCTAGGTGATTTTTGTATAGTGTCTAATCCCAGACTTCTCAATAGTATAGCCAGCAATCCAGCAACCCAGCAGATAACACCACATTGTACATAGTTTTGGTGGCAGGTAGAGCTGCAGGGAGAGTTGAAGGGGCCAGGCTTCCATTTTCCCTCTTCTGGTACAGTCAATGTATTGGCACATGACCTAGGATTTGGATAATCATATGTTTCTCCTCGGGTTCTGAATCTTGCACTAATGTCACAAGAGTGTGAAGATGGTCAAAGATTTGTGGCAAGCAATGTTCACTGCCATGGTTCTCCTAGTGAGCTATTCCTAAAAACCCTCACATGGATTTATCCATTTTCATGCTGGGTCCCCAGCTGATCCTGGGTTCTTTATCCTCTGATATCTTTCCTCTAAATTCCCTTCTGCTTAATCTAGTCAGAATTGGTATCTATGGCTAACACCAAATAATATAACTTCCTTATCATTTCTGTATTTCCATATTTTCTGTGATAACAATGCATCACTTTAATAAAATACAGGGGAAAATCTTTAATAGGAAAAACTTTAACAATAAACATTCCCCAATCACTCTCCTCTCAGTGGTCTTACACAATGATTGAGTTAAAAAATAAATTCAGCTTCTGCATTTTTAGGTCCTAGAAATAATAAATATCATCTTTATGTAATGAAATATCATTATTTTTAAATGAATTTTACTGCATGGTAACTACAAATATTCATAATGGAAAATCAATATATCACATCACTGATGGAAAACTAGTAAAACCATGAAAGTTATGGTTTTATTGAAGCTGTATACTTTTTTAAAAAAGAAAGCAAATATATTGACTAGTTACCTGGAAAACTGCCTACCAGGTATACTTTGCAATGACCTTGGTACTACACAGCCAAGAAAGAAGTTATTTCTGCAACTCTTGATTAGAAACATAAAGGCTTCATGTCCAGATCCATAAACATTTGTGGGAATTAATTACATTCTTTAAAAAAAATTATAATATAGTCTATTACCTAAGTTTTTTTTTTAATCTAATCCCATGAAAATTTCCTGTTCTAGATACAGAGACTATCTTTTTTTTTAATTTATTTCTGTATATATGTGAGAGAGAGAGAAATTGAAAGCGTGGAAGGGGTCAGAGAGAGAGAATCCCAAGCAGGCTCTGCACTGTGAGTGTGGAGCCCCATGCAGAGATCGAACTCACGAACGTGAGAACATGAGCTGAGCCGTGGGGTACCGCGTAAGCAACTAAGCCACCCAGGCACCCCTAGATACAGAAATTATCAAATGTAGATTTTCTTTATGAGTAGGATAAAAATTTGTGTGGCTTTGTAGCAAGATAGTTTTAAGAAGAGCTTTCTTAGGGTTCAGTGAAAAGAATTGCTAATTTCTTCTTCCATTTCTTTGCATCCTTTTATTTGTGTGAAGTGCGGTATGCTATACCACTTGTAAAGTGTGGTTTTTTGTGAAGACAGACTGAAAGATGAGTGGGGGTAATAATGCCCATCACCAGGGAACATACTTGTTAGAAGATGTAATGGACCAACTTGGGAAGCTAGCTGGGCCCTGCGGAGGCCTCATTATACCTGTATTGTTACCACCTTCCTTACTGTTACCACCGCTAAGGAAAAATGCTCTCCTGGGGCACCTGGGTGGCTCAGTCAGTTGTGAGTCCAACTTCAGCTCAGGTCATGATCTCATGGTTTGTGGGTTCGAGCCTCATGTCAGTCTCTGTGCGGACAGCTAGCTCAGAGCCTGGAGACTGCTTCAGATTCTGTGTCTCCCTCTCTCTCTCTGACCCTCCCCTGCTCACGCTGACTCTCTCTCTCTTTCTCTCTCTCAGAAATAAATAAAACATTTAAAAAAGAAAAAGAAAAGAAAAATGCTCTCCTTTGCTTCTCTGTTTAGGATTTACTCACACTGTCACTTTCAGGGACATGTGCACTGAGCACAGTAAGTTAAATAAATGTATTGTTGTGGTTTTTTTTAGTGTTTATTTTTAAGAAAGAGAGAAAGAGAACAAGTGAGGGAGGCTCAGAAAGAAAGGGAGACACAGCATCTGAAGTAGACTCCAGGCTCTGAGCTGTCAGCACAGAGCCCGATGTGGGGCTTGAACTCACCAACCATGAGATTACAACCTGAGCGGAAGTTGGATGCTCAACTGACTGAGCCACCCAGGTGCCCCCATTTTCTTATTTACAAAATGCCTTCTAGTGTCATTTTGGGAGCAGGGCAATACAAGTCAGACAGGCAGGACAAACAAACTGGGACTGGCTTATATTCTGTTTTAAGTTGTCTGTAGTTTATTTTTAAACACTTCAGTATAAACAATATGATATCAAAGTCTATGTGTTAGCTGAAATTTATACCCTAAGGGTGGTCTATACCTTAATAGAAATATATATTTCAGAGATGATTAGCCTATATTTAGTAATTCCATCACATTCTAGAGATGACTATTACCTCCACTTTAGCTCTATTCATCTCCGACCACTGCCTATCTGATATTAGAAACAGATTTTTGTTGATGAAGTTAGTGATGTTCAAGATACATGTGTAGATAGATAGAAAGATAGGTGTGTGGGAATATAGAAACAATCATCACCCATGCACTAACAGGGTATGTTATGGAGTGGCATGGAGTTTTATTTTGAAACAGTTTGTGTTCAGCCACCTATTTGGAGGATTCCTATTGCCTGCCATCTATAAAGTAACTGAATTTTTCTCTGTTGCTCTTGGTTTCAATGAAACCTCCATGCAAATTGTGGTTAACACATTTAGGACAAAGTTAGGACTTCACTGAGCTTACAAAATAGTTGTTGCTTTGTTCTGTGGTGGTTTGCTAATAAATGTCTGCCTCTGTAGTAGAATTTACTACTTTTCTTTCTTTACAACCTGGTAGCAAATCTGTGGCAAGAAGCCATACAAGATCCTCTATCTCTAGATATTGGTGGCTACTTATGGCAAAAAAAGAACTTAGTAATTGTGAATGACCAAACTGGCATGGTCCATTCTTAAGCTCTATCAGGATGGATAGGTCTTAAGAACGGGGGCTGGAAGAAATGACATGGACTTTAAGTCATGGGCCTAAAATTATAAAGGTAAAGCCAAGTGAACCACTGTACATATCACCAGAGTGTGATGAGAAACCAGGAAAAACTGATCCTATCAATTTTGAGTTTGTAGCAGCCAGGGACAGAAAGGCTAAACATAATAAGCACTATATATGTGACAAAGGAAAAAATGGCTCCAAAGTACAGTAAACTCTCATTTTGCAAATAATAACTTAAAGGAGGAAGAAAACAAAAGGGCCCTAAACCAACGCATGCCATAGGAGACATTCTAGTGGGTAAGGTGTTTTTTATTGCTATATACAAAAGTTCAAAGATGGTGCACACCAAGGGTAGTCCTTACTCATAAGAATATTAATGGGAAAGAAAGTTGAAGGCTCACATGAACAAAGAATGTGAGGACAACAAAAATTAAAGCTTTTTAAAGGATGTTCAGAGAAAGAAGATCAAAGGAGACCGGGAAAGCAGAACTCTAACTATTTTGTTTGTTTGTTTGTTTCTTTATTTTTTTTTAAATGGTTACACACCCATTGTGGGACTTGAACTCATGACCCTGAGATCAAGAGTTGGATGCTCTACTGACTGAGCCAGCCCTGCATCCCAATTATTTTGTTGCTAATTTTTCCATCAGTGACTAGTCTCTGATACCTAAACCTGATTATTATATGGCCCAAAAAATTACAAACCAACATCACTTACAAATATCAATACAAAAATCATAAAGAAAATTTAGTGAATAATCTCTAGTACTACATTAAGAAAATAATGTATTGTGACCAAGTGGGACTTATATCAAGTATGAAAGTGTGGTTTAATATTAGGAAATATTAATTTAATTCACCATATGTCTAGTTGCTGAAAAACACTATCAAAATTCCACATTCATTCCTAAAACTCCTGGGAAAATAGGGAAACAGATGGATATTTTCTAAATATTTTCCATAATTTAATAAAGTAACATTGAAGACATTTACACTTAAATCAGGAACAAAGCAAAGATTATCACTATCTTCATTATTATATTGTGCTGAAAGTATTAGCCAATATGATTAGACAAATCAATTAGAGATATAAGAAAAAGGAGAAGAAAATGACCTCTATTTACAGATGACATCTCATACCTGTTAAGCCCTAGGAAGCAATACTAAACTACCTCAAATGAAAAAATAATTCAGTAAGGTAGCAAGATATGAAATTAATATGAAAAATAACTTACACAACCAGTTAGGCAATCCCATGAAAGAAAGACTGTATCATTTACAATAGTAACTAAAAAGATAAAATACTTGGGAATAAACCTAATAAAATGTTCAAAACCTATGTGAAGGAAACTATAAGTATTCTTACACAAAAATTGACTTGAAAAAATAGAAAGATATTCAATCTCAGGATGTGTTAATATTATTCACATATCAGTTCTTCTTTAAGCTTACTTATGAGTAGAGTGCAATCCCAAGTTAAAAAAATACCAAAGACCTTTTCTCAGAACTATTTCAGAATAGCGAGGTCATACTAAAAAGTAAGATCTATTGGGAGCGGGGTGGATAGCCCTACAAGATATAATTAAAAGTGTAGTACTGGTACATGAATAGACAGAAAGTCTAATTAAATAAAATAGAAAATTCAGGCTTCTATGGACATTTAATATTTCATAAAAGTGGTATCTCAAACCACTGAGGCAAAGATGGACTGTTTAATAAATCACATTTGGGAAAATTAGAAACTCATTTCCTATACCATATACAAGTATAAACTCCAAATGGATTGGAGATCTAGCAGAAGGCATAAAAGAATTCCTATTAACCTGCATGTCTGTAAAGGCTTTCTAGCAATGACTTAAAGTCCAGATGCAATAAAAGAATGATGAGTTTTGCCAAAAAAAATAACAATTTTTATGTGGAGGGAAAAAAACCCAGGCACACATGAATAGACACATAAATTAGAAGAAACTTATTGTAAGAAATATGCCATATAAAGGGCCAATATCCCTAATATATAAAGACATCTTCAAATTGAGTTTAAAAAGACTAAAAAAAAAATCCAATAAAACATGTGCCAAAGATAAACAATCCACAGAAAAGATATAAAAATCTCCCTAACCTAACAATAAGTAATGTAAATGTAAATTAAAACTACACTGACGTGCCATTTCTCACTCATTATGTTGGCAAAAGTTCAGATAAATTGGCACTTTCATAAATTGCTGGTGAGCATGCAAAGTGATATCATCACTATGGAAGAAAATTTGGCAGGATGCAATACATACGGATTTAACTTTTGATCTAGCAATCCCACTTTTGGGGATTTATTCTAAAGATAGTCCTCTTAGGGGCACTTGGGTGGCTCAGTCAGTTAAGCGTCCAACTTCGGCTCAGGTCATGATCTCACGGTTCGTGGGTTCGAGCCATATTCCAAAAGTAAAATGAAATTATCAATAATGGAAGGAAAAGCTAGCTAAAACTAGATATAGAAGCAAGTGAATTCAAGTGTATTTCAAATGACTACCCACTGAAGTAGGATAGCATAAGGTCAGAGAACTAATCCAAATTATTTTTGCACATAGTACTTTAACTTTCAAATTTCAGTCTAGGGTGGGGGAACTACAAACAAGGCTTGAACCTCTTTAAGTAGGTTTCTTTTGTAATTATATGAAGTAACAATTCTGAAACTATTTTATGTGCAATGTAGGATTAGGCTATAAGTAAAATGTGTTGTTGCTGTTAGGAAACAAGTTTCTCACTGTTAATGAAGAAAGACGAAACAAAATGGGGGAGGCAATAAAGAATACTGAGGAATTAGATTGGATTGTAAGTATCAATATTCATGATTTCTTAAGTGAAAAAAATATATATTCTCTTCTTCCTCACTTCTGTCTACTGAGAAGGTCTATCAATAAGCACACTTAGTTCTAAGGTCTTAGTTTCTAAATATCATTTTCCAGTAAAAAACAAAAGGAACCAAGGTTTTTGGAGAATTTGTTGACTCCAGGGTAAAGTAACAAACATACAAGAAAAGTCTGGAAACTATTGTGCCACAAAGGTAAGGAAGTGCTCAACATGCAGGTCAAAGGGAGCCAGGTGGGGGCGCCTGGGTGATTCAGTCCGTTGAGCATCCAACTTCCGCTCAGGTCATGACCTCCCAGTTCCTGGGTTAGGCACCCAGGTCGGTCCGGCTCTGTGCTGACAGCTCAGAGCCTAGAACCTGCTTCCAATTCTGTGTGTCCCTCTCTCTCTGCCCTCCCCATGCTCATGATCTGTCTCTCTCTGTCTCTCAAAACAAATAAATGTTAAAAAATAATAATAAAAAAAGGAAGCCAGGTAAAGCTGGCCAAATCTGATAAATTTGAGCATCAAAATAAATAAGGATGAGGAAGAAGAGAACAATATCCCATGCAGAATTCCAAACAAATTATGTAAATACTGTAATGGAGGGGGAGGTTAACAACCAGAAATGTGCATTGTGCACAGTGACTTCCTTCCAAGCAGTATGGAAAGGGGGAAAAAAGACTAATTTTACAGTGAAGAGATCTGTAAATGCTGCTTTAGCCAGGTAATTAAGTTTAACATACACAATCATAAATTATGTTGGTAGTATGCACCCCTGCTATGATGTGATGAAAGTGACACTTTACCTCTGCGGTCTTCCCCTCAAAAACCCATAACCCCAGCCTAACCATGAGAAAAACATCAGATAAATTCCAGCAGAAGGGCATCCTACAAGACATCTGGCCAGTTTTCCTCAAAATTGTCAAAGTCACAAAAAACAAATAGAGTCTGAGAAACTGACAAGGCCAAGAGGAGGAGAAATGCCAACTGCATGTAATATGGTGTCCTGGAAGGGATCATGGAAAGGAAAGAGTAGGTAAAAACTAAAGAAATCTAAATAACTATGGACTGTAATTAATGTGTCGATATTGGTTTACTAATTATAACAATGTATCATGATAATACAAGAGGTTAATAATAGTGGAAACTGTGTGTGTGTGTGTGGTTGGGAGGGTAGACTACATGGGAGCTTTTGTAGTATATATTTATATATATACTATATATATACTACATATATATACTATATATACTATATATATACATATACACTCAGGTTTTCTATGAATCCTGAACTGTCCTAAAAATAGTCTAAAATAACTAATTAAATAAGTAAAAGAAAGTAATGGACTATAACTTCTTGAACAAAAAGGAATGCATAAATTCATGCTGATAGTAAATAAGAAGAGCTCTTCTTTATAGCAGAATCACCTGTAATAAATGCGGAGGGCTTGAAGGAGTTAGGGGTAAAAAAAATCTACAGTTTGTAACCATCATTGTTACATAAAGATGTTGCAGCAAGGATCATTAATGGATGATCAAACTCTACGTTTGATTAGGAAAAAGATAGTTGCTTCATGTCAAAGTATCCCTTCATAGATCGATTATTAGTTGCAAGTGGTAAAATATACAGTGGAGAAACTGGGAAACACCTTGGTACGATAATAAAGACTAATAACACCTTATGAGGGACAGACAGACATCCTGAACCTCCATACACAATATCCTGAGAAAGACACAACTTCACTTAAGTGGTTGTTTCCACCAAGAATGCATAACTTGAAGCTAATTACGAGGAAACATCAAAGGTCGACGTAGGAATTTGTATTTGAGGAAGACTGTTTACAAGGGGATGGATTGCTTTGGTGATAAGCATAAGCCCTCTTGATCATAAAGCTGTTAAATAATTGAATGCAAATATTCCAAACTATGACTTTAACTATATATTTATAAATTAAAACATTATCACAACAGAAAGATTTATTTAAATACGAAGACATTAGCAGTTTCCCTTGCAGTGAAAGAACACCGGGGAGGGAGCGGGCCTCGAAAGTGTGGGGACATAGTGGGAAGTCAGAAAGGGCTCTGAGCTCAGGATTGTCAAGTTGTTCATTTAAAAAATGATTATTTCTAATTTAACAGACACACAGCACTTACTTTTCACTAGGTGCTGTTCCAAGCGCTTGTTACAAATTGACTTTTTTTAATGGGCAAGCTCAGTAATTGGCCTTTGTTTCTCAAAATACAACATAGCTACGATACTAAATAATTTTCTCTTCAGTACTTAAGGCTCTGCTGCAGTGACTGTCTCCATGGACAGAAGAACGTGAACTTAAAACTACTGAGTGGTTTTCCGTAGAAATGCCGGCAACCCTACTTGGCGATAACAAATGTTGAGGCCTCTTTGAAAAGACTCATTGACGGTCTCCTAGAAAGTCTCAAAAGCATTGCACTGAAAGCGGCTTATGTATCTGGGGTGCCAGGCACTCACGTTCTCTTTTCCTTTACGGATGAATCCCAGAGTAGAGCCACTGCCTTTTTTAGCTAAAGTTGACATTTCTAAATAACTTTCCCGATTCGGTTCTGGGAACTAGTTAAGGTTTACGTTTGTTACCGCTAGGGTGTCTCACGCAATGAACTCTGGGAGACCGAGTCTCCGGGCACAAAGTTTACCAGCGCCTTGTGTGAAAGCTGGACTTCAGTTCCCACAATGCCGAGCGCAAACCCGTAATTCCTGCCGGGGTACCAGCGCGGTGGCCGCCATCTTGCGTACGGCGGTGCAGCTTGCCCAGCTGTTGAGGAGTTGGGTTTTAGTTCCTCAGCTTTGGGGCGGTGTTTGCCCGTTGCTTTCACCTTTTCAGATGTTCGTGTCTTTCTAGACGAGGATTTTATTGGGAGGTAAAAGTCAATGCAGAGCTATAGTGTAAGGTGAGTAAACACCTCATTTTAAGTAAGGGTGGGGTAGTGATGGTGACGTTTTCTTTTCTTTTTTGTTTTGGCTTCTCGTCTGTTTCTGGAAGGACCCTTTTGATTAGCGTGGAGTGAAGCTTTGAGTCTCGGAGGTCTCTTGAATTTCTGACAACCTGAACAGGTCTCCATTGGGATAAAGAAACTGGCTGACGCACTTTTGCCCGGGCTGCCCTCTTTGGAGGTCAGGAGGCCTTGGGACTCCGGTTGTATATAGGCCACGCTTTGTTAATGCAATCGTCTTGTTGTTCTTTGAGACTTTTATGATATTTCGAATGAGGAAGTGAGAAGCGGAGAGATGGCCGGAGGCGCTGTGTAAGAGGGCCGTTTCCAAAGGACGGCGTTTACAGTTGTATCATCTTCAGTCTTTGTAGGCCTACCTGTATCATTGTTCAGTTCGTCTCTTTTGTCCTTTTTTCTCTCTGTTAGAGGAACACCAGAGAGCGGGCAGAATGAAGAAGTAGTGAGTAAAACAGCCTTTGGGATTGCACTTTTGAGGGTCCCTAAGTAATTTCAAGGGAAGCAGGGTTTATCTTTGAGATTGACCAAGCATGTGGAAAAGATCAGCGCTTTGATTTGGAGAGTTGCCAGATTTTTAAACGTGATGTGACATATTTGAGGCATTCTTAGTGCCACTTAAGTTCTTTATTTATCTATTGTTCTTTTAAATTAATGCTGTACAGCCATTTCGAAGCCACTTCTACGCTAGTAGCAGGGGTAGGGTCTGTAAAGTCTGGCATTTCAGGTAATCTAACATTTGATTGCTAAGGAGTCGCTGAGGTTTGGGAGCTGGACGCGTTTACTCTGATTTAGTGATTTTAAACAGTTAACAGTTACTGATGCCATTTATCACAACCATTTTGGAAATGTGTCAGTTTGGCTGGCAGATTTACTCTCCATCTTAGTACACAATTGTGTATATTTCCAAAATATATATTGATTTAATTTTCTAAACTTAAATTCTTTAAGTTCTTTAACTTCATAAATGCATCCATTTCCATTAAAGGTGAGATATATCTTTTTTCTTTTAAAACATACTTACCCTCAGTGAGACTCCCTCCCTTAAATCATTATAACAACACTTAAATAGTATGCACTAATAAAATTACAACTTTCTAAGTTTTGGATTTTGGGAAAATGTTACCATTAATTGTTTATATCACACATTCATATGTCTTTTCTGATTTCTTGTTTCTGAAAAAATTTCGTTTAGGTTTTTAAAATATTAACTATTAATTATGGGATTTATTTGTTCCCCAGATGCCTTATGGTGAAATTGAAGCGAAATCCTTGGATCATGGTGAAGAACTAACAAGTGAACCATGCTATAAAAAATTAAAGTCAACTGAAGAGGCTTATGTTTTTTCCCACCACGGTAGTGCTAACTTTCACAGAATCCAAGAGAAAACTGGAAATGATTGGGTCCCTGTGACCATTGTTGATGTCAGAGGACATAGTTCTCAGCAGGACAAAACCAAAGCAACAGACTCGTTGAAACCTGTGCTTGAGGAGGTGCCTGGTAATAATAGACCAGATGTTATTGAATCCACTGATGTACAGATTTTACAGAATGCAGGTCCTCTATCAGTGTCCACAGATGATGAGATATATAGTACAAGTAAAGCATTTATAGGACCCATTTACAAACCCCCTGAGAAGAGGAAATGTAATGAAGCAAGGAACCAGTCAGACACTATTAGTGGTATAACTGACAGAGGACGAGTACAGAAACAGCAGTTTAACTCCAAAGAATCAGAGCTTGACAATGAATTATTCCAGTTTTACAAAGAAATTGAAGAGCTTGAAAATGAAAAAGATGATTTGGAAGGAAGTTGTAGAGAACCCGAACCCTCTGAGGAACAACTTACTACATACCATCAGGGCCATAATAATGATCTGTTAAAATCTGAAGAAGGAAAGAAAAGAGATATTAGAGATGCTCTACAGTCACATTGTGATTATCAACAGCATGTGGGGAATGAGCCAGGCAAATATCCTTGTAATGGACAAGTAATACCTGCATTTTGTGACGATTCGTTTACTTCCTTCAGGCCTGAATGGCAATCAGTACATTCTTTTATAATACCACCAGGCCCTCCTCTTCCCAGTTTTAACTATCATTTAAATATTCAAAGATTCAATGCTCCACCAAATCCACCATCAGATATTTTCCAGGCCCAAGATGGCTCTCAGCTTCAAAATGGATATTATGTAAATAGTGGTCACGTTAACTGGAATGGTTTGACTTTTGATCCGAATAATGACTATATTGACTGTAGTGAGAATGCCAGTAGAGATCATTCCTTTACAAATGGCTACAGTGTGCAAGATGGATATGTGAGTAATGGTTTCTATGAAACCAGTGAAGGATGTTGGAAAGATCCTTCTATGGACAACCATAACGGAACAGACAGGCTTATGAACCAGCAGTTTCAAGAAGAAAAGTTAAATAAATTGCAGAAGCTACTTATTCTTTTAAGAGGCTTGCCTGGTTCTGGGAAAACAACATTGTCTCGGTGAGTAAAGGATACCAAGTGAACACTTGGAAATTCATTACTTACAAATCATAGATGATAGTTAGAATCAATGACAAATGCTTTCATGTTTCTAGTAGAAAATGTTTAATTTGTTACACCTGAGAATGGCATCTGACAGTGTAAATATTTAAAAAGATCTTTCCTGATGGAGTAAAGGAGAATTGGCATATAAAGATTCTGCTGAAGGTTTTAAAAATAGATACACCATTGTATAATTATGACAGTGATGTAAGTAAATGCTATTTGAGAACTGTACTGGCCTTCCCTTTTTAAGTCAGATTCAAGAAGAGCTGGAATCAGGCTTTTGATTCCGGTTTTTCAAACTTTATGGCCTTGGACTAGTTTTGCTATTTGTTAATAGAACGAGTAATACTTATTTTCCTGGAATAATTGTGAGAAGTAAATGAGATAACCCAAGGAAAGGAGGTGTGAGTGTGTTTTAAGCACTGTGCTGTGTTCATTCCATTGATTGATAGAGGGAACCTTTTGATTTCTTTAAATTTAAGGAGTCTGAAGTGAGCAGTACCTGAGTAAAATGGAGTTACAACTGATGATATTTTATTGAATGACAAAATGTTTCAAATTCTCATTTTGTTTACATTTTTTAGAAAAAATATTGATGTGGGGCACCTGGGTGACTTAGTCGGTTAAGCGTCCGACTTTCGCTTAGGTCATGATCTTGCCGTTCGTGGGTTCGAGCCCCGCGTCGGGCTCTGTGCTGACTGCCAGCTCAGAGCCTGGAGCCTGTTTCAGTCTGTGACTCCCTCTCTCTGTGACCCTCCCTTGCTCACGCTGTCTCTCTCTCTCTCTCTCTCTCTCTCTCTCCTAGAAATTAATAAAACATTTAAAAAAAAAAAAAAAAGAAAAAAGAAAAAATATTGATGTGCTTGAATTCTAGTGTGCAGTTGTGGAAAATAACACAAGAAAAACAAATTCTTTGCAGTTTTTTTAGGATGACTCAAGATTTATGTTAGGTAAGGAGAAAAAGAAACCTTGATGTCTTGGTGGTGAAGATAAAGAAGTCCAAAGAAGCATTATATAAATGTTTTATATTTACTTCCAAAACAGTCTGACTAGAAGTTTCTTCAGAAGCAAGAAATTAAGGAAAGATTAAACTTATGGCCTAGACATGTTTTTTAAGCTAGATCATAAGCGGTGGTCTTTGTAAAGGAATTTAAATTTAGGTCTTTGCATTTTGATTCCTCTTATTTTCATGAAGATTTTGTAGAGAAGATGAGATTTCTACTCTTTAGAAAGGATAGAAGAGTGAAGTCTCATGAATATGGGCAGTCCTCTAGATTTAGTATATAAGACCAGAGGAAAGAAGCAGTTGCAATTTGGAAATTGTATGAAGAGATCTCCTAACTAGGGTCACCTGACTATGTGGGTATAGGATAAATTAAGAAAGAAAGATGAGATTTGAGATAGCATTGGAATATGTTGAAACTGAAGATGAATAAGGTAGTGGTAATGTGATAGAATGTAATTATTACATTCAAGAATGTAATTATACCAGGAGATGATAGAGGTGATTATATATAATATGTGTATTTGAGGAATTAGGTAGATAAGAGTGGATGGTATAGTATTAACCACTATTTGTATCATGATTTGCAATTTACAGGTACTTTGACATATAAAAATCTTGTAATTTTGGTTGTGTTATTTTCATTTCATAGAAGGAGCAGAGGCTTAAGAGAATAAGTTCAGGTTAAAGGGCTTGGGAGACGTTAGATAACCTGGGACAAGATCAAAGTGTAGATATAAATGATAGTGTGTTTCTTCCCTGTTCCTTCACTTTAATATCTATTGCATGCAGGGCCCAATACCTGACTCCTGACTTTAAGGAGCTTGTTTAAAAGAAGCACGAGTATCTGTTTAAGTCACCATCTTTTTTTGTTGTTGTTTAAAATGTATTTATTTTTGAGAGAGAGAAAGAGTGGGAGTGGGGAAGGGGCAGAGAGAGAGGGAGGCAGAGAATCTGAAGCAGGCTCCAGGCTCTGAGCTGTCAGCACCGAGCCCTATGTAGGGCTTGAACTCATGAACTGCTAGATCATGACCTGCGCTGAAGTGGGACACTTAACCATCTGAGACACTCAGGAGCCTCTAGGTTACCACTTCCTTTTTTAATGTTTTCATTTATTTTTGAGAGACAGAGTGAATGAGTCGGGGAGGGGCAGAGAGGGAGACAGAAGATCCAAAGCGGGTGCTGTGCTTACAGCAGAGAGCCCAGTGGGGGGTCTGAACTTATGAACCACAAGATCATAAACGGAGCTGACGTCAGATGCTTAACAGACTGAGCCATCCAGGCGCCCCTAGGTCACCACTTTTTAAATGATGTAAGATTGGTTGGTTGGGACTGGAGGTAAAACCAGATAGTCTGTGGTGGGGAATGTTTTTATGTGGGAATTAGCTTTCAAAATTGGTTTTGTTTTGTTTTTTTTTTTATTTTTTTGAATGTTTATTTTTGAGAGAGAAACAAGGACAGAGCACAAGTTGGGGAGGGGCAGAGAGAAAGGGAGACAGAATCCAAATAAGGCTCTAGGCTCTTAGCTGTCAGCACAGAGCCAGATGCGGGGCTTGAACCCACAAATCATGAGATCGTGGCCTGAGCTGAAGTCAGACGCCTAACCAACTGAGCCACCCAGGCGCTCCTAAAATGAAATTTGAAGCATAAAAGGAGTCAAGATTTGATAGATCAGATAGATTTGGGGCACTAAATGAGAAGATAGCATTATTTAGTATTGCTGTGTGGTAATTAGTATAGGAGGTTAAATTTCAAATTTTCTGGGGGTGGCATTCGAGTCTCCTCTTCCTTAATTTAGTCCTTGCCCACCTCTCCATCTTCATGTCCTTCTGTAGTTGGACTAGCTCCGGCCCTCTATAGCAGGAGACATAATACCTGTCCGTTCATTGTTCTCATGACTCTACTTAGTCAAAGGTTCTCTTGAACGTTTCTGCCTTTTGAGGTTTTGGCTTATCATCTCAGCCCTCAATTATCCTTTGAACTCATGTAGTATTTGACTTTACCAAATTTTTACTTAGTAGCTTACCCACAACTTTCCTAACAGATTTTAATGAAATCAGTTTTAAATTAAATTCTAACACAAGTACAGATTTCAAATATTTATGAATAAGCTAGTGCAAAACTGTACCCCTTTGTAGGTGTGTGGAAGTGCTAGCTCTTTGTCCTTTTAGGAAAACTTACAGCACTTTGATTAAAGGTTTATTTCAGGCAGAATTCAACAATTTCTGGATGTGGAATTTTGTTACCATTGTAATTGGCATCAGCCAAACAGAATCCTCTGAATCAGGGGTTGGACACAGGATCATTTAGGGATAAAGCTTTGGTTGTCATTCCTAGGGGCATGGACTATAGATTTTGCTAGATTCTTACACCCTGTTTATACAAGGGAGGAAAGTTGAACTTAAGATATTTGAGGTAATACACATTTCTTCTACTCTTCTAATTTCACTATCAAGAGAATGTATTTTCAGAAATGGGCCACTAATTTCATCATTAGCATAATATATAATTTCATATATTAGCAAAAGTATAATTTCAGCATTAGCAAAATGTTGAGAGTTGATAAGAGATAAATACTGAAGCACTTTCAGACAGGGGAAAAGATGTTCCACTGCTAGTTTTGAAGATGGAGGAAGGGACCATATGGAGCTGGCTTTTAGAAGCTGGAAAACTTGGCAAACGTACAGATTCTCCTAAGGAGTCTCCAGGAGGAATGCCAGCCTACCCACACTTTGATTTTAGCACAGTGGAACTGATTTCAGGTTTTTCACCTTCAGAACTGTAATATAATGCATGTTGTTTTAAGCCACTAAGTTTGTGATAATTTGTTATAGCAGCCATAAGGAAATGCAAGGGAGTTTTTTTTTTAAGTTTATTTATTTATTTTGAGAGAGAGTGTGTGGTTGAGTGAGTGGGGGAGTGGCAGAGAGAGAGAGAGAGAGAGATTGATTCCTATGTAGGCTCCCTGCTGTCAGCATGGAGCCCAGTGCAGGATCCAATCCCATGGGAACTGTGAGATCATTACCTGAGCTGAGAGAGTTGGATGCTTAAGCTTAACCAGCTGAGCTACCCAGATGCCCAAGAAATTACAGTTTAAAGAGAAATGGAAAGAGATTTTTTTTCCCTCCGTGCTTTTGGACAAGATCTCAGTTTAAACTCCAGAGGAAAGATTGACCTTTCCTTATATAGATCTCTATTCTTAATTGAAGGAGTCTTTAGAGAGTGAAATGCCCCAGTGAAGGGGTTTGGAGATATTGGAGGTATGAAGGGTATGCAGGGCCACTTAGTAAATGAGATAAAGCATTCATGAAATGTCAGTTCTACTCAATTTTTTTTTTTTTTTGAAAAATCACTTCTGGTTGTAAATGCACATGAATTATTAAAGAAAATAATGAACAGTTAATAGAAATTTTAAAAATAAATTATGAAAATTAACTCATGATAGGCTACTAGGGTTCCCAAAACAGAGTTAAGGAACAGGATTCACTTGTTCCGTACTTAGGTGAAGAATTGTAAGCACAGTCTGTGTTAGTTATCTAGGGGTGGGTAACAAATTACCTTATTAAAAACAGAGTTAAAGCATTTATCATCTCACAGTTTCTGAAGGACAGGAGTCAGGGTGCAGTTATCTGGGTGTCTCTGGGTCAAGGTCTTTAACAATGCTGTTGACTAAAGTGTTGGCTAGGGCTATGTTCTGATCTGAAGGTTGGGGTGGATCTGCTTGGAAGGTTTCTCTTGAGGTTATTGACAAGACTTAATTCCTTGTGAGCTATTGGGTTGAACGGCTTCAGTTAATTGCTGGCTTATAGGCTTGAGACCTCCCTTGGTTCTTTGCTCCTTGGGCTGCTCTCCATTCACAGCTGTGATAAGAGAAGGGGAGCCAGCTTTAAGCCTAAGACAGAAGCCACTTTTTTCTATAATCGAATATCAGAAAGGGATGTTACATCAACCCTGCCATATTGTGTTAGAAGCTATAGTCACTGACTCCCACCTCTACTCAAGGGGAAGGGATTATAGGAGGGAGTGAATACCAGGAGGCAGGGGTCATTGTAAGTCATTGGTTTTGGCTCTCCCACCGCTATGTAACTCCAGTGGCCTGATTTCTGCAATCATTTTCCTTTCTGGATTTGTTTAATATCAAATTAGCAGAGTTGGCATGAGAGTTAAATGGGGTCATAGATACACATAAAATGCTTGTCATATGGTAAGTTTTCAAAAAGATAGACATTCTGAAAAAATACAAATCAAGTAGTCAGTGAGTTCATACCTGATTTTTTTTAATTAGATTGTTGATTTTTCAGAGTTCTAAGTTTTGACATTTGAAGGATTCATTTTAATACCTTAATTAACATGTGAGAGTTCTTTTTTTTTTAAAATATGTGTATTGTCAATTTGGTTTCCATATAACACCCAGTGCTCATCCCAACAAGTGCCCTCCTCAATGCCCATTACCCACTTTCTCTCTCCCCCACTCCCCATCCACATGTGAGAGTTCTAATGGATTCTGAAAGAATTTTGAAAATGTTAATATTTTTAAGTAACTTATTTTTGGTTCACATGATTGGTATGGCACCAAGTATATCCAAATTGATTATAAGTATTTTTTTATACAAATCCCCAAAATAAAGCTTCACAGTCTGAGGTAATTCAGGGAATTTTTAAAGCTGCATGAAGTGTCTGAGAGGAAAAATCTCTTTTGAAGCTGAAATTATTTGCTGTAATCATGATTTATGTATTTAAGATGTTCTTCATAGAGGTTTATTCGTGTTTGATATTTACTTGGTTTAATGATGTAAATTGATTTGCTATCTCCTCCCCTCTCACTCCATACCTGCCCCCTACCTTTTTTTGAGTTTAAAACATTTCTTGGATACAAGAGCTACTATATGTTTCTTGTATGGTATTAATATCTGAAAAATCAGTGGTAACAAAAGAATGGGGAAAAAGTGAAACAGGATGTCTAAGAAAGATGATATCAGTTTTCTGATATTGTTGAATATAATTTGATATGATAAGGCTTATTACGATCAAAATGTTTTTGGGTTATTGAGCTTTGGTTTGGAATGCTAATATTGTAGCATTTTTATATTCTGGGTTATCTGTATAAACAAGTAAGATACCAAATATGTTAATATATTTTGGAAAAATTATGGCAAGTTAAAAAAGGAATCCAACTGCAGCCTTGGAAATAACATAACCATTTAATTTCATTTGCTTTGTTTGAAGTCACTTGAACTATTATTTTTATGAGTGGAAATGCATGTTTAAATATTTTTATTTTGGGGGCACCTGGGTGGCTCAGTCAGTTAAGCATCCGACTTCAGCTCAGGTCATGCTCTTATGGTTCGTGTGTTCGAGCCCCATGTCAGGCTCTGTGCTGACAGGTAGCTCAGAGCCTGGAGCCTGTTTCAGATTGTGTATCTCCCTCTCTCTCTGACCCTCCCCTGCTCACGCTGTCTCTCTCTCTCTCAAAAATAAATAAAAACATTAAAAAAATTTTTTTTTAAATTTTTTTTATAAATTTTTTTTTAATGCTTTATTTCTGGAGACAGCGAGCAGGGTCTGAGAGAGAGGAAAGGAAGTCTAGCAGGTCAGGCGCAGCACAACACAGAGCCAACACCACGAACCGCGAGATCATGACCCAAGCGAAAGTCGGACGCTTAACCGACTAAGCCACCCAGGCGCCCCCATTTAAAAATTTTTTTAATTTTTATTCTTAAATATGCAATTTTATTTTTATTATAAAGTATACAAGCATACTTGTTTTATTATACTTCATAGATACTGCACTTTTTACAAATTGAAGGTTTGTGGCAACCCCTGTGTCAGGCAGGTCTTTTGCATCATTCTTTCAACAGCATCTGTTCAGAGTGTCCTTATGTCACTGAGCAATTCTCAGAATATTTCAAACTTTATTTTTAGTATATTTGTTATGGTGATTTGTGATTAATCATCTTTGATGTGTTACTATTAAAAAATATTATTTATTTTTGAAGAAGAGCGAGAGAGTGAGCAAGTGAGCATGAGTGGGGGAGGTGCAGAGAGAGAGGGAGACAGAATCTGAAACAGTCTCCAGGCCCGAGCTGTCAGCACAAAACCAGATGCAGGGCTCAAACTTAGGAGCTGCAAGATCATGACCTAAGTCGAATTTGGACACTGGCTCTGACTGAGTCACCCAGGTGCCCTAGATGTTGCTATTGTAATTGTTTTGGGGTGCCACAAACTGTGCCCATTTAAGATAGGAAACTTTATTGATAAACATGGTATTCTGACTGTTCCACCAATCTGCTGTTCCCCCATGTCTCTCCCTGTTTTCAGGCCTACTTATTCCCAGAGATACAACAATAATGAGTAATCTACTGTGGCCTCTAAGTGAAAGGGGAGAGTTGTGCATGTCTTTAAGTCATAAGCTGGAAGTGATTATGCTTAGGGAGGAAGGTATGCCAAAAGTCCAGATAGGCCATGAGTTGGCCAGTTGAGCCAAACAGGCAGCCAAATTGTTACTGCAAAGGAAAGGTTCTTGAAGGAAATTAAAAACACTACTCCAGTGAACACACAAATGATAATAAAGCAAAATAGCCTTGCTAGTATGGAGAAAGTTGGAGTATCTGGATAACAGATCAAACCAGCTACAACATTCTCTTAAGCCAAAACCTAACCCAGAGTCCTAACTCTGCAGTTCTGTGAAGGCTGAGAGAGGTAAGGAAGCTACACAAGTGTGAAGCTAGCAGAGGTTGGTTCATGAAGTTTAAGGAAATATGCTGTCTCCATAACATAAAAGTACAAGGTGAAGCAGAAGTGCTGTTGTAAAACCTGTCGCAAGATGTAGCTAAGATAATGAAAAGATAGCTGAAATAATTAATGAAGGTGGGTGACTACACTAAATGACAGATCTTCAGTGTAGATAGTCTTCTACTGGAATAAGTTGCCATCTAGGATTTTCATAGCTAGAGAAGAGAAGTCAGTGCCTTAGCTTCAGAAGACAGGCTGACTCTTTCTTGTTAGGGGCTAATACAGCAAGTGACTGGGTTGAAGACAATGCTCTTTTACTGTTCTGAAAATCCTAGAGCCCTTAAGAATTATGCTAAATGTACCCTGTCTGAGCTCTATAAATGGAACAACAAAGCCTGGATGACAGCATGTTTGTTTACAACATGGTTTACTGAATATTAGAAGCCCACTTCTAATATGGCTCAGAAAAAAAGATTCCTTTCAAAATATTACTGCTCACTGACCTGCTCACCCGAGAGCTCTGGTGGAGATGTAGAAGATAAATGTTGTTATCACGCCTGCTACCACAACATCCATTCTTCAGCCTGTGAATCAAGGACTAATTTTGACTTTCAAGTCTTATTATTAAGAAATACATCTTGTAAGGCTATAGTTGCCATAGATAGTGATTCTTTGATCACAGGAAATTCAAAGTAAATTGAAAACCTCCTGGAAAGGATTCACCCTTCTAGATGCCCTTAAGAATATCCATGATTCATGGGATGAGGTCACAATATCAATATGAAGAGGAGTTTAGAAGTTGATTCCTACCCTCATGGATGACTTTGATGGGCTTAAGACTTTAGTGGAGTAGTTAACTGCAGATGTGGTAGAAATAGCAAGAAAACTAGAATTAGAAGTGGAGCCTGAAGATGTAACTGAATTGCTGCAGTCTCATGATAAAAATTTAACAGGCGAGGCATTTCTTATTATGGACAGGGAAGAAAGTGGTTTCTTGAGATGAAGTCCATTAGTGAAGATGCTGCAAACATTGTAGACATGACAACAAAAGATTTAGAATATTCTATAGACTTAGTTGCTAAAAGGATTAAATCTGATTTTCAGAGAAGTTCTCTTGTGATTAAAATGCTATCAAACAGCATCACATTACAGAGAATTTTTTTTACCAAAGGAAGAGTCAATTGGTCATGGGTCACAATTGTCTAATTTTAGAGAATTGCCACAGCCACCCAGCTTCCAGCCACCACCATCCTGATCAGTTGGCAGCCATCAAGATTGAGGCAAGACCCTCCACCAGCAAAAAGATTATTATTACTTGCCGAAAGCTCAAATGATGGTTAGCATTTTTATCAATAAAATATTTTTTAATTAAGACATATATATATATTTTTTAGTAATAACTTTTATATGCCCTGGGAAACCAAAAAATTAATTTGACTCCCTTTAATGTGATATTCACTTTATTGTGGCTTAGAACTGAACCTGTACTATCTCTGAGGTATGCCTATTTACAAGTTTTTTGTAAGTTGAGGAAAGGAGAGGTTTGTCTTACTAGTTGGAGTTCTTCCTATTCCTTTGTAGTAGGAGGTATGTATTCTTGAATCATCCCCTAACAGTACTCTTTATTTTAATCCCTTCCACCACTTTCCACTCCTTTCCCTTCTCAAAAAAAATTGTAAAATGATATCCAGTTGCCCAGTGGCTGAGAAGGCAGAGATAAACAACAAAATACTTCTATTATTGTTGGATCCAAATTATACTCTCACTGTTTTTTACCTTTTCTTAGCCCACCCCCAGTTTCGTTCATGAGTCACTGGCTTTGGGAATTCTCTGACAATCTGAACACTAGTTAATCTCATTGTGCCTAGAAATTTAAGGTGGTATCATATTGTGAGAACAAAGTTTGATTATCATTGACTTATTTGAAGATTGTGCTTTTATTATGTGTTTAGTAATTCATTTAGTAATTTAATCTCATAGCAGATTTAAAATTTGATTATACTTTGGATGATTACAAGCTATTTCACAACCTTAAGCCTCAGGCTATTTCTCACTTCCACTTTTAGGTCAAATGTGTTTGTACCTTGTGGAAATGAGTTTATCAAAGTTACTTTAGGTCAAATAAAGTTTTCTCCATATGAATTTCTTGCTTGGGCTTATTTGCCTTTTAGGTTACTTATTGCACTAAATTTAGGCAATTTTAGAAACCAAATACAAGTTCACTAAAGTTAAAACATGGATTATAACATAATTTGGGGATTGATTGAAGAACTTTTTTTTTAAAGTGGCAATACAAATGCCACCTACAAATGTTACTGGTTGTAATTGTATAGATTTAAGTGTGAAGTGATATTTGAAATCTGAAATCTGCTACTGAGCTATTCTGTTTGCAATATATATACAGGTAAGTATCAGAGATTCATTCCTGTGTTGTTTATTTTTGATGGTTATAAATTTTATAAATGGCGCCTTATGATTTCTTTTATTAACAGAATTCTGCTTGGTCAGAGTCGTGATGGCATTGTGTTCAGCACTGATGACTATTTTCACCATCAAGATGGGTACAGGTATAATGTTAATCAACTTGGTGATGCCCATGACTGGAACCAGAACAGAGGTTTGTTTTGGGCCAAGTCTCTGGGATGGAATATTTGACTGAGTCAGAAGACTGAGTTTTTATTCTCAACTTGACTTTTACCAGCAGAATGACTTTGGCAAGCCATTTAAATAGCTTTGAGACCCAATTTTTTCATCTATTTGAAGCAATGATAGTTATACTTGCCTTACTTGATCAAGACTGTTATGAGATTAGAGAATTTAGAAAGGTATATTTTGTAAATTGTAAATAATGTACCAGTATAAGCTGGCAAAATAGAGATGTGGGTTATTTAATAACCTTTATTTTATACCTCAGGAATAAATTTCAGAGAACTCAATACTATTGTATATTCCCAAAAAGTATTTCCCTAGAAATAATGCTAATGTTTTTTTAAGTCTTCATATAATGCCTGCAAATGTTAAAAGTTTTTTGCATTGACATTATTCCACCAAAAAAATCTACTTAATACATGTTTTAGAAGCACATCAGTCAATTTTTTCTCATTCTAGAGTAGTAGTTCATAACATAGGCTGCACATATTTAAATCCTCTGGGGACCTTTTTTGTTTTTAAAGTTTATTTATTTTGAGAGAGAGAGTATTGTGTGTGCACATGTGAGCTGGGGGAGGGTGGGCAGGCAGAGAGGGAGAGAGAGATTCCCAACTAGGCTTTGCACTGTCAGTACAGAGCTCGATGTGGGGCTTGATTCCATGAACTTGAGCCAAAATCGAGTTGGAAGTTTAACCGACTGAGCCACCCAGGTGCTCCACCTGGGGATCTTTTAAAAAAACTTATGCCTGAATCTTAGCCCCAGAGATTCTGGAGTGGATTGGTCTGGAGTGGATCTAAGCACTAGTTTTTGTTTGTTTTTAAGTTATCCATATATTCTGATGTTGCAGTCAGGATTGAAAACTTTTGATCTAGAACTAGTAAGTAAATGTTTACATTATAAGTTAATTTCTTTTTAAAAAGATGAAGAATACATTGATGATTAAACATTGTTTCTATTTTTATTTTTTTTAAGTTTATTTATTTTGAGAGAACAAGCAGGGAAGGAGGGAGAGAAAGAGAGAGAGAGAGAAAGAAAATCCCAAACAGACTCCATACTGTCCGCGTGGAGCCTGTTGCAGAACTCTATCCCACAAACCATGAGTTCATGACCTGAGCCAAAATCAAGAGTCAGACACTGAATCAGCTGAGCACGCAGGCTCCCCCCAATTGTTTTTACTATGAAAAAATTTAAACCCAGATTAGAGAGATTACAGTGAACCTCATACATCCATCACTCAGAATTATTATTAGTTATTCAGATTTTGCCTTAGTGGCTTTATCCATTTTGTTTTAACCCCCTCCCCCTTTTTTTATTTCCTAAGGTTTTTAAAGCACATTCTAGGCATCATACTTTATGGACTTCAAATTAACTTTTTTCTTAATGGCGTCTTATTTAATTGCAATGCCAACATCATTAAAAGAAACCAGTTTGACATTATGTAATACCCTGTAATGAAATTTCTCCTCTTGTCTTAAGTATTTCTTTATGGTTGTTCTCTTTGAATCAGGATACAAGCTAGGTCCTGGTAGTACATTTGGTTTTAGGTTTCATTTTAATTATGTTAAGCTGGATTCTCTTTTATCCCCTCTTTTTGTCTTCATAACATTAATTTGTTGTAGAGCTTGGTTATTTATCCTACAAAATGTCCCATATTTTGTAGTTGTCTGTTTGCTTCCTTGTGGTAACTATTTAACCTGTTCTTTCTCCTGTATTTCCTTAAGTAGAAGTTAGTGGACTGTGAAATCTGTGTAGGACCGTTCTTTCCCTTTGCAGTACTAGTCTAGAATATTACTTTGGCCTGAGCCGAAGGCTTAACTGAGGCACCCCTATTGAATACTTTTTTTTTTTTAATGTTTATTTATTTTGAGAGAGAAGGAGAGCTGGGAGGAGCAGAGGGAGAGGGAGGGAGAATCCCAAGTAGGCTGTACACTAGCGCAGAGCCCAGTGTGGGGCTCAAACCCATGAACCGTGAGATCATGTATGACCTGAGCCGAAATCAGGAGTCAGACCCTTAACTGACTGAGCCACCCAGGCACCTTCTTATTGAATTCTTTTAAATGCCAGGTACCTTCTGGGAATATCTGTCTCTGCTTCATGTATGTATTGTTAGAAGACTCTAAATTCATGTTAGATTGTCTGTAAATTAAAAATCTCTCCAAGGTGTCATTACTTTGTTTCTTAAAATATGATGGTCATTTTGTTTAAGAAATGACTCTCATTATTTGGGTATTCAAACATTGTTTACTTAGGAACTCTTCTAGAGTGTACTGAAATTTGGTATTACATGATAACTTTTATTGAAAGAAGATAGTCTTCCCATTCTTGAAATCAGAGATTTAATTTGGTTATTGAGCTCTCTAGAATATAACTCCTTGGAAGTGATAGCCTAACTATTAGACATTTAAGAGAATTAGTTTAGTAATTTTTTTTAAAGAAAGATTTGATCACTGTTTATGATTTGGGATAGAGCAGTGGGAGATAATAGCATTTTGGTGTGACATTTACAACCCAAATTCTGAATTCCTTTGGTTAGTTAGAGACATCTTCCAAATATATATTCCACCATAGTCATTACTACTTAACCTTTGGAATTCTGTTTGTCCTTAGACATCTGTATAAATGTTTCATCATGTAGAACTTAATGTTTTGAATTCTAAGCACCAACAAAACTTCCATAGCATTGCCTTTTGCCTTGGCTTTTAATTTTATTGTAGGTTCTTAATTATATTTCTTGTCTGTTAACACCTAGGAGTATGCACACTCTTGTTAACAGTGGCTCATTGTGGCTGTGATTCTTAACCTCATAGGGAAGAGATGGCTAAAGGATAGGAGAAGTAGTTTGGAAAAGTTCCATGTGATCTCAGCTCTTCATTTGAGAATTCTAGTCCTAGAAATACTTACAAAGTCAATTAATTGTGGTTATCTAGCTACCTAGTATGTAAAGTTTTGTTGGTAAGTAATGATATATCGATAGCTTTCTTTTTAAAAGAAAAAAAAACACCTACATTTCTTCTTTCAAAATCATTATTTGTAATTGTAGAACATTGGGAAATATAGATAAGCATAGATTGCTTATATTCCTATTACCCTCAGGTGATCACTATTGATATTTAGTAACTCTTCCCAGATCTCTGTATTTTGACCAAAATAAGGTCATACTTCTATATTATATTATAATTTGTCATTTTGAGTTAACAGCTTTCATCTTTCCATGTTGATAAATATTCACCCGTTTTCATAGACTGTATTCAGTGTTTTCTCTAAATGAAAGTTAGCTCTAGACTGAAGGCTTCCTTAGCTGTAAGTTCAGCAAAATGTTTTCCCCCAAATGTTCTTTACAGTTAGTTTGTCAAAACCAGTATCTGGTCTAGAGAATACACATGGCCTGTTTTTATGTCTCTTAATTCCCTTTTAATAAATTTGGAGTCCTTTTTTTTCATGGCACTGACTCAAGAGATTGCATAATTTATTTTTAAGTACAGAGATGTAGAAAATTTCTTACTATATATTTTAACCTAATAGTTCTCTGGTTTTTGTTTTTGTTTTTTAAATTTATTTTTCATTTCAGCAAAACAAGCTATCAATCAGGGGAGATCTCCAGTTATAATAGACAACACTAATACACAAGCTTGGGAAATGAAACCGTATGTGGAAATGGTAAATACAAAATATGAGAGAATTGTAATATTTTATTCCTGTCAGTTTTTTCATATTCTGAAATTTTATTTGCTTTTATCTTTATTATATAAACATTTCCCCCTATTTTCTAAAGAGGTGTGTCTGTTTACTTAGTTTATAAAAAACTGGAATTGGTACTTATTAAGATACATGTTCATCTTGTTAGTTTTGCCTGGACTTGAAGACAGTAATTTGAAATTGTCCAGTTAAGCTGTCTTGATATATTTATAAACCGTATTATTTAAAAGTAAATTTTTTCTTGGTAGAGCAAAGAAGTATTGTCTAAATGAAACTCCTAATTATCTGCCTT
>JAESUZ010003048.1:0-94483 GCA_017311185.1 Proteles cristata cristata | reverse complement strand
TGTTATCCCCAACCATTCAAAAGACTTAAAATATTATATTCAATATTAACTTTATTGCTTTGATTCTCTCAAGATGGAAGAAACTTACATTTAATGTATATCCTCTATATGACTAGTACCTGTTTAGATGCTTTGCATTCATTAATATAGAGAAAAAAGAACATGAAAGATACAATATGCATGATATGTATGGCCTCAGAATATTAATGAATTTCTTGATGGTTAGACACTGAGAAAACAGGAAACCTGAAATGTGAACTGGGGCTTTGAAGTAGGTGGTTTTTCTTTGGGGTTTATTCCTCTTAAATATGAGAATTGAGATACCCTTATTCACCAACTTTCACTGTTAGGACTGAAAAAATGAGCCTATCTTTATTGACATGACTTAACTGTTTACTTCAGGAAATTACTGTAAATCACAATATCTGAGTAAGTTGTTTACCTCTGGGCAAAAATCTCTCCTGTCAGGACAATATGTTGCTCACCTGCTCAAACAACTCATTTTCACACATCAATTTATTTATTAAGTCTCACTTCAAGAGTGAGCTTGAAAATACTAAGCAGTTATATCAAATATTTTCCTCAGCTGAGTTAACTCCATGCCTAGAAGGATCCATCTTAAACCATTCTAGAAGAGATCCCCAAACTCTGTAAGCATTATCCACTGACTGCCCGATTCTGAGACACTACAAACACTCTTTCAATGTAATGTTCTCCCTTGCCACAGTAGGCAATCCTTGTAGGGCAAACATTGGCTTAGGGCTTCCATTGAAAATATATAATTTTTCTCTGATTTTTTTTAGGTGGTGTGTGAGAGTGTAATTCAGGGATAGATCTTATTTCCAAAACTTCCATCCACTGGATTTGTTGGGTCTGCAGTTGCAGACAGTCCACCATTAGAGGGAGATCCTGAGCCATGAGGTACAGCAACAATATATTTAATTAACTACTGCCATCCTTTCATGATTTTCTCCTCTTAAAGTGTGTGTCTCCTTCAGATCGTATCACAGCTTTAAAAAAAATTAACATTTTAACTCTAATTTCTGTTTTTCTACGTGGCAAAGTTTTACTAAAGATAATTTAAAATTATCAGTAGCCACTTTGGGAAACTTTCAACAAAAATTGTTCATTTGAGAGGTGTTTTAAAACAAAAAGGAAGCAAAATTCCAAACATCTAGTGATCTCCAATTTTAAAAATTTGTAGGAGGAAGCTTCTATAATAATGTAAGATAACATTGCATCTTTAAATTTTCCCTTGTACAAAACAACTTAATCTGAAAAAAATGTAAAATGTGCTCTCTCTTCTAACTTAGATTTTTCTGCATTGTTACTTGAAACTAAAAACTTTTGAGCTACTCTTTCTCTTCCCCCGTTATATGCCCCTCTATGCATTCTGCCTACACTTCTCTTTCTGACCCACTTCCTTTCAGTTTGGCTGGCCCAAAACTCACAAAGATAAATCATCTCTTAAAGTTAAGACCAACTCAGAACAGAGAAGTCCATTTTGGTTGACTTTAAGCCCTGGTCTTAGGCTGAGCTGAGAACACAGTTAAAAACCTCTAAAACTAGATGAGATAGAAAGAAATTACAGATCGATGTAGAATAGATCTAGAAATATAGATATAATCAAAGATTTTCAGGTATGTATCAATTGTTTCATATGTTACTAGGAACCTCCTATGCAAAACTGTACATGGGAAAGAAATAATGAAGGCAACCTAACATACCCAGATTTGTTTGATTTTTATTTTGTACATGAACATTTCATTGTTATAGTAACATTGGTTGAAAAAACTATCCCTTTCACCATTGAATTGCCTTTGACCTTTATTTGAAAAAAATAATTGAGGCACCTGGATGGCTCAGTCTGTTGAGTGTCTGACTCTTGATTTCAGTTCAGGTTGTGATCTCCCAGTTGATCAGTTGAAGCCTGATTTGGGCTCTGAGCTTAGAGCAAGGAGCCTGCTTGGGATTCTTTCTCACTCTCACACTTTCTCTTTTCCTCTCTTTCTCTGTCCCTCCCTTGTGCTCGCTCTCTCTCTCTCTCTCTCTCTCTCTCTCAAAATAAACAAACAAACTTTAAAAAAAGAAATTAAAAAAAAACAGTTGATGATATTTATGTGGGTGTATTTCTGTTCTCTGTTCTGTTGATCTATGTCTCTATATCTTCACCAATACAACACTGCTTTGATTAGTATAGATTTATAGTAAAAAAAATATACTTCTAAACCCAACTTTCCCTTAGATTAAAACCCCAAAAGTTTAATTTATTGAAGCTTTTATAATTAATGCTTGCTGATTTCATTTTCCTATGCCTGATTTTCTCATGTGAGAATTAGTTGTTAAGGTTAACCTGTGTTCCCAAAATGTACTGAGTAAAGCTGAACCAAGAGGAACCATCCTTTACTTCAGAAGATGAGCAGGAACATATTGAAAACATTTGCAAGCAATGCTAGGACCATATGGTAGGGGGAAGGGAAGAAGAGGAAAGTAGCCGTTGTGGGGCGTTGTGAGAAAAGGAGGTGGGTGTAATTTAGTGTGTGCAATATGGGCAAGAAGAGAAATAGTACCATGGTAAAATATTTTACTACCTTGACATCTTCTCTCTTCCAAGGTTAATCTATTGACATCTAACCTAGCAAGCTCATAGTGTAGATGAACATGAGACATACAGGAAGCAGCAGTTTTTTTAGAGTAACATATTAAACGGTGTTATTTTTCTTATGTAAAAAGGACTCATGAAATAGAAGAGCTGTCTTACTTTTTAAATGGTGCTTTTTCTACAAACATAGCAAAGCAGATTGCAGAGCTAAAGTCCTTCTGTTCCACTGATAAATGTCCCTTTACAGAGATTTGGCTCCCAGATGGCCATTCTATCTCTATCACCTACTCCCCCCAAAGAAATAATACTAGATGCTGATTTTTTTCCTCCAACCTGAATATATTTAGCTGTCTTTTGCAGTACTTCACACTGAGAGTGTAACTCTGAGTCAAGCTAGAACAGTCTCATTCATTTTGCATGAGTCGCTCCTATTTTTTTTTTTTAAATTAATCTTAAGGCAATTTGGAATTTTTTGAAATCACTTCACTCTTGTAATAAAAGATTTTATAATAATTCTCTCTTTTTTTTTTTTTAACCCTATTCTTCTAAATTAACGTGGCTTAAGTCTAAGCACAGACTATTTCTGCTGGGTTAATATCTTCAATTTGGAACAATTTGGTACCATGACAGACTTTTTCTCACTTTTTGTGCAATTCTTTAAAAGACGCTTGCTTTTAGGATGCTAGCACTTTAAGATTGCCCTAATGTTAAAATCAATGTGTGTCTGATAGCCACTGGTTATGGACTCTGTTTAAGTGCTGAATCTTAAATGTGCTGTAAGTATGTGCATTTCCTAACTTGCTTGTGTCATGGTGAAACGCCCAGAGATCGGAAGACCCCCAAAATCAAACCACCAGAGACCAGAGTCAAAGCCAAGCGGCGAGGGTTGTTTATTTGCAGGTTTGAACCTGGACCTCCGCGCACTCGTTGCCGGTGACGCTAAGAGGCCCTGAACAAAGCCTTTGCAGCCTTTTTATAGACAGAAGTAAACAAGTCATGGAGAGGGACAGGAGATTTCCATGGTTACAAGTTTGCCATTGGTTAACATTTAAATGTGAACATATACCGTATCTGATTGGCTCCCGCCATCAGGTTTTTGGCGGGATCCAATTACAACATTTGGGATACCTTTGAATTCAGCCTATCATAGAGCGAGTTTAAAGTCTTGTTTGGCGACTAACAGGTTAACATCTCTCTCTCCAGGCCCTTCCCTCAGCAAGGTAGGGAGTAGCTGCTGGCCTGTTCGGATTGGCTGCCGCCAAGGTGGGGCGGGGGTGAAGGAGGGAACATGAAGCTAGTCCCTTGGGCAATCCGGCGGCGGGAAAGCAAGCCTTAAGCATTGTTACAGAAGCAGAAAGAGCTGGTTAGGTAATGGCTTCCCGTAGCGCAGGCATTTGTTCAGAAGCGGAAAAGCTGGTTAAGTTTTAGGTTTAGTTTATCTAGGACTAGGGCTACGTGCAGCCCGAGGTTTCTCTTAATGGAGGACTTAATTTTTGGCTCTACAATGGTAAGCTGAGTAAAACATACCTAATCTCCTTGATTTGAAAACTCTGTGCAGACATCACAAAATGGCCAAATAAAGTGCATCACAGAGCTGTAAAACTCAAGTGGTATACATTTTGTAGTTCTTGCAGAGTGGTCCCATTACCATTAGGATTTAAAAGTCATGAAAGATTCAGCCCACCTGAAATATATAATTGGAACAAGAGATCTTTATTTGTTCAGATTCTCACTGTCTTCAGAAGTTTTTCCTGTTCCTTCCTTCCTTCTTTTTGCCTCCTTTCATTCTTTCTTTCTTTTCTTTTCCCTCCCTCCCTTCCTGTTTTTCAGGTATTTTTATCTACAGAAAAGAAACTACAAAAAGCATATTTGTAGTTCTAAATTACATGTTACTGGCTCTTAAAACTACATATAGATGTCACCAGTTGTTCTGTCCTGATGACCTGTTCACATATTCAGAACTGGATGTATTAAGACAGAGATGAACTTAAAGAGTCAGTTCAGTACATAGGACAAATGTATGAGTACACGCAGCCATACACACACAGAAATGTTACACTGAATACTCCAGCAATGTTCTGAAGATAATTATAACTTAAATGAATATTTTTACAATCTCTAAATATTCCTTAAATATTCATTATCTGTCATATATTTGGTCCACAAATAGAAATCACAGTTGGTCCATTACATTGCTAACTCGAAATGATTTTCTGATAGTATTGGACTTAACAGTAGTGAAAAGTTCTTCCTAGTTTATCATCTCGATGGTTTCATCATTTTTCTACAATAAAGATCTACCTTTATTTCATAACAGTGATACATTTTCCTGAAGTGTTGAAACTGTACTTTTCCATAAGGCATATCATATCTTTCAGGAATCAGTTACCATAATATCTACAAAAAGCCATGCACAAAATAATAGAGGATTCCTTCTCTAACCAAGGATCAGAATTCCATAAATACTTCATTTATTTATTTATTTATTTATTTATTTTATTTTTTAATGTTTTTTTATTTATTTCTGAGAGAGACAGTGTGAGCACAGGAAGATCAGAGAGAGAGGGAGATACAAAATCTGAAGCAGGCTCCAGGATCTGAGCTAGCTGTCAGCACAGAGCCCAACACGGGACAAACCATGAGATCATGACCTTAGCTGAAGTTGGATGCTCAACCAACTGAGCCACCCAGGCGCCCCAACCATAAATACTTCTATAAACATGTTAGATCCATGGATTTACATTACAATTTGTTTTGATCCTAAGCCAACTTAGGGAATTTTTCTAAGAATATAAATGCATACTAAATTAAATTTTTGCACAACATAATTTAGTGCTGAAGTCTTATGATTTATCTATCATTTTCCCTCAATCCCAAATGAAAATTTTAGTGCCTATGCCCTGAACTCTCTGATCTTAAATTTTCGAAGGAAATTTAAGTGACTCAAATAGAGGTTAAAGGATTTATTCAGCTGATGTGAAACAGAGCATCTGAAGATGAAGTAGCTTCCTAATTGAAACAGAGTCAGTGTTTTGATAGGATAAGGGACAGTTGAGTAGTTGCCCTCATGGTTTTGATTTAGGCAGCAAATTTTGACTTTAAGGGAGACTCATGTTTGGGGATTATGCCTTTTGCTTGAAGTTACAAAGGTTGTCAGAACAGTATTTTTGTAGTATTATTTTTGAAAGCTTTGTGGTTTATGAGGTAGCTAAGGTTCCTGAAGTGGGAAAGAGCAGAAAGGAAGAGAGAGAGAGAGAGAGAGAGAGTGTGTGTGTGTGTGTGTAGGAATGCACATGCATACGCCCACCTGGCATTGAGGGGCTCAAAGTCAAGAGGCAAAATGCATCTGGCCACTGTATTTGTCCTGTTAAATATTAAGAACCTCGTTTCTTTTGGTATTTTGTCTTTAAAAATGGCAGATAACACTATGTTTTTATGGAGGGGATGATAAGTCATCTTATTTATAAAACTGACCACTACTTATTTTATGTGTTGTTGTTTTTTTTTTTTTCCTGCTAATCTCTCTCAACTAAAACATGAGGCCCAGGAATCAGACTTTTTGCCTGTTTCTTTTACTGCCTTATTCCCCAGACACATTAAAGGTGTTCAATAAATATTTATTGATATAATGAATAGTAATCATGATATCATGATCATACTACATGTATCACATCTTAGAGTTATTTTGATAAAAACAAAACCATTCGCGGGAATTTTCTTGTCTATGAAAAATGTGTAGGTGCCTCAGATAAGACTCCAAATTGTATTTTCAAGATGGATCATTTCACAAAAAAATATACTGATTGTGTTGGGACCTTAAAATGTCTCAGAGTGTTCCTCATATTCTCAAAGTACATCAGAAATCTGCACAATCAGAGCCCTTCTCCAGGTACTGGGAATACAGAGATTCAAAGTTAGTATCTATTTCAAACACTGGTTTTCAAATTGCCTCAAAGGGATTAAAGTAATCTGTGAAAAAAGAATGATAGGTGAGTTGTCATCATATTTTATCACCCTCAAGCCAACATATTGAGAAAAATAATATGTATAGGTAGTACATGTGACCTAAAGCAGATCTTTGTAACAAAATGGCTATCACAATTCCTCTTTGCACAGTCAAAAGGAAAGAGATCTCTGATGTCTCCTTCTTCCTATAAGAATATCAGTCTTATCTGATTGAGGCCTTACCCTTATGACTCAACAGTTATTATCTCTTTATAGGTCCTATCTCTAAATCCAGTCACACTGAGGGTTAGGACTTGGACATAAGAATGTTGAGAGGCAGTTCAGTCCGTTACATATTCATTGGTGAAAACAAACAAACAAAAAAAGTTAAATGTTTATCCACTTATTCCTGAATTTAACTCCCATTTTTTGTACAGGAGACTACAATAGTTTGTTTGTTTGTTTTTTGTTTTGTTTTGCTTTTCTTTTTCTGTGATATTCGAGTAACCTAAGATTTTGACATGAGAGATTTTTCCTATATGAGACTCAATAGGGTAACCTTATAAGAAACCCCACGAGGCACAAAGAAAGCACATTCATGTTTAATATAGCCCAAAGTGCCAGATTTTTAAGAAAAATTTGTGAACCATATGAATATGTTACCTGTTCAAAAAGATAAATATACAAAACTCCAAAAAATGGTTGGAAGCAAGAGCAAGCTCTATTTCCTACTAGTTATTATTGAGGAAATGGCTACCAAAAGACATTCAGGATAAATAGACAGGATATTAGGCTGTGTTGCAGAAACAATGGGACCCTAAAGTTCAGTGGCTTAACATAGCAAAGAAGTCATTCTCTCTTATAATCTTTCCTGAGTTAGATAACAATCTACGTTAAATATCCATGTGGTTACTCAAGAATTCAGATGCCTTTGACATTTTGATGCCGTCATTATAAGGCATCTAAAAAATTTCAGGGCAGAGGAAGAAAGAATGTGGAAGACTCATTTTTAAGTACCTCAAACCAGAAGTGATACACTTCACTTCTTCCCACAGACCATTATAGAACTAATCCATTGTTCCAATTTAACTATAATGGAGGGTAGAAATTACATGGAAGCACACAGAATATTTGGGGCGCTCTATTACCTGTGTCATACTGCAAATGTGATAGTATTTAAATAGGTCATCTTTAATAAATGTTAATATAATTAATATAATAGAGGGGTTTTTTTTAGATTTTCCTCAATCATTTGAATTACAAGTATCTATTCTATGTCCTCGTATCATCATATTT
The DNA here is from genome assembly GCA_017311185.1 of Proteles cristata cristata. Taxonomy (NCBI): domain Eukaryota; kingdom Metazoa; phylum Chordata; class Mammalia; order Carnivora; family Hyaenidae; genus Proteles; species Proteles cristata. Next base: position 86,640 of record JAESUZ010003048.1, on the reverse strand, counting down.
AAAATGTATATCGTTAACCCTAAAATTGATTTCAGCTCTTTAAGATAATAGCTGAGGGGCATCTGACTTCAGCTAAGGTCGTGATCTCATGGTCCGTGGGTTTGAGCCCTGTGTCAGACTCTGTGCCAACAGTTCAGAGCTTGGAGTCTATTTCCAATCCAGTGTCTTCCTCTCTCTCTTCCCCTCTCCTAGTTGCGCTCTGTGTCTCTCTCAAAAATAAAGTAAAATATAAAAACAATTTTTTTAAAAAATAGTAGATGAAAAACCAAGATTCCCACTCTTCTATGTTTTTTTCATCATACTAGACTCAACTCATCCCCCTCTTTATGCTTTTTCATGGACCGGAGGTGAATAATCAGCATCTTCATTAAGATAACTTATTAAGTTATTAGGATCAATTCTTGTATGAGGGAAAGGAAGGAAGAAATATTAGATAAAGAAAGAAGTTGGTGACAATGCAATCTCAACTTAGGTCTTGCCCGAAGCCACACAGAGCCTTGAAGTCTGAATAGTCCTTCAGAGTTTTACTATGATGCATAAAAGGCATCCATCTCCATATCAAACTGTCATTAGATTTACTGCTCCTAAGAAGAAAGAGTGCCTTTGTTAAGTCAGCCCTCTAGCCAATGTCAGTTTCTGTAACTAAGTATATATCTGTGTGTGTGTATAGATATCAGTATATATGTATTATTTTGAATTAATATCAAATTAGTTATTAATAATAAAATTTAAAAATACATAATTAGTAATTAAAGTTCAGACATATATCTTAAACTGCTTCTTGACTACACGTTAAGTAACTTTAAGAAAGAAAACATGATTTCTGTCTCTTACCACTGTCTTTGCAAGAAGCATAATTGTTGACTGATTAGCTAAATATTGAACCTTAGTATCTTTCATTTCAATGACACAATGAACATTAATAAACTAATAATGATTTTTAATTCTATTAAAGCCAACATGCTCTCTGCCAAGTCAGTGATTGTTTTATTTGCCATCTGGAGTTACTGTTGGCTGGAGATGGATAATGAAGATGTTAAACAGGAAGTTCCATGGGTACCTGGGTGGCTCAGGCGGCTGAGCATTATCCCACTTCAGCTCAGGTCATGATCTCACAGCTTGTGAGTTCAAGCCCCATATCGGGCTCTCTGCTGAGAGCTTAGAGTCTGGAACCTGCTTTGGGTTCTATGCCTGCCTCTCTTTCTGCTCCTCTCCTGCTTGTGCTCAGTCTTTCTCTCTCAAACATAAACACACATTTAAAAATTAAAAAAAAAAAAAAAACGGGGCGCCTGGGTGGCTTAGTTGGTTAAGCGTCCGACTTTCGCTTAGGTCATGATCTCGCGGTTCGTGGGTTCGGGCCCCGCGTCGGGATCTGTGCTGACTGCCAACTCAGAGCCTGGAGCCTGTTTCAGTCTGTGACTCCCTCTCTCTCTGACCCTCCCCTGTTCACGCTGTCTCTCTCTCTCTCCTAGAAATAAATAAAAACATTAAAAAAAAATTAAAAAAAACATATAGACATTGGGAGAATGAACTTTTTAGGGTACCTACATTAAATGGACAGTATGATGGCCTCATACCAAAAGGAGACTCTAATATCTCTAGCTTAATCACATTAGACAGAAGAATATGAACCATTGGTCGTTTTAGGGAATAAGAATTGTAGAATTAAGAAACCACATTATAGGGGCGCCTGGGCGCCTGGGTGGCTTAGTCAGTTAAGCGTCCAACTTTCGCTTAGGGCATGATCTCGCGGTTCGTGGGTTCGGGCCCCGCGTCGGGCTCTCTGCTGACTGCCAACTCAGAGCCTGGAGCCTGTTTCAGTCTGTGACTCCCTCTCTCTCTGACCCTCCCCTGTTCACGCTGTCTCTCTGTCTCCTAGAAATAAATAAAGCATTAAAAAAAAGAAAAAAGAAAAAAAAAAGAAACCACATTATCAATTCTTAATATAATTATAAAGAGAAAAGGAGATACTGGGCATTGCATCCTGACTCTTTGGCAGACAGCAAGATTAGATGGACTGTACTTCAGTGTACTTATTAACATAATTGGGAAACATCAAAACAAATGTCTCCATATGGAGGGAGGTGTAAATGTATTCCCTATAGTAACACTTAACTCATTTACTTACCACTCATACTCCATTCACTTACCAGCATATGTTTATTGGATATGTACTACCTAGTGAAAATATTAGTGATTTTACAGAGAAAGTTTTTATACATAGATAAACAGAAATCTCTGAATTGTTTTTGAGTGCTTTCATACATGTTTTGTTGTTGTTGTTCCTATGGTAAAACATATAAACACTACACATCTTCCCAGTTTAAGTTCTCACCTTCCACATGGACTACGGTAGCACTCATGAAATCTGTTTTGTATATCATAAACTCCTCATGATTAGGACCATGTTTTAACTATCTTTGGATCCCTTAGACCAATAGTTAAAACTTACAGGTAAGCATATTATAGGTGTCTATTGAATTAAGGTCATGTAGAAACTAATGTGATCCAATACATTTGGATTAATTTAATCTATACATAGCAATTATGATATTCCTAATATCTAAAATTATACAGTTATTATTTTTCTTTATTAAAGAATTCAGTTTCATATGTGCTTGGGAAAATGTCTTTCTTTTTTTTAAATTTTTTGTTTATTTTTTGAGGGGGAGACTGAGAGATAGAACAGGGGAGGGGCAGAGAGAAAGGCAGACACAGAATCTGAAGTATGTTCCAGGCTCTGAGCTATCAGCACAGAGCCTGATGCGGGGCTCAAACTCAGGAACTACGAGATCATGACCTGAGCCAAAGTCTAACACTTAACAGACTGAGCCACCCAGGTGCCCTGAAAAAGTGTATTTCTAAGGTGATTAAAAAGTGCAGAGGAAGATGAAATTGAAATAAAAGAAAGATAGAGCTTGGGGTTCAATAAAAATTCAGAAAGTATCCTTTGAACACCTGTTCAGTTCAGAGCATTGTGCTCATTGTTCACAGAACTTATCCCCTGCCTTCAGTGTATTTGTAAGAAAACTGATAGGGAATGAGATTTGGCTTCTCAAATGTAAGTAAAAAGGCCTGACATTAGCAGGAAATGCAAAATGATACAGAAACCATGAAGCAAATAAGCAATCATTTAAATATTTTACAGTGTTTACCTTGGCTTATGAAATGAGTCCACAGTTAAGTATTTCTAAATGTTAAGTGAATGGGTAGTTGTGACAATTTTAAATATAATGATCAAATAAGGCTTTGCATAAACATAGAGCAAGAAAATAGCATAGGTTAAAGTTAAAAGAAGATTAATTTATATCAACCTTAGTCATCTCAAATAAAAATATAAAATACCCTCAACCATATTTACATATCTAAAAATATGACAGATCATTATTGCATTTAGCCATTAATTATTTTATTTTTCAGCAAAACAAAGAAGTAGCAGACAGGAAATTCTAGACATAAGTATAGTCTTTCTTTTTTCAATTAATTAAATTTTTTTAATTATGAGGAGATAACTAGAAGTGTTATGACCTGAATTCAAATTAATATTTGATTAAATTTCACAACACAACATGGAGCTATAACTGGAATGAACAGTTTGATGAAATTAAAATTACTTAGCAATAGATATGAACCCAAGCAACTATTAAACTGCTTATTTCTTAGGATGTAATAGCAGATGCCAGAACCACAGTATAGATTTTCCACAAACACAACCCTGGTAGACTTTCAGAGCTTTGTGTCTGTGGATGAACAATTCTTGGTCTCAGTTTATATTTACTATAGTTCTTCAGACATGTGATGATGTTTTATAAATATCTGCAAATCACTAATGGTACAGAAAACACAAATGGTTTAAGTTCCTAATCTACATGTGTAAAGGCCAAAGGAAGGAAGGTTGTATTAAAATCAGTAATTTGCTGAAGAAAAAACAAAAAGAGGAAGTATAAACCCCTAGCATTTCCAAATGTGAAAGAAACAATTCCTTGGGAATCATTTGGAAGAGAAGCATCCTGGGGCAGGAGGAAAAATCCCTAATCAGTACATCATAAGAGACATTCTTACAGGAAGATTAAGTTGAGAGGGAGAAAGGAGGCTGAGTTGGTGATTCATTGACACTTAAAATCATTATGTTCAAGACACTGTACCAGCTGCTACAAGAAGGTCGTCTCTTCCTTCAGAATGCTTGCAAGAGGGTAGATAGGGCGAACTACTGAAATGTAAAGGAAAACATGGTGAATTCTGTAGCAGAATTACAACTTATTATGCACTTTAGAAATATGGAGAGGTCTCACTCTATAAGCAATTCCCTCCAACCTTCAAGGAGGGAGTCATCCTTGAGATAATGTCAATAGCAGTGGTTCGGATGTTGGTAGTAATGAATGGGATAGAGACTAGGAACCAGTCTTTGGCTAGAACAAGTAGTTTGGTTGATGAGTGTGGAAGTAGCCCTGAGAACTAATTCTGGAGAGCTAAGTTTGGATCATTGCTCAGCTAACTATCTCTTGAATTATGGATGAGTCACTTAGCCCTTCGAGAACTAATTTTCTCAGCTACCCATAAAGGGAATTGAACTAGAAATCGTTAAAGTCATGCTTATTCTAAAATGCTCTGATCTAAGAAGAATACATTGGTTCCTGTTTTGAATAGCCTAGACCACTAAGTTGAGAAGTTTCAAAAATTTGTTGGCACCTGAAAATTTCTGAAAGCTTTCTGAGCAACATAGTAATATGCCTAAAGTTATGCATTTAGATGATTAACATAATGGGGATATGGGATTAACTTTTGTGGGAAGATCGTGTAGTCTGTAATGTTCCTAGATAAGAATATTGAGGCACTGGCAGAGAGAATGTATTATATAAGCTGAATCTGTAAGACCTGTCCTCTTGTTAATCAATGCCAAGAGAGAGAACACAGAAATTTAAAAAAAGAAAAAAAAAAAAAAGGAAAAAGTACATACCTTTCAGCCTTGGCATCTGAAAGAATGTTTACCAGACCAGGTTAGGAAAGTTTTATGTATAAGGATCAATGCAAGCTGTTTGAAACGAAACTGTGCAATTGCCAGCTGGAAATTCAGGCTTAGATCTTTTGCCTCCAAGATATGGATTAGAAGAGGGCTTGCAAACTCAGATGCTTACAGAAACTATTAAAGTAACAGGCTATGTTCAAAACAATAAAAATGTGGGGAATAGAGAACACTGGCAAAATATGCCTTTCCAAAAGAATAGCTGTCACTCAATTATGAGACATCAGTGCCTGCTTTTCTAAGAGAGCTAGAAATTTAGATGATTTCTTTTTTTAAATTGTTGATAAGAAAATTAAATAAAATTAAATAATAAAACTTTTCAAGCATTAATAGAAAGATAATAATCAAAATTGTGGGTGGAAGATAAATATTTTCAAAAGAGTAATTTTAAAGAGAGAAGTCTAAGAAAATATCCTCAAATAATTTTTATACTTTAAAGTCAAGTTAAAGAAAACTCTGATCTCTTTATATGGTGAGATCTCCAGAAATGAGAAAAATATAAGAACATTACTCAAAGAGAATGGAATGGCAAAGGAACAAAGAAAGCCATAGTGTCCACCAATGGGGAAAGTTGAAGATTATATGATTGAAGACATGAAAGCAGACTGATATGATAATATTAATGAGGAAGGCTATAAATTATCTTGCATTTTTCTTTACATATTTTTCATTTTATGCTTTCAAAACTCTATATTGATGCTAAATGTGCTTGTTATATTGAATATTGTGCTCTAATAATAAATTATTATATAATTTATATAATTATAAGTAGATATAATTATATAATAAATATAATTTTGACTCTCAATGCATAAAGATATTTATTGCAATAATGATGTTACCATCCATTACAAAAAGACAAGATGGATACAAAGACTTAGAAGATTTAATTGGCCATTTGTATTATTAGGTAGACAGATCTACAGTCATGGCTTTATTGAACACATATAAGAGAAACTAGAAAATTAATTTGATTTAACATTTCGGAGATATTTTAACATGCTCCCTCAACCATGCTCTATTCCTTGGCTGGGAATGTGTTAGAAGAGCAAGTAGCTGTATCTTGCTGGATACTTCTCAGTCTCCTCTAGTAAGAAATCGTGTTTCAATTGTTGATAAGCCCTATGTTTTCTATGAAAAGAAACAGTTCCGTAAACAGATGGTTGACTGCAAGATTTTGCCACATTTCTCAAATATTCTTTGTAAACTACCAGCAGTCAGATTTAATTCTGTCTATGAGAAAGGAGCAATGAGTGGATGATGAAACTAGGCATCATTAACTATAATTTAAAGAAACAATCAAATGCATCAATGTCTTGAATAGCAATTATAAGGTATTATAAAAGCTCTCTTCTGAAAAGATTTTTTTCAGATATGCAAAGGATTGTCAAGAAAGTGTTAGAACATGACAATAAAGAATTTTAAGATGGGTTACAAAAATTGAAATGCAAGTGTGTGTGTGTGTGTGTGTGTGTGTGTGTGTGTGTGTGTGTGGTGTAGTGTAATTTGTATGTGGAACAAAGTAGGCACTCAATAAGTACTTGCTGTGCATAAATTTTGTACTCTTGCTGATTACAGATTTGCCCTGAATTTCTTCTGGCAGCCATCAATAGAGCTTGGAGGCCTGATTGCCAACTTTTTCTCTTCTCATCTTCCCCACTATTCTGGTAGACCCTAGAATCTTAACTGTTTTCCATCCCTGCTTTGTTATTAATTCTTTCCTTATAAGTATTTTAGTGTTTGTTTTTTTGTCTCCTCAGCCTACAAACTCAAATTTATTTCATGATTTAAGAAGCTATTTTTTTTCTAGTTATGTACTGCTATTTATTAAACTGTACCACTTCAAAATTAGTGGCCTAAACAACAACCATTTTATTCTGCTCTTGGACTTCACCAGTCAGAGATTTACACAGGGCACAGAAGGCATCAATATCAATTGTTGCTCAAGGATATCAGGGGTCTCAGCAAGGAAATCCTGATACCTGAAGGTAGCTTGAAACTCTAGAGGCTAGAATTATTTGGAAGGCTTTTTTTTTTTTTTTTCCTCCCATGACTGGTGCCTACCATAACTCAAAGCCTGGGCTTAGCTTAAATTTTCTTTCTCCTTCATTTTTTTTTGTAATGATTTTAGTATTAATTTTTGAGAGAAAGAGAAGAGTGTAAGAAGGGTATGGGCAGAGAGAGAAGGAGACACAGAATTTGAGTTGTCAGCACAGAGCCTGACACTGGGCCTGAACCAACGAGCCATGAGATGATGACCTGAGCTGTAGTTGGACACATAACTGACTGAGCCATCCAGGCACCCCAGCTGAAATTTTCTAATGGAACATCAATACTTGTCATCTTCTCTTGAACTTGGGCTTCTTATAACATAGCAGCTGGGATCTGAGAGTGAGTATTTAGAAAATGAGAGTCCAAGAGACCCAGGCAGAGGCTGCATGACTTTTTAGGTCTTAACCTATGAGCCCTAAGTTGTCACTTTCATCATCTTCTATTGGTTTTAACAGTCATCACTCAGATCTAAAGTTAGGGACATAGATTGCATCTCCTAATGGGGAAGATGGTTAAAAATTATAATCATTTTTAATTTATTGCTTAAAATTTATAACCATATCTTAAACACAAACTTTTTTTTTACAAATAGTTTATTGTCAAATTAGTTTCCACATAACACCCAGTGCTCATCCCCACAAGTGTCCTCCTCCATGCCCATCCCCCCTACCCCCCACATCCATCAGTCCTCAGTTTTTGTCAGCATTCAAGAGTCTCTCATGGTTTGCCTCTCTCCCTTCCCCCACCATTTCCCCCTTCTTCTCCCCCTTGTTCCTCAGTTAAGTTCCTCCTAATCCTCCTATACGTGCAAACATATGATATTTGTCCTTCTCTGCCTGACTTATTTCGCTCAGCATAACACCCTCAAGGTCCATCCATGTTGCTACACATACTTTTAAGCACATTCCCAGTTGGCCACTTGATATATAGGACATAATATTTTTAATTGCCAGTCAACAATTGAGGGAGCAGGTAGTGAGTTAGATACTTGGCTGATTATCATTTAATGAGAGAAAGCTTGATCTGAATGCCATGGCAGCAAAAAGAATGACCAGCCAAATGTAGTTGGAAATACCAATTACAAGTCCTCAATGTTTAGACTCATAAGTTGTACAGCCAACTAAGGAGGGACCAATAAGGAAAAATTGCATGCCTGCTTTGGGTAAGAATTGTTATTCTTAACAATTCTTTATTTTCTGAGATCAACTCCCAGCTGTCTTTTAGGACTAAATTTCAGAAACATTTCTCTAGTTATGGTCCCCTGGCAGAAAATAGAGATAGAATATAAGTGTTTTAAAGTACATTCAGATGGGAAAATATTCTTCTATTCATATGTATATATGCATATAAATAGATAAGGAGAAATGAAAAGGTGAAGGAAAAGTGAAGTTGAAGTTAGAAATGGTGTTGAAAATTATATTCTGAGGTAGGCTTCACCCAGAAGTACATTTTTCTTCCTTTAAGCTCTTACAATATATATGCAACAATTTAGTATCTATTTTATTCTATTTAACATTTCTTTTAATTATATAAAGAGGTGCCTTCTCTGCTAGATGGTAAGGCCCTGCATATTTTAGTAACCTTTGAAGGAAATGAACTTTTTTTTTTTATGTTAACTCTCTTGGAATATAACAAATTGTCTTTCACATGGATGATGCACAATAATTCTTGCTGAACTTAATTGGACTCTGTTTTCATGTTTGAAAATGCAGTGCACAAATATGATGGTTAAGTAATCAAAATGAACATAGCAAAATCTCCAAGATTTCTTGTGAAAGCTGGATATTTCAAATTGATCCATGCAGTCAAGGACTTGTCTTTGTGCATAAGACAAATTCTAGGACAGTTCACATTAATAGGTAAAAAATGAAAAGAAGATTGTAGCAATTTTATATTACACTTTTCTAAATTTTCACAATTTTTTCCAATAAAAATTTGTAGTTACAGTGGAGACTTATTATAAGATAAGTAGACAGCAAACAGAAGTGGTGGATGAGGTTGGGGCATAATACATAGTTGGGAGAAAGATAAATAAGAATGATGGTAGAAGGGGGTGTAAGAGATATGGGAGCACACTAAACGGGAATTCATGGGTTTTATGGACAGCATCATTTTCTTTACTTTTTATTTTCCTTTTTTATTAGTTTAATTATTTTTGTGAGACAGAGAAAACAAGTAGGGAAGAGGCAGATAGAGAGGGACAGAGAGAGGATCCCAACCAGGCTCTGTATTGTCATCATGGAGCCCGATGCAGGAATTGAACTCACAAACCATGAGACCATGACCTGAATCAAAACCAAGAGTCAGATGCGTAACTGACTGAGCCACCCAGGCATCCCTGGACAGTGTTTTTGTCTTAAATCTTTGCATTATGCCAACCCTGCCTTCATAAAAGGAACTTTGTGATCCAGGGAAAATTCCTATGCTTTATACTCTTCAAGTTAGAAGAAGTTTAAGCATGTAAAATATTTAAATTTTTCCATTAGCTAGGTACTGGGATAGACACTAGGGATACAGATTATAGGAAGTAATAAAAAATCAAAACCAATGTCTTTTCAGCCTTTAATTTAAACAATGTTGAGACTGAACATATACTTCTATATGTATGTGAAGTAACACTGTGCAATTTATTACTCGACACATCTCTAAAGGCGAGGGAATCAAAAGCTAAAATGAACTATTAGGACCTCCTCAAGATAAAAAACTTCTGTACTACAAAGGAAACAATTAACAAAACTAATAGGCAACCAACAGAATGGGAAAAAAAATAGTGGCAAATGACCTATTGGATAAAGGGCTAGTATCCAAAATCTATAAGGAACTCACCAAAGTCCACACCTGAGAAACAAATAATCCAGTGAAAAAATGGGCAGAAGACATGAACAGACACTTGTCCAAAGAGGACATCCAGATGGCCAACAGACACATGAAATGATGCTCAACATCACTCACCATCAGGGAAATACAAATCAAAACCACACTGAGATACCACCTCACGCCAGTCAGAGTGGCTAACATGAACATATCAGGAGACTCTAGATGCTGATGAGGATGTGGAGAAACGGGCACCCTCCTACACTGTTGGTGGGAATGTAAATGGATGCAGCCCCTCTGGAAAACAGTGTGGAGGTTCTTCAAAAAATTAACAATAGAACTCTCCTTTGACCCAGCAATACCACTGCTAGGAATTTACCCAAGGGATACAGGAGTGCTGATGCATAGGGGCACATGGACCCCAATGTTCATACCAGCACTTTCAACAATAGGCAAATCATGGAAAGAGCCTAAATATCCATCAGTGGACAAATGGATCAAGAAAATGTGGTTTATCTATACCATGGAATACTACATGGCAATGAGAAAGAATGAAATCTGGCCATTTGTAGCAATGTGGATAGAACTTGGGGATATTATGCTAAGTGAAATAAGTCAGGCAGAGAAAGACAGATACCATATGTCTTCACTCATATGTGGAACAGGAAGACCATAGGGGAGGGGAAGGGAAACAGCAAGTTAAGGAGAGGGAGGAGGTAAGCCACAAGAGACTCTTAAATACTAAGAACAAACTGAGGGTTGATGCAGGGTGGGGTGAGGGGAAAATGGGTGATGGGCATGGAGGTTGGCACTTGTTGGAGTGAGCACTGGATGTTATATGGAAACCAACTTCACAATAAACTATATTTATAAAACACAATTACTTATAAGCAAACAGTTTCCTCATGACAAACACGACCCTCATTTATGTGTGCCTATCAATACAAAATTATCATGCCATAATCTCTGTGCAGTTTCAATGAGTTCCACATCTTGCAAGATACACTTAAGGTCAACTAGCTAGCCTGGGACATAAAATGTGATAACTATCCTCCCATGACCTTCTGTTAAAAAATAATATAAGACTTATTTAAGGTGGAATTCACCTTTACTGGATTAAGTCTCATAAATATAAACATACCTTTATGGAAACAATTGATTTCTCTGGCAGTGGTTCAGGGGAGTCAACTGTTCACACATTGTTTCTGTGTTTAAGGAACTTAGAACTTAAGAACATGTGGTATCTTAACATTTATCTACAAAGCAGTTTATCAAACTTAAAATGAAGGAAAATTTTATCCAATTTTGTCCTACTATGATTCTCAGGGGTTCCATCTCCACTCATTCATTCAACTACTTGAAATAGATGACTGTGTAAATTAATAACACATGGTATGTATGGAAATGATTCTAAGACATATACAATATTTTCTTTTGTTAATGTTCATTTTTTTTAAAGAGAGAGAGAGAGTGGAGGAGAGACAGGAAGGAAAGGGAGACAGAGAATCTGAAACAGGCTTCACGCTGTCAGTACAGAGGCCAACACAGTGCTTGAACTCATAAACTGTGAGATCATGACCTGAGCTGAAATCAGGAGTTGGGTACTTAATCAATGGAGCCAACTAGTCACCCCTTGGATGCCATACTTTTGCCAGCTGCTCTGGCAATTTTTAAAATTCCTAGGCATTCCAGACTCAACATCTTGGAGGCCAAAGTAATCTACCTCGCTGATATTTTCATCAAGAATGTTCTCAAGGAAACCAATAGCCAAACTTTTATCTGGTTCAAAGGCATGTCTTCCCAAATGATAATCTGGAAAAATTGACAAGAGATATCCAAAATTTGTCCCAAAGAGGGAAAAATTTAATTGGAAGCTTAACAATTGTTGGCTTAATAAAAGAGTACTCTGGTTTGGACCAAATAACAATCAAGACCTATCAGAAATTCTAGAATTCCCAGTACTTACTATTGTACATGCACTGAACCATTGATCTTCTGACAAACTGATAGCATTCATAGACCAGTATTTGTGTGGAAAACTTAATAAGGCTGCAAAAAGTGGCTACCTCACATGTCCTGCCTGCCCAAAGTATAATCCAGGGAAACCTTTTCACACAAATGAATTTCATACAACTTCGCTCTCAATATATTTCATAATATATATTTTCATAATATATTAAATAAATATGTTTTAGTCATGGTTTCTATGTGTCCTCACTGGACAAATCTTTCTCTTATGAATAGGCCAATGCTTTTTCTGTTGGAAAATATTATACCTTTCTCGAGAACTCCTCTCAGACTTTATAGTGTTTAGGTAACCTATTTTACCAGTCAGGTGCTTTGAAAAGTCTGTGCTATTTGGTCAGTTTTACAGCCTTTTCATTGTGTATACCATCCTCAAACCTTAAGGTTAGTTGAACACACCAAAGACACTATTAGGACTCAATTGGCAAAACTTGTTAAAGCCTTTTCAAAAACCTTGGCTGAAAGCATTGCCATTGATTTGTCTAAATTTCAGACCTACCCCTTGGAAGAGTTTGCCCAATATACTTGGCTCTTGCTTCTTTTGACCAACTGTTGATAAAGGAGATATATTGCAATATTGTAAAGTCCTCATTGGTCATATTAAAAATAACCATGCTTTGGGTCACATACTGGGTCAGTTGGTGAAGCATGCAACTCTTTTTTTTTTTTAATTTTTCTTATTAATTAACTTATTTATTAATTTACATCCAAATTAGTTAGCATATAGTGCAATAATGATTTCAGGAGTAGATTCCAGTGATTCATCCCCTATGTATAATATCCGGTGCTCATCCCAACTAGTGTCTTCCTTAATGACCTTTACACATTTAGTCCAACTCCCCACCCTCAACCCCTCCAGCAGCTCTTAGTTTTTTCTCTGTATTTGAGTCTCTAATGTTTTGTTACCCTCCTTGTTTTTATATTATTTTTCCTTCCCTTCCTTTATGTTCATCTGTATTGTATCTTAAATACCTTGTATGAGTGAAGTCATATGATATTTGTCTTTCTCTGACTTATTTTGCTTAGCGTAATACCCTCTAGTTACATTCACATTGGAAATGGCTAGATTTCATTATTTTTGACTGCTGAGTAAGACTCCATCATATACATATGCATAAAATGTGTCATCGTATACATATGTATATATATGTATACATATATACATGTGTGTATATATATATATATGATGTATATATATGTACCATGTTCTTTATCCTTTCATCCATCAATGGATATCAGGCTCTTTCCTTGCTTTTGCTATTGTCGATAGTGCTTCTATAAACATTGGGGTGCATGTACCCCTTTGAAACAGCACACCTGTATCCCTTGAATAAATACCTACTAGTGCAATTTCTGAGTTGTAGGTAGTTCTATTTTTATGTTTTTGAGGAACCATCCAGAGTGGTTGCACCAGTTTGCATTCTCAACACCAGTGCAGGAGAGATCCTCTTTCTCTGCATCCTCAGCAATATCTGTTGTTGCCTGAGTTGTTAATGTTAGCCTTTCTGACAGGTATGAGGTGGTATCTCACTGTGGCTTTAATTTGTAAATGTCCCTGATGTTGAGCATTTTGTTGTGTGTCTGTTAGCCCTTTGGAGGTCTTCTTTGGAGAAGTGTCTATTCATGTCTTTTGCCCATTACTTCACTTGATAATTTGTTTTTTGGGTGTTATGTTTGATAAGTTCTTTATATATTTTGGATACTAACTTTTTATCTGATATTTTATTTGCATATATCTTCTTCCATCCTGTAGGTTGCCTTTTAGCTTTGATGCTTGTTTCCTTCACTGTGCAGAAGCTTTCAACTTTAATGAGGCCCCAATAGTTCATTTTTCTTTTGTTTCCCTTGCCTCCACAGACATGTTGAGTAAGAAGTTGCTGCAGCCAAGGTCAAAGAGGTTTCTGCCTGCTTTCTCCTCTAAGATTTTGATGGATTCTTGTCTTATGTTTAGGTCTTTCATCCATTTTAGTTTATTTTTGCGTATGGTGTAAGAAAGTGGTCCAGGTTCATTTTCCTGAACGTCACTGTCCAGTTTTCCCAACACCATTTGTTGATGAGACTGGCTTTATTTTTATTCCATTGGATATTCTTTCCTGCGTTGTCAAAGATTAGTTGGCCATTATTTTGTAAGTCCATTTCTGGATTCTCTATTATATTCCATTGATCAAAATGTCTGTTTTTGTGGCAGTACCATACTGTCTTGATGACTACAGCTTTGTAATACATTTTGAAGTCCAGGATTGTGATGCCTCCAGCTTTGGTTTTCTTTTTCAAGATTGCTTTGGCTATTCGGGATCTTTTGTGGTTCCATACAAATTTTAGGATTGTTTGTTCTAGCTCTGTAAAGAACACTGGTGTTATTTTGACAGGGATTAAAGTGAATATGTAGATTGCTTTGGGTAGTATCAACATTTTAACAATATTTGTTCTTCCAGTCCATGAGCATGGACTATTTTTCAACTTTCTGTGTGTCTTCTTCAATTTCTTTCATAATATTTCAATAGTTTTGAGTGGATAGATTTTTCACCTCATTGGTTAGGTTTATTCCTAGGTATTTAATTGATTTTGGTGCAATTATAAATGGGATCAATTCTTTGATTTCACTTTCCCTTGTTTCATTAATGGTGTATAGGAATGCAACTGATTTCTTTGCATTCACTTTATATCCTGTGACTTTGCTGAACTCATGGATCAGTTATAGCAGTGTTTTGGTGAAATCTTTTGGGTTTTCAGTATAGAGTACCATGTCATCTGTGAAGAGTGAAAGTTTGACTTCCTCTTTGATTATTTGGATGCCTTTTATTTCTTTGTGTTGTGTGATTGCTGAAGCTAGGACTTCTAGTACTATGTTGAATGACAGTGGTGAGAGTGGACCTCCCTGTCATATTCCTGACCTAGAGGGAAGCTCTCTATTTTTCCTCATTTAGGATGCTATTAGTGGTGGGCCTTTCATGCATGGATTTTATGATCTTGAGGTATGATCCTTCTCTCCCTATTTTCTTGAGAGTTTTTATCAAGAAATGATGCTGTATTTTGTCAAATTTTTTTTTCCTGTATTTATTGAGAGGATCATGTGGTTCGTGTCCTTTCTTTTATTGATGTGATGTGTTATCACATTGATTGTTTTGTGGATATTGAACTAGCCCTGCATACCAGGATTAAATCCCACTTGTTTGTGGTGAATTCTTATTTTAATGTATTGTTGGATCTTGTTGGCTAGTATCTTATTGAGAATTTTGCATCCATGGTCATAAAGGAATTGGTCTGTAGTTCTTCTTTTTAGTGGGGACTTTGGTTTTGGAATCATGGTAATTCTGGCTTCATAGAATGAGTTGGAAGTTTTCCTTCCATTTCTATTTTTTTGGAATAGCTTCAAAAGAATACATGTTTAACTCCTCTTTAACTGTTTGATAGAATTCCCCTGCAGAGCCATCCAGCCCTGCACTCTTGTTTTCTGGGAGATTTTTGACTACTAATTCAATTTCTTTACTGGTTAAGTGTCTGTTCAAATTTTCTATTTCTTCTTTATTCAGTTTTGGTAGTTTATATGTTTCTAGGAATCTGTCCATTCTTCCAGATTGCCCAATTTATTGGCATATAATTGTTCATAATATTCTCTTATTATTGTTGTATTTCTTCAGTGTTCATTGTGATCGCTCCTCTTTCATTCTTGATTTTATTTATTTGGGTCCTTTCCTTTTTCATTTTGATCAGACTGGCTAGGGGTTTATCAATTTTATTAACTCTTTCAAAAAATCATCTCCTATTGTCATTGATCTTTACTGTTTTATGGTTTTGATAGAATTGACATCTGCTCTAATCTTTATTATTTCCCATCCTCTGCTTGTTTGGGGTTTTAGTTGCTGCTCTTTTTCCAGCTCTTTAAGGTATAAATTTAGGTTGTTTATCTGAGACCTTTCTTCCTTCTTCAGGAAGACCTGGATTGCTATACTTCCCTCTGTATACTTCCCTTTGCTTTGTCCCAAAGGTTTTGGGCTGTGGTGTTATCATTTTCATTGGCTTCCATGTACTTTTTAATTTCCTCTTTAACTTCTTGGTTAGCCCATTTGTTCTTTACTAGGATATCCTTTAGTCTCCAAGTATTTGTTATCTTTGCAAATTTTTTCTTGTAGTTGAGTGAAACTTACCTTTCATGCTCTTGTGGTCTAAAAATATGCACAGTATGATCTTGATCTTTTTGTACTTATTGAGTGCTGATTTGTACCCCACTGTGTGATCTATTCTGGAGAATGTTCCAGGTGCACTCGAGAAGAATGTGTATTCTGTTGCTTTAGGAAGAAATGTTCTGAATATATCTGTTAAGTACATTCGGTCCAGTGTGTCATTCAAATCCATTGTTGCCTTGTTGATTTTCTGTTTAGATGATCCGGCCATTGCTGTAAGTGGGATTTTGAAGTCCCCTACTATTATGGTATCATTATCAATGAGTTTCTTAATGTTTCACTAATTGATTTATATATGTGGGTTTTCTCACGTTTGGAGCATAAATGTTTACAATTGTTAGATCTTCTTGGTGGATAGACCCCATAGTTTTGATATAATCGTTTCTTCATCTCTTGTTACACTCTTTATTTTATTTTTTAAAAATTTGTTGATGTTTATTCATTTTGGAGAGACAGAGCATGAATGGGGGAGGGGCAGGGAGAGAGGAAGACACAGAATCTAAAGCAGGCCCTAGGCCCTGAGCTGTCATCATGGGTCTGACACGGGGCTCAAACTCATGAGCCATGAGATCCTGACCTGAGCCAAAGCCAGATGCTTAACCAACCCACCTAGGTACCCCAATAGTCTTTATTTTAAAATCTAAAATCTGGATTGTGTGATATAAGTATGACTACTCCAGTTTTCTTTTGGTGACCATTAGCATGACAGATAGATCTCCATCCTCTTACTTTCATTTTGAAGGTGTCTTTAGGTCTAAAATGGGTCTCTCATAAACAGCATATAGATGGATCTTCTTTTCTTATCCATTCTGTTACTCTTTGTCTTTTGATTGGAGCATTTAGTCCATTGACATTTATATTGAGTACTGAAATATAGGAATTTATTGCCATTATGTCACCTGTAGAGTTGGAATTTCTGGTGTCGTTCTCTGCTCCTTTCTAGTCCTTATGGCTTTTGGCTGGCCAGCCTTTCTTTCTTTCTTTCTTTCTTTCTTTCTTTCTTTCTTTCTTTCTTTCTGTCTGTCTGTCTTTCTGTCTTTCTTCTTTTCTTTTCTTTCTTTCTTCTTTTCTTTTCTTTCTTTCTTTCTTTCCTTTCTTTCTTTCTTTCTTTCTTTCTTTCTTTTTCTTTCTTTCTTTCTTTCTTTCTTTCTTTCTTTCTTTCTTTCTTTCTTTCTTTCTTCCTTCCTTCCTTCCTTCCTTCCTTCCTTCCTTCCTTCCTTCCTTCCCTTCTTCTTCTTCTTCTTCTTCTTCTTCTTCTTCTTCTTCTTCTTCTTTCCTTCTTTCTTCTTTCCTTCCTTCCTTTCTTCCTTCCTTCCTTCCCTCCTTCCTTCCTTCCTTCCTTCCTTCCTTCCTTCTTTCCTTCCTTCCTTCCTTCCTTTTCTCCTCTCAAAGAGTGCCCCTTAAATTTTCATTCAGGGCTGCATTGGTGGTCACTAACTCCTTTAGGTTTTGTTTGGCTGGGAAACTTTTTATCTCTACTTCTATTTTGAATGATAGCCTTGCTGGATAAAGAATTGTTGGCTGAATATTTTTCTAATTCAGCACATTGAATACATCCTGCCACTCTTTTGTGGCCTGCTAAGTTTCTGTGGATAGATATACTGGGAACCTGATCTGTCTTTCCTTGTAGGTTAAGGACTGTTTTTCCCATGCTGCTTTCATGATTCTTTCCTTGCCTGAGTATTTTGTGAATTTGACTATGGTAGGCCTTGTTGATGTTTTTTTGTAGAATCTAATGAAAGTTCTCTTCACTTCCTTGATTTTGATGTCTGTGTCTTTCCCCACATTAGGAAAGTTTCCACTATGATTTGCTAACATAAACCTTCCAACCCTTCTTTCTCTCTTTATCTTCTAGGACCCCTGTGATTTGGATGTTATTTCTTTTTAATGAGTTACTGAGTTTTCTAAATCTTGTATTGTGATCTTTTGCCTGAGTTCCCTCTTTTTTCTGCTTCATTATTCTCCATAAGTGTCCTCTATATCCCTGATTTGCTACTCTGCATCATCCATCCTTGCTGCCGTGGCATCTATTTGATATTGCATGTCAGTTATGGAATTTTTAATTTCATTCTGACTAGATTTTACTTCTTTTTTCTCTGCAGAAGTGGATTCTATGCTTTTTCCTAGCCCACCTAGTATTTTTATTATTGTGGGTTCTAAATTCTGGTTTAGACACCTCCTTGTACCTGTATGGATTAAGTCCTTGGCTGTCATTTCTTCCTGATCTTTCTTTTGGGGTGAATTCCTTCATTTCATCATTTTGAAGGAATAAAATGAATTAATAAAAATAATTAAAATTAAAAAATTAAAAACAACACAAAAAATCAAATAAAGGATGCTAGATCCCTGGTGTATTTGGTCTTGTTATTGAAAGAAGCTTGACTGAATAGAAAAAAAGTGAAAGAAAAGAAAAGGAAAAAAATGGAGAAAAAAAGAAAACTGTTGAAAATTTTAAAAATGAATACAATAAAATATAATAAAATGAAATGATGAAAGTAAAATAGAATTTTAAAAATTTACAAAAATTAAAAAATATAGAAAAAAATAAAAAAATATTTTTATAAGAACGGAAAATAGAAATAGTTTTTTTCTCTTTTTGTAATGAATAAGAAAAGAAGAAAAAAATGAGTAAGTGGCACAGAACAGAATGAAATACGATTGAAATTATATACAGTCCCCTAGAAGTCAAATTATGAAGCCCTTTACAATCTGTAAACTAAGCAAGTGGAGAGATTTGTGGTGTTCCTTGAGAGTACAATTGCTCACTTGAGTGGTTTAGTGAAATGGCTTCACTAGATGGCATCCACTAGATGGCACTGCTTAGCCTATTGGGGTGGATTGTGGCACAAGTACGTGTGTATGAGCATGTGCGGAAGGGTTAAAAATGGGGCCACCCAGCTACCCAGTCTCTAGTATCACAACTCTGCTCTCCCTGACCTGCAATCAATCATCTCTCCTTTGTCTCCAGCTTCTGTCCACTCCCTGCTTCTATGCTATGATCAAGCCATCATCCTGCCAGGCTGCACCTCCCTCCTGAGTTTTTTTCTCATATGAAGCTGTATTTCCAAATCCCTAACTTCCGAGGGACTACAGTTTTGACCTGCTCAGTCTCTCTGATCAATGCCTGGGTGCCAGCCCCCCCCACCCAGGAACATTGACATGACTGTGCTGCTACAGATGCCCAAATACTATTGCCAGATGTCAACCTGCCCCAGAAAAAGTTCATATGATTGCATAACAGCGACATTTGAGGGACTATGGTAAATCACAACACACATCTGGCACCAGAGTTCAACCTTAATGTCCTCCTTACAACACCAGTGAGTATGGCTGTTCTTGGGGTCTGGTGAGACATTTGCCTGGTGAGGGAGGCCACACAGACTCTACGAAATGTCTTCCCAGCTGGGGAACTGCTTCTCCCCATGTGACACAAGGACCCCTTGACCCTTCTCTCTGCTCCTGGGGATACACCCTTCCGACCAGAGCTCCACCAGATATCAAGCTGTGGAGTTTCATACTCTGTGCTCCCCCTAAGAGTCTTAATGGAATTTTAGCCCTCTCCTTTCTTCTTTCTCTCTTTTTTGTTCAATCCTTTGGAGCTGTTTCCACTCTTCTTGTTTCTCTCCAGCTGCCTTGGGGAGGGGGGGGAGGGGGAGAATGCTTTTCCTGTACTTTCCTGCTGTCTCCATCCCCTCTCCACAAGCAAAAAGAGCTTCCCACCCTCCACAGCTTCTTTTTCCCCAGTTCATCTCTCCACACCACATACCTGCTGAATTCTTTGGTTCAAGTTGTGCAGATTGTTGTGTTAATCCTCAAATCAGTTCTATAGATGTGTAGAATGGTTTGGTGTTAATCTAGCTGCATTTCAGGGATGAGACAAAAAAACTTCCATGCTGCTCTGCCATCTATGCCCCTCCTATATGTGATACTGTCTATACTCAAAGAGATTATAGCCTACTAGAAAAAGCAGACATGCACACAATTATAAGAAAAAAATATAAAACTAATTCTTACACTTCAGTATGCACTTATAGCAAAGGAACTGTGGAACTTGCCTATGTGTGCCTAGACAAGTCATGAAAAATGTCACAAAAAGTCTTATGAGTCAATAATTAGTGAAAAGGAACAAATAATATGGTTGATCTTTGCATAATGCAGGCATTAGGGTCACTAACACCATAATCACAAATGAAAATTCATGTATAACTTTTTAAAATGTTTATTTGTCTTTGAGAGAAACAATGCAAGCAGGGGAGGGACAGAGAGAGAGGGAAGCAAAAGATCCAAAGCAGGCTCTGTACTGACAGCAGCAAGCCCAATGTGGGGCTTGAAATCATGAACCATGAGATCGTGACCTGAGCTGAAGTTGGTCACCCAACCAACTGAGTCACTCATGGACTGCATTTTATATAACTTTTGACCCCCCCCCCCAAAACTTTACTACTAGTATCCTCCTGTTAACTAGAAGTCTTACAGATAACATAAAGAGTTAATTAACACATATTTTGTATCTAATATGTATCATCCACTGTATTCTTACAATAAAGGTAATTTGAGAAAATGAGATATTATTAAGAAAATCATAAGAAAGAAAAAATACATTTATAGTCCTGTACTCTCTTTATTGAAAAAAATCTGTGTAGACACTTGAAATTCAAACTTCTGTTTAAAGAACAAATATATATGCAAGAAGTGTAAGTCACATGCCATGTTTTCAAATTGCAATAGTTTAGTATTGTTGGACCATATTGTATAAAACGTGTGTAAACAATAGATTCTGAAGGGCCATTTATGCCATGTTGGAAGTTACTACATTACTATTAGTAAAGGGTACTACTACCCTTTAAGTAATAGCAACCAATGAAGAATATTGAATACGGGACAGTGTTGTCCCTAACTATGTTAGCCCTATTTCTCCAGCAGGACTATGAAAAATGATTTATTAAAAGATGAGAATACAGGTAGAGTGACTAGCTGGAAAGCTTTTGCAGCAGTTCAGAGGAATATGAAGATAGCCTGACCTTTATAGAAAAGGAGGGATTAGAACAAGAGAAATGGAGGAAGTTGAATTAAGATAATTTAAAAATTGATTAATCATTAAGATAAAAATGGTCAAATTGAAGGAGCAATTATCACATCGCTATCAATAGGTGGTTGGTTGATGATTATTGTGCTATTTAGCCGAGGTAATGATAATAGGCAATCATTTTTATAATACATTAGTCTTAAAACATTTTTAAAACTCATTATGGACATATCAATCTTATTTGATAAGTCAATAATATTGATCTACTCAACCACATTAGTTTTCTTTATTTAACTGACAACATAGAAATGGATGACCATGCAGAGAGTAGTTAATGATGAAAAGAAATGGTGGCTATAAAAGTCCTTAAAATAATCCATAGGTAGTTTTTTATGTCCATCAATGTTAGCCACTGTCCAGTGTCAATCAGGTCTTGAACTTAAACCTATTGAAAAGATAATAAATAAAATAGTCTAACCCATAATGTCTACTATATTAAGTTTAATTATCTATTTTGTCATGCTGGTGTGTGATGGAACATTGAGAGTGAGAAAATCTTTTTGCTCCTGCATTCTATTAGAAATCTACACCTGAGGGGCGCCTGGGTGGCTTAGTCGGTTAAGTGTCCGACTTTCGCTTAGGTCATGATCTCGTGGTTCGTGGGTTCGAGCCCCGTGTCGGGCTCTGTGCTGACTGCCGGCTCAGAGCCTGGAGCCTGTTTCAATCTGTGACTCCCTCTCTCTCTGACTCTCCCCTGCCCATGCTGTCTCTCTCTCTCCTAGAAAAAAATAAAACATTAAAAAAAATTAAAAAAAAAAAAATCTACACGTGAATATGGTTGGACCAAGTGCAGTTAAAAAAAAAAAAAGGTCTGTGGACTTAGATGTGGAAAGGGGGAGATTTTAAAATAGTAAAGTGAAGGGGCGCCTGGGTGGCTTAGTCGGTTAAGCCTCCGACTTTCGCTTAGGTCATGATCTCGCGGTTCGTGGGTTCAAGCCTTGCGTCGGGCTCTGTGCTGACTGCCAGCTCAGGGCCAGGAGCCTGTTTCAGAGTCTGTGACTCCCTCTCTCTCTGACTCTTCCTTGCTCACGCTCTCTCTCTCTCTCTCTCCTAGAAATAAATAAAAAAATATTTAAAAAAATAATATAAAATAAAATAGTAAAGTGAAAATGAAATACTACATGTTTACTTTAATGTTAAAGAATTATGGGACGCATTGGTGGCTCAGTTGGTTAAGCGGCTGACTTCAACACAGGTCGTGATCGCACAATTCATGGGTTCTAGTCCTACGTTGGGTTCTGTGCTAACAGCTCAGAGCCTGGAGCCTCCTTCAGATTCTGTGTCTCCCTCTGTCTCTGACCCTCTCCCTCTACACTCTGTGTGTCCCTCTCTCAAAACTAGGTAAACATTTTAAAAAATGTTAAAGAATTGCACAAGTAAGAAGCCTTTAAGTTGTTTTCATATATGTTATTTTTCCAGTAGCGATGTTGAGTTAAAGAATCTTTATGTATAAACAAGTACTGACTGGTCCCGAGTACCTCAAACATTATTTCTTATTTTTAAAAATTTTTTTAATGTTTTTTTTTTTATTTCTGAGAGAGAGAGAGAGAGAGACAGTGAGCAGAGGAGGGTCAGAGAGAGAGGGAGACACAGAATCTGAAACAGGATCCAGGCTCTGAGCTGTCAGCACAGAGCCCAACACAGGGCTCAAACCCACAAATCGTGAGATCATAACTTGAGCCGAAGTTGGATGCTAAACCCCCTGACCCACCCAGGTGCCCCAACATTTTTTCTTATAAGTGAAAGTAAAAAAACCTTTAATTCTTAAGGTTAAGATCCTGAAAAAGATTGGTTATTGTAGGATATTGAGGTGGCATTGTCATTAGGCTGCTTCTAGCTGGTGCAACTGGAACTGTTGCTGCATACATAAACTAACTCCGTTGGTAGCAGGAGTTCTAGCTCTTTGATAGCTTGATGGAAAACTTGAAATGATTAAAAACATTTACTTAAGGCAACATATGTTCCTTACTTCAGTATTAGGTATGACTAGACAGTCACACCATACCTAGGAAAGGGAAGTTGTATCTGTTTTCTTAATGGTACAGAATTTTATACTCATTGTTTTAAAATTTAGATTTTATTATTAATTAGGCATGGCAGAGCCAACAGATCAGGATACAAGTGCCACTGAAAATATGTTTTTGTTTTTGTTTTTTTTTTTAAGTTTCTAAGGGGAAGAGGCATACACATGTGCAAGTATCACATGGTGAAGCACCAAGGTCTGTAAGGAGGCAGAAGGAGGAGGAGGAAAACAGGACAAGAAACTTTACTGTGGTTTTCATGTGAAGGAAAGGACAACACAGGAAAACAAGTTTAGGATGGGCTAATTTGAGTAACTTCAGTGGGCTCTAGAGTATAGCAACTCTCTCCGTCTAGTACCTGGCTCTGAGGGCTTATGGGCAGGTGAATAGTAGCTTCGAGGGTAAAAATCCTGTAGAGTGATACAAGAGATGGACTGGTCAATTTGCATATGAAAAACACCCTTGCTGGTGCACCTGGTTGGCTCATTGGTTAAGCATCTGCTTAGCTCAGGTCGTGATCACAAGGTTCATGAGTTTGAGCCCCACTTCCAGCCCTTCACTCTTAGTTCAGAGTGTGTTTTGGATTCTCTGTCTCCCCCTCTCTCTGCCCACACATGCACGCTCTCTCTCTCTCTCTCTCTCTCTCGGTCTCATAAAAATAAACATTAGGGGCACCTGGGTGGCTTAGTCGGTTGAGTGTCCAACTTAAGCTCAGGTCATGATCTCACTGCTCACGAGTTTGAGGCCCTCATTGGGCTTTGTGCTGACAGCTCAGAGCCTGGAGCCAGCCTTAGATTCTGTCTCTGTCTCTGCACCTCCCTGCTCGCTTTCTGTCTCTCTCTCAAATATAAAATGAAAAAAAAATTAATTAAATTAAATAAATATTTAAAAAAAGAAAGGACACCCTTACAAGTGAGTCCTTTATGATCTCTAGGAATTGGTTAGCCCTAAGGGAAACAATCTGCCCAGGACAGCAAAGCCCCATATGTCAAAGCTTCAGAAATACAAAAAGCAAAGAGGCATGATTAATACACTTGTTCATCAATGTCAAAATCTTTATGTTTAATCACCCCTAAATGAAAAAAAAAAAAATCTGCTCCTACAATAGACCCCACTGGTTAATCTCACTAACAACTAGAGACATCTGAGCTGGTGCTACTCTTGTTAAAGCTGAGAAAGCCTAGCCACTGGAAAATTTCTAATTGCCTTTTACTTGTGTTTTCCAAGGACTTTAAAACACATCATGAATTCAAAAACACTATGTTTAAAGGAGTATTTTCTTATTTATCTAGTGAGATAAGAACATAAGCAGGTGTTAAAAATCACCTGAGAGAAAAAAATTGTAAGTGAATTCAGGTTGCTCCCTTTGGCTTCAAGCAGAGTAACACATAACCTATTTATAGTAGAAGGGAGTTCATTTCACTCTGAAGCAGATAATAACTTTATTATAATACATGTGCATATAGAAGACTATGTGAAGTTCTATTTCTTCACTTTTATTGTATGTCAAAAAATACAGAAGGGTAATCTATTGATTGAAAACTTCAGGATAAGATAAGTCCACTATAGACTGAATGTTTGTATTCTCTTAAAATTTCTATGTTGTAACCTAATCCTCAAAATAATGGTACCCTGAAGTGACACTTTTGAAAGATGATTAGGTCACATGAGGATGACCGAAGAGTAGTGCCTTTATAAAAGAAACTCCAGCAAGATCCTTCATCCTTTCTGCCACATGAGATCATCACCAAAAGAGGGACAGATAGGAAGAAGCCCTCACCAGACACTGAATCTGCCAGTGCCTTGATCTTGGACTTTGCAGCCTATATAGATAAAACTGTGAGAAACAAATGTGTATTGTTGATAAATGATGTGACATATTATATTTTGTTATAGTAACCCAAGCAGAAAAAGACACAGCCCTATGTTGAGATTGGAATTTATAGGATTGTTGTGTATAGTTTGAAAATGCCTTTTGGTTTTACTACAATTATCTTTAAGATTTTTAAAAATGAATTTGTATTTTTATCTATGTAATATTTTTTTTCTATTCCTGCCAAGAATGCATTAATACATTATTTTAACATTATTTTTTATAGTTTTGTTGAGGTCTGATTGACATCCACACCAAAAAAATGTGCATATTTAATGTAATCAATTTGATGAGTCTGGACATATGAATACACCAATGATACCATAACCACAAGCAAAGTAATAAACATATCCATCCCTTTCAGAAGTTTCTTTATGTCACTTTGCTATTTTATGTTTCTGGTATGAAAACATAACATGAAATCTTATAACAAATTTTGAAATCCGCCATAATGTATTGTTAACTATAAGCGCTATGTTGTATTAAAAACCATTTGCTGTAAGTCTTGTTAGAACTATATTTTAAATCAAGAATGTGCCTTTTGGAGCACCTCGATGGCTCAGTTGGTTAAGCCTTCGACTTCTACTCAGGTCACGATCTCATGGTTTGTGAGTTCAAGCCCTGCATTGGGCTCTGTGCTGACAGCTCAGAGCCTGGATCCTGCTTCAGATTCTGTGTCTCCCTTTCTCTCTGTCCCTCCCCCTCTCATGCTCTGTCTCTCTCTGTCTCTCAAATATAAACAAACATTAAAAAATATTTTTTAAAGAATGTGCCTTTTGTCTTTAGATGAATCCAAATATCTGTAAGCATTCAGCCACTAAACAAGTGAATGTTGAATTCTAAATTATATACATATATATATGTAAATATATTAGTTTTTAGCTATTGTAGACATAGTATGATCAATATCCTTGCAAGATCTATAAGCATCCCTATAAAACTAGGAGATCTCTTTTAAATGCACATTTCAACTAAGTTATTCCTGAGATAAGAATAGTGAGATATAGTTATAGCGTTTTCAGATCACGAACATAATCTTAACAGTGCACATTACAGCCTAATCCTGGAGTCAATTAATAAATTGGTTGAAATAGCAGTTTGATTAAAATCTCAGATGTGCTAATTCGCTTTCCTAGTGCCCTTTAATTAAGACTTTAATAGAGTCTGCAATTACCTGCAAATTTTTTCTTTGTCTTAAATATTTGTGCTTTATCCTTAACTTTCAAAGCTCCTTCAAGTTGCCAAAGCACAAGAACAACTACTCTTAAAAATTAAGTTAAAACATAGAGAACAGAGCCATCTTTTCCTTAAAACTGTATAAGTTTCTGTATAACTTTAAAATGCTTATTGAAATTTAAGTTGAAAATGCATATTTAACTTATGGTATGGGTTTTTATTGTTCTTTGTTTTAATTTTTCATTTTTGGGCTTTGTTGTTGCTGTTTTATTTCTTGTAAAAATTACTTTTGGTGAATGTGATAGCATTCTGTGGCATTTCCTACTTAAACTATTTCATACTTAATTTAATTTAATATAGAATACTTAACACTCAAATTTATGTTTTTTGGTGTTGAAATTTTAACCACGGGAAATATATACATCTTTACCTCATCTTGTTTTTAACTACCATTTTGTGAGCTTTTACTCTGCATCAGGCATTGTTCAAACTGCTTCACATAAACTTGTCATTTATTACTCCAATAATTGAATTCAATAGATGCTGTTGAGTTGATTTCGGTATGCTACTGTTATCCACATTTTAAAGATAATAGAATTAAGAGTAAGATTGAGGTAAATGGTTCACAGTTACAGGCATGTAAATAGAATTACAACTGAAAGGCAGATCTGTTTGACTCAAGAATCTGTGTGATTACTTATGCAAGGTTTATCTCAATTGTCTGAGTTTGTTGGATTGTTATTAACAAACTAGCATTTGAGGGCTCATGAAATTTAAATTTCTGGTGTGTGATATGACAAATGTTTCTATCAAGCTTCCAAATACAAAGACTAATTTACTGATCACTTCTTTTGAAAGGGAAATACAATGTATTGACATTGTTTTGTGCTAAATCAGGACTTCACTTTGAAGAAGTTATCATCCCCCAAACCTTTTTTTTTTTAAATAAACCAATAAGCAAGTAAACAGACCTCAGTCTGAGGCTTTTTTTTTTAATTAGTAGATATTCACATATTTTTGAAAAACATTGTATCAAAAAGCCCACCCTGGATTGGACTGTCATCCAAATAATCTCCTTCCTATGTACCCTCAAAAATGTTCTTTCAGAGAAGTGAGTCTGTTGATAAAAACATTTCTAAGACTAATTCAGGAAACCTTAAGAATGCTGAAAAAATATGCTTTAGCCACATATTGGAAAACACCAAAACAATGCAAAAAAAAAGTTCCCCAGCTTAGTTGAGAAAAGGCAAACTAATAAAGATGTCAAGTCAAATTTGGGGAGTTACCACTTAAAGAAACAAAATAACACATTCACTAATTCAGAAGAGAAAAAGTTCATCTCAAAAAATATATAGACTCTAGAATTATAATTGATAATTATAATAGATGATTGATTGAAAAAATTGAAGAAATATGTGTGTATCCTTTGTAATCACTTATGTAATGTACAAAATTAGGTTTAAGAAAATACACTAATAGTTCCTTTTACATCCATACTCTTGAAATAAGCTCATTGCAGTAGTAGTATAATCAGAGATTAAAAGGAGCTGAAGACCAGTTGCAATCATTTGGTATAGCAAAACATGTTTAAAACTCTTGTGTCCCACGTTTTTCACAGATATTCAGAGTTTTTAAAATTGGAAAATATATGCCACTTAAAAATTTTAGGTCATCTCTAACCTCAACACCATTCGTGGGGCTAAGAGGTTTGTGAAAGGAATATTGTTAATGTTGACAATAACAAGAATATTTCAAAAGCGTACTTAAGAGAAGTGGCCTATCTTCAATTCATACAATATTTTAAGCAATATGGAAATGGTACAAAGATTGAAAAATGAAACACTGGAAGAAAAAAATATTTCAGAAAAGATCTAGCTTATATGAAAATTAAGAATTTGTTAAAGGAAACATTAACACAATAAAGGAGAATGTATGCCTTCTAACTTAAATTACTTAGACTATATTTAAATACCCAGGAAAATAAATAAAATGTTAATTCTTATTTGATCTATTAATATTCAAATAGTAGGTATTTAGGTTACTACATCTGTTAGAAACAAAATATTTATAGATGAAGCAATGAAGTTTTGAAATATTTCTTTTGGATATATCTGATAATATCTGACACTAATCAATGAAATACCTATTATTTAAATATTTCTAATCCTTTTCTAAAAAAAGAAATGAGGTTTTTCAGAAAATCTTTGCTATAATGGTGAAACTAGATTATAAAGTGTTAGTAAAATGCTGGTGCCAGAGCCTCAGAAAATACACATTACCTGATAAGTGTCTTTGCCCTGTCCTCTCTTCTACTGCACATTTCTTCTGTTTCCTATTTTGATTGTGCAGTAACATATTTTGTCTTTGTTATTTCAGTCTTTCAACAGCAAATAACATGTTCTCTTTTCTTGGAGTGCTTTCCCTGCAGATAATCAATCCATCACCATATTTACATTAAGTAATGAGAAAGTAGCGCTCATTTTGGCAGCACATATACTAAAATTGGAATGATAGAGATTAGCATGGCCCCCGTACAAGGATTACATGCAAATTTGTGAAGTGCTCCATATTTTTTGTTTTACAGTTGAAAAGTAATCTAACATTATGGCAACTATAATTAAAAATATAATAATGGGAGAGTATTAAGATGACATATTTGAAACCACATTTCCATGCTGAGGAGACATAAACTCTGTGATTAGAGAAGTAAATATTGAAAAAGAAGGAATTTTTAGAATACATTAATTATAGAGGAATTTGTGGATTGTCCCCATAGAATCTAAAAAAGAATCTATAAATCCCCATCAAACAACGGCATTCATTAGAAGTACTGACTGTTTCACATCCAGTAAGCAGGGTGTTAACTAATATATATTGATATGCTTTTATAGTTCTCAGCTTACTTGATAAAAATAGGCATTTCTACATGTCCTGTTATAATTAGAATGTCTTGAATTTCCATTAATAAAATTGTATGTACTAAAGTTATAAAATGAAGAATGGGTAATTAGGTAGCACTGAATCTAGTAGTTAAGACTTAATTTCATTGATAGCAATTTTGAAATAAGAATAGGCAGTAAATTCAGAGACTCTTCTCTTCCTGATAAGTTTTATGGGCAGGCTCTAAATGGTAAAAAAAAAAAAAAAAAATGATACTTTACCAGAAATTAGGGACAGCACAAATACTAGTTGACTGAACCAAGGAAACAGGTCTTAAATAAGAACTCTTTTATGCTTCATAAAATTAGATCTGTGCAAAGGAAGAAACAGCCTGAATTACTGATAATTACAAAAATTAGAATATTTGTAGATTAAGAGTTACATAAACTAGGGGGCTTGAGTGACTCAGTCTGTTAAGCGTCCAACTTTGGCTCAGGTCATGATCTCATGGCTTATGGGTTTAAGCCCCACATCAGGCTCTGTGCTGACAGCTCAGAGCCTAGAGCATCCTTTGGATTCTGTCTCCCTCTCCCTCTTCCCCTTCTCTGCTTGCATTCTGTCTCTTATCTCTCTCTGTCTCTCTCTCTCTTGAAGGTAAATGTTTAAAAAAATAAAATTTTAAAAAAGAGTTATAGAAACTTTTAAGAAACTTTGGAAACACTTAAGAAATAAGACGAAATGCTGAGCTACATGAAATGAGCACCTGGAATTGGCAGAAACAAAGGAACCCAACCTAGTGAGGAAAATGGTGATAGGAACAAAAAGATGTTATTACCTTGTCAAGGTGTACTGACTGATCTCTGAGGAGAGAAACTGAATTTGTTTTGATTAATGTAATTAGGTGCCCCCCTCCCCATGACAAGAGCATTGAGCATATCACCTTTAGAAAAGTTGAACTCCTGATGTTGCTCATTCTTTTGTAAAATAGGGACATATCTGGTACCCAATATCACATGTTTAGCTAGCAGATATGGTAGAAGAATCTGGCTTCCATGCAGGCACAATTAAAATGGAAGACTGTATTTTAGTTATTCTTTAGTTTGAAGGTCACACTTGCACTCCTAAAGAGAGACACAGTATAAAAGTTTTTATCTTTCCCTTAACCTCTCTTCCCTATTGAGAACAAGGAGAGTAACTGAAATCAACATATTTACCCTGTCTTGATTAAGCCCTCACCTTTCCTTATCTGGAGCTGTCAAACAAGATTCTTTGCTTTTAATTCTAGGTCATATGATCTGGCCACTACCCTTGCACTGTTTTGTGTTTCTGAAACGGGAATCTGATCATTTTACTCTCAGAATACGATCATGAATTGCTTTTTTACTAGCATGAAGTAAAACTCCTGAGCAAGGCCTTCCACAATCTGTTCATTTGGCTCTTTACTGCGTTTGTACACTTTTGTTCTCTTCTCCACTTGCCTTGTGTTCCTGAGAACCCAAATGCCTTATCCATTGCCAGGAGTCATGCTGTATTCCACCACGCACAAAGAGAAAGCAATTACTCCTTCAGATATCCCTATGATTTACTTTATTCTTTAACCTTGCCCCTCCCCTGGAGTCTAACTCAGAGTGAATAGATCTTTCATTTAGATGTCTATTGCAAATACCACCTTCTATTGTGTGTGTGTGTGTGTGTGTGTGTGATGTAATTTCAGGAGCCTTACCCTCTTTTTCCTTTTGTTCCATCTATGTCCTTTTCTTTTTTTACAATAGCTAAAAAAATCCTTATGATAATCAAGTTTTATCCCACATATTGTGTATCACTCTACATATCATCTGATTGGTATAAAGAAAAAAATGGAATTACCTCCTCCACTAGATTCTATGATGCTTGTTTTAATCCATCCTAAGACTGCAATAGCCTTTTTTTCTATTTTCTTTTATTTTGGCTACCATAATTTCTCATTGGTTCATACATACATATATACATACATACATACATACATACATACATACAG
This sequence comes from Proteles cristata cristata, assembly GCA_017311185.1. Lineage (NCBI taxonomy): Eukaryota > Metazoa > Chordata > Mammalia > Carnivora > Hyaenidae > Proteles > Proteles cristata. Next base: position 55,489 of record JAESUZ010003048.1, on the reverse strand, counting down.
GCAGTAAAATAAGACACAATTTAATAAATAATAGTTTTGCTATATAAAGACTTTGATTAATCAAAAAAAAAAAAAAGACCCTGTGTTAAATCAAGTGTGCTCTGAGAGGCTAACGAAGTAAATACTTCCTTTTTAAAATACATTTGTTCAACCATTGATTTATTCATTAGCCATTTTGAGACATCTATTCTCTGTGCATTGCAGAAGGATTTTTTTCTCCTAAGTGCTTCGACAGCTAAATCAGATAATTGAATAAAAACATTTAATTATCCAAGGGAAAGCTTTTATTTTGTTGTGTGTTATCTAGATCGCTGTAAGCAAATAAGATTTTTAGTATTCTGAATCAAAATAGAGTTGTTTGTGTTTACCATGGTAGACTTCTTGTAAATTATTTCTCATGACCTTTGCATTATAAAGAGCACTAATGAAGAACTTGTTGCCAAGTAGCAAGGCAAAGGAGCAGTTCAGGGATTATGGATTATTGAAAAAGAATTGTGTAGCATTGTAAAAGAATTAATGTGTAGCATTGCTAACACTAACACATTAGAGATTATTTTACCATACAAGGAAGCAAAAAATATTTTTTGAGAAATACAATCTTCTATTCAACTGTAAAAAAATAGAAATTCACAAATATGACTGCTTGAATCTTGCTTTCTGATTCCACTCTCCACCTTTCTTCCATTCTAATATTTATTAATCTGCTTTAGGATTTATTTGTCCCATCTCTATTCATACACCACAGATTTAATGGTTCTTAAGCAATCTCAAAAGTATGACTATACATCTACAAGTGGTGAATATTATAGATTAAATGAAAAGACTTGAAGATGAGTCTGAGTTCTATGATTTATTAACGCTACAGTTTTGGACATATGGCTTGACCAGAAAAAACATACATTTTTTCACTGGTAAAATTGGGGAATACTACTAAATCATCATGTTATCATGAAGTTTAAGTAAATTAAGTAAATATTATACAGTAGCTGATATTTTAATTATTATTATTATTATTATTATTATCATCATTCCTACTATCCAGTTTAGAAAATGCATTTGTTCCATCGACCCTAATGGCTTGACAATGTCTATCCCAGCAATGAACTTTCCTTAATATATAGTGTGCACATCTATTGATTTGTTATCTACCTTGTTCCCATACTTTTTAGGCTAGTTTGCCTCTTCTTCTCAGACCTGCCATTTCTGCCATTTTTATCAACAACTTTTCTCAAGCAGTTGCCATGTTCTTGCATGCCCATAGCCATTTAGTTTAACAATAGGAATCTTACTTGAGTTTAGCAATTCATTTAAAACCACTGTGAATTTTTTTGGATCTTTCAGCTTTTTGTTTGTTTTAGTCTGCATATATAAGTTTAAGAGTATCTTGCCTAATGTGGTTAGTAAGGATTTTATAGACTTTGTTAAATAAGTGATTGATTATATCAAATATAGGTAAAAGAACTTATTTCTACAAATCTTAGGATTAGGCAATTGGCTGTGGCTAGTTACCTTTTATTCTTTTATACATTATGCAAATTTTTGTCACTTTCTTTAGATACAAGAATTTAATTTTCTCCTTTATCACAGTAATGTGTAAATCTCAAATTGCATTCAAATAGGACACTTAGAATTTATTTGTATTAAGTAAACTACACAGTAAACAAGCAAAGAGTAAATTGTCTCCAAGCTATAAAAATATGAATTTTTTATAGGGAAGGGTGGTATAAATTATATAGATGAGACTGAAGACACAGGGAAATATTGAGATAAAAGGGAATTTCTAAATCTTTAACTTCCAGTCTGTTTTACTCAAAAATATGGCCTTTGGGTATTTCATTCACAAAAATAAGAAAGGGACTTAGGTTCATGAGAAATATGAACAAAATTGGGGCTTACATTCAATTGATTATGACTGATTGGTGACTTCATTGTTAGCAATTTGATCACTGTTCTCCAGTTCCCACAGTCTGCTTGTCCAGCTGTCCAAGGAATGCTGCTGAAGTAGGCTGTCTCCCTTTTCTCTCCCATCTGCTGTTTTTATTTTTATACTTTAATTATGAAATTATATTCAGAAGAATGGAAAATTTTGCAATATACTACAATTACAGTAACTTTTCCCTAATCATATAAAATAGTGGTCAGTCATGTGGTAGAAGTCATTGGGCAAGCTCTCACATGGCCAGGGTTCTTATTCCTGCTTTAGCAAGTAAAGTAGCTGAGCAACACTAGTCAACTATTTTTTGTGTGTGTGTGATTCCCTCACTTCAAAGGTATAAGTTGGTGCAGATTATGGATAAAGCAAATTATTAGTATTAAATCTTAAGAAATTACTCTCATATAGGTCTATTGCTATAAAACACACTAAAAAATCTGTCTAAGTTTGGGCAAAATGGCAGACATATACACTAATGGGTCAGGATAAAGAACCTAGAAATAAACCCACATATACATTGTCATATGATTTTGACAAAAGATGAAATTGGGTAAATACTGTGTCTTCAACAAATGGTGTTAGATAGCCACATGCAAAAGAATAAAATTGGACCTATATTTTACACTATACAAAAAAAGTCAACTCAAAATTCATTAAAAACTTACAGATAAGAACTGACATTGTTAAACTTCTAGGAGAAAACCTAGGTGGAAAGCTTCATGGTATGCATCTTGGTAATTATTTCTTGGATATGACACCAAAAGCACAGGAAACAAAAGTAAAAATAAACAAGTGGGACAATAGCAAATTAAAAAGGATTCTGTAAAGTTAAAGAAACAATCTTTTGAGTGAGAAAGTGACCTACAAAATGGGAGAAATATTTGCAATCCATATATCTGATAAGTTTTTAATATCCAAAATATATGAGGAATTCCTAAATTCAATAACAAAAAATCAAAACAAAATAAAAAACTAGCTATGAAAATATGTGAAATGGACTTGAATAGACACCTCTCCAAGGAGGGAATAAAGACTTATGAAAAAATGCTTCACATCATTAATCAACAGGGAAATGCAAATCAAAATCACAATGAGATATCACCTCCCATCTGTTAGGATAACTATTATTAAAAAAAAATTCTTGGTGGGGCGCCTGGGTGGCTTAGTCGGTTAAGCGTCCGACTTTCCGACTTTCGCTTGGGTCATGATCTCGCGGTTTGTGGGTTCGAGCCCCGCGTCGGGCTCTGTGCTGACTGCCAGCTCGGAGCCTGGAGCCTGTTTTAGTCTGTGACTCCTTCTCTCTCTGACCCTCCCCTGCTCACGCTGTCTCTCTCTCCTAGAAATAAATAAAAACATTTAAAAAAAAAAAAATTCTTGGTGAGAATGTGAAGAAATTAGAACCCTTGTACACTGTTGGTAGAAATGTAAAATGGTGCAGGTGCTATAAAAAACAATATAGAGTTTCCTCAAAAGATTAAAAATATAGCTATCATATGATCCAGCAATCCCACTTATAGGTATTTATGCAAAAGAGTCGAAATTAGGATCTCAAAGAAAAATTCCATCCTCAAGTTCATTGCATCATTATTCACAATGGTAAAGATAAAAAGAAAACTTAAATGTATATCAACAGATGAATAAAGAAAATCTGATATGTACATATGATTAGATATTGTTGAGTCTTAAAAAGGAAGGAAATCGTACCACATGTGGCACCATGGATGAATCTTGAGAACATTATGCTAAGTGAAATAAGCCAGTCACAGAAGAACAAATACTATATAATTGTACTTATCTGAGGTATTTAAAATAATACAACTGAGAAACACAGTAAAATGGTAATGGCCAGGGCTAGGAGTACAAAGAAATGGGAAGATGCTATTCAATGAGTATAAAGTTTCAGTTATGCAAAATGAATGAATTCTAGAAATCTGCTATACAACACTTTGCCTATAGTTAACACTGTTTTATATACTAGTTAATAATACTGTATTATGCACTTAAATTTTGTTAAATAAATACTGGAGATGTAACATGCAAAATGATGACTATAGTTACCACTGCTATATGCTATATAATATGTATATGTGTTTAATATGTATATGTAGCATATATGATATATATGAAAGTTATAATGAGACTAAATCCTAAGAATTCTTATTGGAAGGAGAATTTTTTTCTCTTTTTTTTCCCATTTCTTTTTATTGTATCTACATAAGATGATGTATGGCAACTAAAATTATTGTGGTAACCATTTCACAATATATGTAAGTCAAACCTTTATGCTGTATACCTGAAACTTCACAGTAATATATATCAATTATATCTCAGTAAAACCAGGAAAAAAAAGGAAAAATATTTTAAAATATGTGAAAATGATAAATCTTATTTGTTATTACCACAAATTAAAAAGAAGGGAAGAGAGGGGTGCCTGGGTGGCTCAGTTAGTTGGTTGAGCATTCAACTTTGGATCAGGTCATGATCTCATGACTTGAGTTTGAGCCCCACATCAGGCTCCTGTGTTCACAGCTCAGAGCCTGGAGCCTGCTTCGGATTCTAGGTCTCCCTCTCTCTGTCAGCCCTTTCCTGCTTGTGCTTTGTCTCTGTCTTTTTCTCTAAAAAGTAAGCAAACATTAAATAATTTTTAAGGTAAAAAATTAAAAAATAAGCAGGAGAATAAACCTAAGGACATTGGGAAGTGCTCAGGTGTAAAATAAAGTTTCTGCCTATACAAACAGATTGAGTAAATCATATTTATTTAGTTAATTATATTTTTAAATGCTATTTGATAGCTACCAATTTACTGCTATGACTTTTCAAAGTAATTTTGAAGTCTTAAAAGAAGTTAAAACAAAGTGAAGCTTATCAGAATACAAAACATTTTTTGTCCTAATTAATACCCTTCCCAAATAAAATAGAGCTGGAGATGTTACATGGTTCACTCGTATATCTGCCAATACATTAAAACAATAAGGCCATAAAATTTGCTGAAGAAATGGAACAGTGATTGTAGACCATATAGTGCAGAACTTTGGAGTGTACCGGTGAGAAATCATAATTATCTTGAAGATAATTAAGAGCCACTGTGAAGAGTTTTTAAGGTAGGGGGATAACATGATTAGGTTACATTGTAGAAATACTGTTTTTCTTGAAAAACATGGAAAATGGGTTGCAGGGAACACTGAAACTGGAAAATTAGATAGTAAGAAATTTTTGTAAATCCTTGGCTTATATCTTGGCCTTCTAAATCTAGGCAAGTATTGATGATATCTGAACAAAAAGAATGGACATGGATATCTAGAGATATGGGAGAAAAGAGAAATTCTCAGGAAGTATAATGGTAAAACATGGTGATTGGTTTATTATTCTCAGGTTTCATTTCAGAATACTCCCTCTTCTTTCATTTTTCCTTGCAAACTTAATTGCTGATGTATATTTCAAATCACCTTGAAATTTCTTCTTCTTCTTCTTCTTCTTCTTCTTCTTCTTCTTATTATTATTATTATTCCAAAATAAAAATATAAATTGCTGTCTGTCTTGTTGCAAATTTGGATTATCACTGACACAAAAATCTTGCATTAAGGTGCTGTTCCAGGAAGTAGATCTGGCACAAAGTAAAGACTTACTATTAAATGTTAGCCTGCAGAAATGAGGAAGTACTTCAGACTGACTGAAAAAATTTGTGAGAAGTAGTTTGGACACAATTTAATCAAGACAAAACTGAAAACAGAGTTTGATGGTTATACAATGATGATATTGGTTGGCATTTTTAAAAGCTAGAAATTCTGAATTCATAGTATGTGACTGGGAACCAAGAGTCTTGAAATGCGAAAATGACAATTTTGGAAGAAAATTCAGTATTTGCAAACCAGATTTGCCTAATAATTGAGAGTTGACTATGTATTAAAAAGATTTACGCAGGTTTACCATGAATTTTAGTAGAAGATACAAGCTGTATGTAAGAAAGTGAAATTGAATTTATTTTCCAAAATGGAATTGTTTGAAATATTCCCTAGTGAATTAATCTCTGAAAAGCATTATCATATAATATTTACTTTTTTCCTGGCCAGAAAATGTAAATGGCTATGTTTCCTGCCTTTGAGAATCTTTATGCCTAAAATGGATGACAAAAACAATAAGCATAGAAAAGCAGACAAATGTATCTCCACTATATAGAAATTTTGAGAGGCAATGCCTTGAAAGAAGATGAGTTGAAAGAAAATAAATTCAATAAGGAAGGGCTTATATTTTCTAAGTGACCCTATGCAGGAAATTAAATACATATAAGCAGATATGAGACAAGAATTGGAAATGTTCTTCGGGTATTCCTTTCAACATTACAACGTAATGATATTCGTTGTAGAGCACTTTCATATCTATTATCCTTCTTTTTAAATCCTTCAAGTATATTAAAAGTTATTTACATATTATACATGTTTACAATCCAACTCCCATGAGCCACTCCAACAAAGTTTCTACAGGAATTGAATATCAATTACTTAAACCTGAATAACTGTATGCCAAAAGTTTGTTCTCCTTTACCTTTTATATTCTCCATTCTGTTTTGTTAGTTAATTAATTAATTTATTTCTGGAACGTTTGTCTCTAGGCATTTTATTGCATGTGTATGCTGCTCAGAGTATTTATTCTCAAATTGTAATTAGCATACTCTTACTTTCCTCCTTAAATATTTTTTCTTTGTAAGTGTATTTTTTTCTCTTTCTATTAAATTAACTAGGTCTAAAGTCTATGTGCTACCACATTCAGAGGTAGAATTGCCTTATCCCGTTCTCCTGCCCACTCCCTGAAATTTTTCTCTCAAGCTAATACATGTTCTTTAAACCTAAACTATAGCAGGATTTTTAGAAGCCTAGTTTTAGTGTTCATTTCCCTCTTCCTCTTAGACTAGTTTTAAAGATCCACTTCATGACATCCTTCTTTCCTAATAGCCACCAATATGAATTGTGTCCACTTCTTTTTTCCTTTAACTTCTATTCTCTCATCTTTTACAAAAACCTGTTTACAGTCCATGCTTTCTTCTATTCTAAATTTTCCCTTCAGCAGAGTACTGCCTTCTGCAGAGTCTCAACTTAAGTAAGGAGAATGAAATACTTACGTTTAGCCAATGTTATCTTCCATTTAAATGCTGGAATAGGAAAGGTAATCAACTGTAGCAGAAGTCTGTTGTTACTGCCTAACCTCATACCTTCACTGTCAGGCTCTGTACCAGCAGTGTCTAGCACACAGTCCTGTCCCTTCAGTGTCAGGCTCACATTCTGTCCCTTCAGCGTCAGGCACATAAGCTGCAGCATGTTTGAATTTCTCCTGCTATTCTAGAGGGAGAGTCTGAAGGACTCTGCATGAGGTTGATACTCATCATCTATAACTAATATTTGAGACAATTAATTCTAGTGTGTGTGAGCCACAGGTACTACACCAATTTTAAAAAGCTCAGCATGCTTTTCTTTTCCAAATGTATCCAGTAAATCTTTCCTGTCAACATGTATGACAAGTATTTTTACTGCTCTGTCTTCAACTTTAATAAATCTTATGAATTTATTGAATTTCTATATCAAATTTGCATGTTCTGATGATTCCCATTCAGAGTTGTTTGGCATGATTTCTTTTTTCATATTTTAAAATATTTTCTCCTTTCTTTTTTTCTCAATTAGAGAACTTTAACACAAAGGCCTATATTATAAACATAACTAGCTTATTTCTCTTTTTCTTCTTTGCATTATATTGCTTTCCAATGTGGAATGCATTTCTCTGAGAAAGAATGTTTCATCATAGTCAGAGGAGAAGCTAAATTAGTTCTTAACCTCACTCCCCTTGTTGCTTTCATTTCTTTCCCCACTCATCCACTCAGATGAGGATGCCTGTCACATTGGCAAACATTTTAGCATCTGCGACATTATTCAGAAAAGCTTTCTATTTTCTGAAAAAGAACATTATTATTTGCTCGCTCAAACATAATAAATAAGGGTGCTTGGGTGGCTCATTCAGTTAAGCACCTGACTTTTGATCTCAGCTCAGGGCTTGATCTCAGTGTTGTGAGTTCAAGTTTCCTTGAGCTCCATGCTAAATGTGGAGACTACTTTAAGAAAAGTAACAGTAATAAATAGCCATTCACTGTTCTGCTTTCAAAGAAAATTAGAATCTTCATCAGTCAGTTGAAAAGCTGTAGTTTTGTCCTTGAAAGAAGACTGCCTCTACTTTAAAGTCCTTTAGTGAAACAAGACTAACAGTACCAGATGTAATCAAGGTTTAATGATGTTAAATGAAGTCTTCCAACTCCATGCCTTCCCTTTCCGGACCCCTGAATTTTGGCACCATGTCAAGTATATGTCCAATAGGGTTGGGAAAATTGTATCGGAGACTTAGGTGCCTCCTCCCTAGTGGGCATATGGAGCTGTAACCCCTAGTATCAAGTGTCTGTACCTGCCATTAAGAACTCTACACCCAGTTATATTTTCACGCCTCAAAGTACTTTCCTCTTTACAATTTTTCTCCTTCTGAGTTTCTATACATAAAAATATGATTGTATCATTTCCTAAAAATAGACACTGTTATTCACACTAAATATATGGTAAAAAAGTGTCTTTACATTGGTCAATAGTCAGCCCATTGTTGTTATCTCTCAGAAAAGGAAAAACAATGAGTACAATGATAATCTGGGCTATCTTTCTATAGGCACTTTCTGCACTGTAGTGAAGCTTAGGAAGAAGGATCCAATTTTGCTTCTATATATTATAAATAACAATTAGAAAATACAATTTAAAAAAACTATTAAAAATTAAGGGATGAACTTAAACAAAATTTGTGTATAAAATAACAAAATATCACTTAAGGCAATTAAAGACAACAAAATAAGTAGAGTAATTTGCTAGGTTTCTGAATTAAAAACATAAATTCTTCATAAGATTATTCATCTGATTTGTATATAAATACAGTGAAATATGATTTAACACCCATCACTTTTTACTACAAGAAATTGACAAGATTTTAAAATTTATATAGAAATATGAAAGACCTGAAATAGTTCAACAATTTAAAATAAAAGAACAGGGGGCGCCTGGGTGGCTTAGTCGGTTGGGAGTCCGACTTTCGCTTAGGTCATGATCTCGCGGTCCGTGGGTTCGGGCCCCGCGTCGGGCTCTGTGCTGACTGCCAGCTCAGGGCCTGGAGTCTGTTTCAGTCTGTGACTCCCTCTCTCTCTGACCCTCCCCTGCTCATGCTGTCTCTCTCTCTCTCTCTCTCTCTCTCTCTCTCCTAGAAATAAATAAAAATATTAAAAAATAAAATAAAATAAAAGAACAAAGTTGAAAGATTAGTGTTACTTAACTTTATTATTATAAGGCTATAATACTTAAGATAGTATGGTATTAGTATAAGGATATCTATCAATGAAATCAAATAGAGGTTTCCGAAGTAGATTTACATGTAACTGATCAATTTAAATTTGAAAAAGGCAAAATTACAGCTCTAGCTAATTCAATGGGAAAAATGATAGGCTTTAAAATACTGTGCTCAAAGCTCTGGATATTGCAAAAGTAAAAATAAAGACAAATATTGAACTTTAACTAACACCAGATGTCAAAAATAATTCAAAAATGACTATAGATCTACAAGTAAATATCTAAAACTATCAAACTCCTACATAATAGAAAGTTTTCTGAGATTAAACACAAAAGCAAAAAATATAAAATGAAGATTGATTAAAATGGATATTATTAAAACTAAATTTCCTCTATGAGAGATACCAGTACAAAAATGAAAAAACAGTAACACCAACAAGTAAAAGAAAGTTGCAAACTGAGAGAAAATATTTGCAATATATATATATGATGAAAGACTTATTTCCAGATTTTATAAAGAACTCATGTCTGAATAATGAACAAACAAGTAAGCAAAATAAAAAAGTGGGCAAAAGGCTTAGAAAATATTAAGCAAAGACATGTAGAAATTCATATAGCAAAGATTTTCAACACCATTACTCATCAGGAAAATAGAAATTGAAGCCACAATGAAATACTGCTATACATGCATTAGAATGGCTATAATGAGAAAGACTAACCGTATAGAATATTGTCAAGGGTCTAAGGCAACTGCAACTGTCAATACATTTCTGATGGAAATGGAAAATGGTACACTCTGCAAACTAGCAATTTTTGTTGTTGGGAAGCTAGAATATTGTTTTGAAAAGTGAAACCTATATCTAACACAGGATCTAGCAATTTCACTCCTAGGTAAATACCTGAGAAAAATAAAACATCTATCCACACTAAGATTTGTAGACACCAAATCTTTGTACATAGCAAATTCATGCATCATAACCCTAAACTGCAGACAACCCATATACTTAACAACAGATTGATGGATAAATACTTTGTGGTATGTCCACATGGAAAACCATAAGCCAATTAAAAAAAAAAAAAGTATACTACTGCTTCATACTACTGATGTATTCCCCAACATGAATGAATCTCAAAAAACATTGTATTGAGTAAAAGTAGATACAAAAAGTAATCCTTTGTAATCACATTTTATATGAAAGTTTAGAAAAAAGGCAATTTACCCATAGAGAGAGAAAACAGAGAAGTGAGGGAGTGAGGAAGGTTTTGGTGAGATGAAAATATTTTAAACCTTGATTGTGATGGAGTTTACACAAGTGAGTCCATTTTTTTATATTTTCCTAATAATGTCAGGAAAAATGTTCCTGCAAATTTCAGTACAAGCTGTTCACTTTTTGCGGAGCAGGATGCCTGTATTTCAAGGGACTGATATTCATATTGTATGTATCTTGTACAATTTTTCATTGACTAGTTATCTTCTATCTTTTTTGAAGTTTAATAAGTTGCTGATACCTATTACTAGTTCCTAGGTGATTGTAATTTGTCATTTTTTACTCTCATATACAATTATTTTTTCTCAAGTTTATTTACTTATTTTTGAGAAAGAGAAAGGGGGAGAGAGAGGGGGCTAATGACCAGGGGAGAGGCAGAAAGAAGAAGAGAGAGAATCCCAAGCAGGCTCCATGCTGTCAGCACAGAGCCCAACATGGGCCTCCATCTCAACAAACAGTGAGATCATGGCCTGAGCTAAAATCAAGAGTCAATTGCTTAACTAACTGAGCCACCCAAGTGCCCCTACAAGTTTTTAAAGTGTTTATTTATTTTGAGAGAGAGACCATGAGCAGGGGAGAGGCAAAGAAAGAAAATCCAAAGCAGGCTCCACACTGTCAGCACAGAGCCCAATGCAGGGCTCAATCACATGAACTGCAAGATCATGATCTGATTTGAAATCAAGAGCCAGATGCTAAACTGGTTGAGCCACGTAGGCACCTTTGCAGTATTTAAAAATAACTGACATTGCTAACTAGTAGTCATACCCACCTGAGTGTAGCCTTCTTCTCTAAAACCCAAGGGGATTTCTTTTCATTCACAGGGACAAAGTCTCTCTATTCCATTATGTCCTTCCTCTGGAACTTTGAAAATAGCCAATTCTCCTGCCTTAACTACATCGCTGCTTGCATTTGCTAAGTTTACCTTACTATGACTTTTCTACCAAATATTTGCAACACATTTCTGTTTACCTGAGGCCTTGCTTTGTTCTTGTTTTTCATACATTTTGAATTTTTTAGATGCCTTCACAGCTTCTCTATGGCTGAATAACTAATTCCAATTGTTATGGTGTATTTTGCGTACACAGATAGGTCCTTGAGCCTTTTTAAATCAAACATAAAACTACAAACGCTCCACTAGAAAATTTGACAGAACAGGCAAGTTACAATAAACATGAAAGGATTTAACTTCATAAGTAATCAAAGGAATGCAAATTAAACAGTGAGATTCCATATTTGCCTATTGTCCGGAAAAAATAAAAATACTCATTGTTTTAAAAGCTTCAGAGAGAAGACACTGGTGGGAGGAATATCAATTGCTTTCTTAGAGTGAATTTTGAATAGATACTTTAAAAATTTTAAATATATATTACATTTTGCCTGGAATTTCCACCTAATAGCTTTTTCTAAGTAATCAGACAAGGGCACAAATATGTAGGCACAAGCATATTTATCACACTGCTTTTTTAAATGTTAAAATCTCTACATTTCTAATAATGGTATTAACTGATAATATATTATATAAATGATGTCTGTTTCTTATTTGGTGATTCAGAAAACTGTTTATCTATAGGGCATTTCACATTGATGTCATGAATTTTGGTTTAAACTATATATGGAAGTATAGAAAACAATCTAGAAATTAACGTATTGAAAGAAATGTTAACCACCAATTTCTCTGTTGTGAGATTGAAGATATACTTATTTTATTTCTTATGTTTTTCTCTATTTTTCAAAATGCCTAAAATTCATATATAATGCTATGTTTATATTCAGATTTTAGGCATATTATTAACTCTATCCCATGGGCCCATTTCATACCTCTTGGTTTCTTTGTAGTCTTTCTGCATTTGATCTCATTTCCATTCCTCCAGACTGTTGTTTGGGATATTCCTTAAGAAGAGAAAATATCATGTGATTTTCCCATAGGTTTTTGGTGACTTGTTTGTTCCCAAGTTCAAACTACTTAGTGCATAAAATCCATCCTACTCTAGTTGTAATCTACCACTTCAGCCTCATGTTCAGTCATTGTCTTCAACCTCATTTAATCTCATCATCATAATTTAGCTTTAAAAGAAGGATATTTGCCATTTTTGACATGGAAGAACCTCAGGACCATTATGCTAAGTGAAATAAGTCAAACAAAGAAAGACCAATTCTGTATGATCACACTTATTTGTAGAATCTGAACTAATTAAAACAGAAAACGGATTCGTAGTTGTCAGAACTGGGAGGGTGGCCTGTGGGGGACATGGGTGGAGTCTGTCAAAAGGTACAAACTTCCAGTTATAAGATAAGTTTTGGAGATGCAATGTACAGCATGGTGACTATAGTTACTGTGTTAATCATTTCACAATATATACATATACTAAATCATTATGTTATACTCCTTAAATTATATAATCTTATGTCAATTATACCTCAATAAAACTGAAAATATTAATCAAATATTAGAGCTAATAATTAGAGGAATAAAATATAGTACTTAATAGTCCCTGATCAGTATTATTTTTATTTAATCCATCTGTATTTGTAAATGTGTTTTAATGACACTACCTATATTAAAAATAAAGCACATTTCTCGGGGCGCCTGGGTGGCTTAGTCGGTTAAGCGTCCGACTTTCGCTTGGGTCATGATCTCGCGGTTCGTGGGTTCAAGCCCCGCGTCCGGCTCTGTGCTGACTGCCAGCTCGGAGCCTGGAGCCTGTTTCGGTCTGTGACTCCCTCTCTCTCTGACCCTCCCCTGCTCATGCTCTCTCTCTCCTAGAAATAAATAAAACATTAAAAAAAAATAAAAAAAAAATAAAGCACATTTCTGAATAAGATTTGTAAACTCTGAAGCAATAAATCATGATTTTTAAAAACAAAATTGTACAGAAATCTATTAACTGCCTTTGGGGATAGCTGTTATCCACATCATGGTGTTAGACTATATTTGGTTGATACTTATAAAACTTGTATAAGAGAGTTCTGTTTTAATCCTTAAAGCTCGATGACTGAAATTTCTTTCTTTTTTTTCTGAGTAAAGATCAGATAAAATATACTGCTTGTTTTTTATTGAGGAAAATATTCCCTTTTAAACTAATGTAAAATAACCTATGCTTTCTAGAAATGTATTCACTAAAGCAAAATGGGTCAATTTGCCAAAAATTAAATGAACCAATATTCAATCTAACCATCTGGGCAGGATGATATTTGCCTACCTAAACTCTTCTTGACATTTTCATTGGTTAAGGAATTACTCTTCACTTCATGACTCAAAGTTGCTCATGCTTCAGTAAAAACATCTGCTTAGTCTCTTTCCTAAAATGACTATTCAAAAGTTATAAATAAAGCAGTATTTGAAAGTAACTCGTATAGTCATTTATAAATTACTTGGAAGTTTTGGATGATAAAGGTAGGTATTTTATATAAATTTTTACAATTCTATATGCTATATGTAAAATTTCTCATCACTACAATGTTAAAAAAATCTTCAAAGAAAATATTTTCTTTGTAAGAAAAACCACTAATACATGAACATGATTTTCAAGGGAAAAAGGATATAATCCTTTTCAATAATCTGCAATCCAGTTCTTTTCCCCCAGAAATGAACATAATTTTTGGTTTGATGACCTCCTCCAAAAACAATTCTGTATACTGATTAAATGTAAAACATATACCTATAATTTTAAGTATTAACATAATATGTTTTGTGTCACAGTTTGACTTTCTTCAATTATTAATCTTTTTTCTTTTTACCTGTACATACCAAGAATATATTGAAGGGTTTTAGTTCTTTAATTTGATAGAGATTTAGGTCATTTATTTACTTATTGATGTTTATATTTAACACTATTAGAGGCTTTACTTTGTGTCCTTACCTTTGGTGGTCTAAATAAATTACACAATTTATTTTATTTTTCACAAAAATTCAATAAATAATTTTTGTTATTGTCCCTACTTTACAGGCAAGGGCCAGAGAGAGAACACATAATTTTCTCAAGGCCACACTGCAAGTAAGATGTGGTTTCAGGATTCAACCTCAGGAAATCTGCCTTCAAAACTGCTCTTTCCTCCTATTTTGTATATTTTGGTACTGCTGTTTCAAATGTTGACCTTCAACTGTCAGAAAACCACCAGAAAAACCTGTAACCCAGTAATGGTAGGTTGATTAGATTGTTTTTGACAAGAGAGAATATCAAATTGACATGATCTTAGGGAAGTCATGGAAAAGGGAATCAGGATTTTAAGTTTTAGGCAGGGTGAATATTTAAGACAGTCTTACGTGGTGAGGAACTGAGTGGGGTTGAAAAAAATTTCTAACAACACTTTCAGATTAGTGGGAACAGAGAGGTGAGGTTCTGGAGCAAATTTTGACAAGAAATCTTACTGTTGATGAGTAAGCCTATTATAATTGATTCTTAGTCTTATCTTCCTAAGTTGTTTTTTTGTTTTTGTCTTTGTTTTGTTTTTTGTTTTTCTTTTATAATTTATTGTCAAGTTGGTTTCCATATAACACCCAGTGCTCCTAAGTTGTTTTGCTTGTTCTTGATATTATTTAACAGTGGAATAGGAAGGTATATTTATCTTCTCATCAATACTGATACAATAAATAGAGTTTTGCATGCCTGTCCATATATGTGCAAAATATTTTTCCATTTATTTTTTTTAGGTTTATTTTTTTGAGATAGGAAGAGAGGAAAAGAGAGAAGGAGAGCTTGAACAGGACAGAGAAAGAGAGGGAAGAAGAGAATACCAAGCAGGCTCTGCTCTGTCAGTGCAGAGCCTGATGTGGGCCTCAATCCAATAAACTGTAAGATCATGACCTGAGCCAAAATCAAGAGTTGGATGCTCAACCGAATGAGCCATCCTGGTACCCCATGCAAATATTTTTCTATGAAAGATATTTAGAAGTGGAAATTCTGAGGCTCTTTGTATATATTTTTTTTAATTAACAGGAACTATCTGTGTTCCAAAAATGCTATAACAATTACCATTTTCAGCGAAGGTATATGATGCTCAATTCCCCATACTCTAACACTATATACGATCAGGCTATTAATTTTACCAACCTGGTAAGAAGAAAGTACTATTTTATTTGACATTTTAATTATAACTTCCTTGATTTTTTCTCCTATATTTTTCTAATAATTTTGAGCAACTTTCTGTGGTTCTCATTTATATTTTGAGTTCTGTGGTATATTTGGTTTATCCTTTGTAATTTTTTTTCTATTGATCTGCAGGACTATTTTATATAATAGAGTTTCCTGATCATGTGTCTAAGGGATGGCTTGGTCAGCTTTGATTAAAGGCTGTCACTGAGTTCAGGTGATTTCACCTGTACCAGTTTTGGACTTCGGTTGAGTAACGGCAGATACAAGGAATATTTACTTTTCATGGAGGAAATGGAAGCTCCCAGAGAGGTGAGTGGAAATATGTGATTTCTCCTCAGGGTTAATATGCCTTCACTTCCATCCATGATTTACTGCTCAAAACAAATCACATGGACCAGGTCCAAATCAATAGGGTGACTGAATTTACTCTTCATGGATGTCACAGGAAGAAGGGAGTAATTATTTGTGAACAAAAAGTTAACCTACTCAATTATAGTTAAAGCTCACTCTAGCTTAAGCCCTACCAGAAAATAGTCATGATGCCGAGTTTAGTGAATATCATCTCTCTATATATTTTTGTGCCTACTCAACAAATATAATACATGTGTGTATTAACTATATTGTATATATTTTTGATTCATGATTTATCCATGTTTAAAAAATAATCAGTAATAAACATGAACAGATTGTCTTTTAAATTTTTTTAATGTTTTCTTTATTTCTGAGAGAGAGAGAGAGAGAGACAGTATGAACAAGGGAGTGTCAGAGAGAGAGGGAAATACAGAATCCGAAGGCTGAGCTATCGGTACAGAGCCCGACATGGGGATCAAACCCATGAACTGTAAAATCATGACCTGAGCCAAAGCCGGATGCTTAATTGACTGAACCACCCAGGCACCCCTAAACAGGAACAGATTCTTAATCCGACTAGTAATTAGGGAAACAAATTTAAATAATAGGAAATAAAATCTGTATCTCTTTTATACAAATAAATGTGCTAACACTTGGTGTGTGACTATGAAATGGAAATTTTTATTTATTGATTATGAAAGTGTTTATAGAGAGAGCAATTTGGTTTTGACTCATTAATCTGAAGTTTCACCAGGCCTACAATAAAGCAGCTTCCCTTGTCTTTTTGGAAGAGATTACATAATGCAGGAAGAACTTTCTGTTCTTTCAAAGTTTTATAAAATTTAACCACATACCTTTGGGAACTAATGTATATTTTGGCATACAACATGGACTACATTTTTTTTTCCTATGGTTATTATGCCAAACAGACTTTTTCTTGATTTGTGAACAAATTTAGATAATTTACATTTTCCCATTAGATATTATTTTTCAGGGACCCTGTTGATATCGGTATTTTCTCTGTAGATCTTTCCTTGCTTTTCAGTACTGCTCTGAGGAATTGCCACTTTTTAAGTCTATAGTTTACATGGGTTGGTTTGGAGATGTAAGATAAGCCTATCTACGTTATCAACCTGATTTCTTCTGTTCATTAAAGCAGCGAGGCTGGACAGACAACATGTTAAATATGTTATCTTTGACATGACATGTCTTCAAAATTTCATACTAAGTATACATATTTTAAATTTCTAAATACTCAAAGGGTAATATATACAGAAATCCAAATGTTTATTTTTTAAAAATATTTATTTATTTTGAGAGTAGAAGCATGTATATGCACAAACAGAGAGGGGCAGAGAAAGAGAGGGAGAGAGAGAGTCCTAAGCAGGCTCCATGCTGTGAGTGCAGAGTCTGACTTGGGGCTCTATCTCAGGAATTGTGAAATCATCACCTGAGCTGAAATGAAGAGGCAGACACTTAACAGACTGAGCCGCCCACGTGGCCCTAGAAATCCAAATGTTTGGGTTTCCAATGAAATATAGTAATTTCCAATGAGCCTTGTTATTGGTCTTGACCATGATTATATCATAGAAAATCTCATTTGACATATTTTTTCTCTTTTATTTCAGCTAGGACAAGGTAAGAAATCAAAGGTGGTGATGTTATCATTTCTTCCTCAGTTTGCTCTATATTACACACTCTGTGTTTCATTGTTTTTTTAGGTTCACAAAAATTCTTCATGTTCACACAACTTAGGGATCATGGCCAATTTTCAGACTGAAATAGGTTATGAAACTTAATGTTATCTGACCAACTCAGAAAATAATTTTCTTAATTTTGAAATCATATTTGGAAAAATTATAGCTACTTCATTCTGTATAAAGTTTATGTGCGCATTTTTATATACATATTTTACACAAGTTTCAGTAAATTTTATATGGATTACTGTAATGTGTTATAGATATCTTATAAATTATCTGTTTTTCTATGCACAAAAAATTATCTGGAGTTTGAAGTCTCACATTTATTTTTTCTAAGACAGATAATTCCAGTTATATTTTATGAACTTAACTGAAGTTGGAAAGATAATAAAGGTATCAATGCAAAAGTTAGAAAGTTGAGTTATTCTAAATCATGAATATAAATAACTGAGGTGTTTGAACAGTTTGTAGAGTTAGTTCTTCCAATGAGTTTGCTTCTGACCACAGAATGAATAAAAATCTGACTAATAAAAAAAAATTAAGATGGAATTAGTGTCAAAACAGTCTTCACAATCCACCTGCTCTACCCAAGCAATCCTTGTAAATACCTAATAGTTTGTCTAAAAACTTTCCATACCCATTATTATTACAATTTTACTAAAATATATCTGTATATAAATATGCAATATGGCTACTATAAATATAACCTTAGCTCAAAGTTATTTGGTGAAAGGGTAACTAAATTAAAGTTCTATTTCTTTTCTCACCAAATGACTTTGGGCTAAGGTTATATTTAGGATATTCATTGAGTAGCCATATCATTGCCAACCAACTGGCCCATAATGTATTAGCCTGCTGTCTAATATGTTTCAAAATTAGATGAGATACATATTTTAATGTAACTGCAAATGTTCTTTTTATAAACAGACAAAAATCTCAGCTTCAAATTCAGTTTATATATATCAAAATTAAAAGGACATAGTGAGATTTTAACATAATTGAACAAACTTGGAGGTCTCAAGCTGCAATTCTGTTTTAAAACTTCTTTGTATGAACTAAATTGCTATTGAAAATGATAATTACATTTCTCAAATACCAATATAATTCCAAACATTAAAAAAATTCAACACATTCCCACTCATTATTTGTACTTTAAGCATAGTGCTGTTCATATTCTAATTAGTCATTATCATGTAATTTCTAATTATCTCAATTTTAAACCATTAAAAATTAGAAGATCAAAGTTTTAATGATAGTAGCAATGAATAAGCCACCAAGAGTAGTGGGAGAATTGAATTCAATATAAGAAAAGAAAAATCTATTCTTTTCAAATGTCATTTTTTCATTAAATTAATTTTACTCTATATTACCTGAAAATACCATATATACAGTAATTTTAGAAGTAAATTGAAAGACCTAATTATTGAGAGGAAAGATCAACTGATTAACATGATGATATTTCAAAAGCTTCTGTTTCCTCTAATGATACAAAACTTTAAAATATTAATATATTTTTGCTGTTGAATCATTCCAGAACTATTGTCAATTTTCTAAATGAGAGAGTACTGGTAAATAATCTGTGAGGTTTTACAGAACAAACTTCACCAAGGCACATAGTTTCTTTCTATGCCACAGAGGTGATCATAGGTGATAAAAGTGAATTGGAGTTTTATGTAAATATCAATTAAAAGAACTTCAGTTCTGACCAAAATGAATCCCATTTCACCAAGTGAATGAGCTCAAGTAACAGCACTGTTGGGCTAGCAGAGGAGGGTGACATTCGAAGTGCTTTAGGGGTAAAATAGGAGCTTCTTTTGGAGTTTCAGAGTTCTGATGTAGAAAGTAATTATGTTATTTCACATTCACCTAAATCTGTTAATTCCAAACTCAGAGAGGTTTTATGGTAGAGCAGTGGAAATAAAGAGAAAATTTAGTAGAGATAGAAAAATGTAAGACAAAGAAATCTATAAAATAATAATATGAGAAACAATTTAAAATTGAGACAGACAAAAAGGTCCATGATTCACTGTGAAATATAAACGTCTTTAACAGGAAGTGATCAGTTTAAATCATAGTTTGCCATCTATGGCACTGGTGTTAAGGGCAAAGTTAAATGAATGAGAAGTTCCCAACAAAAGACAGAGCTCTGCTGAAGATAATTAGGATCAAGTCTTATTTACATGAACAACAGAGTTTTAAACATTTATGGAGTTTGCTATTGTCATTATATTATAGGTGGGGTAGAAAATATAAAGGATAAGTTGGAGGGAAACACAATTCTCTGAGAAAATTGAAAGAAAAAAAAAATGAAACAGATCCTGGATTGATATAGGTGTGCCATAGGAAATAAGTAGTATGGCAAAATATTTATACTTTATATTTCAGTGTACAGCCCCAGACCAGAAAATTGGAAAACAAAATTAGAATATTGGATTTCCAAGTATACAAATATAAAAAAAATCTGTTCATTTTATTTTTTTCTCTTTATTGTTTTATTAGTCCAACCATCAGCTTTTCTTTTTTTTTTTCACAAATAGTTTATTGTCAAATTAGTTTCCACATAACACCCAGTGCTCATCCCCACAAGTGTCCTCCTCCGTGCCCATCCCTCCTTCCCCCCACATCCATCAGTCCTCAGTTTTTGTCAGCATTCAAGAGTCTCTCATGGTTTGCCTCTCTCCCTTTCCCCCACCATTTCCGCCCTTCTTCTCCCCCTTGGTCCTCTGGAGGGGGTTGCCTGGGAATCTGTTCATTTTTAAAAAGCCTTATGTTACCCAAAGAAATATAATAAACTGGAAATTTGAGGAAAGTAAGAAATTTTTAGCTTTATGGAAGGACATAGACTTTATTTGGATAAGACTAGAAGAAGAAAAGTTTAGATTGTAGTAGTGTACTACTGCCTTCCAATGAGAAAGAAGGTATCAGCATTTCTTTTTTTTTTTTTTTTTCCCTAATAAAGTTTACAGAACCAGTTCAGTGGGAAATTGTATAGGGGTGATATGTAATACAGAATATAAGAAAAGTTTCACTTTTCTAAATTCAAATATCCATGAAACCTTAATTTGCCTTGCTGAGCACCAAAAGGTTAGAGGAACAATGAGGTGGCGCTTTTTGAGATTTTTTTTTATATCAACAAGGAAGAAGCAGTTCATAAATTGAAAGTGGTAAAAATTGCAGTGGGAATTGACCCTACTATTCCATATGTGTAATGGACATATGTCCTTCACAAATAGTGAAGGACATGTCAGCTGCAAACTGAAGACTGAGTTGTTTCCTCCTTTGTGATTCTCAGTGATAAGAACACAATTACATTGCACTGGCATTACCTGTTGATATGTCATCTCCCCAGATAGACTTTGAACACTTCAAAATCTGCAATAATATTTTATTCATCTTTCTTAATTCATAGCAACATATTTCTTGTTTGGAAATTCAATATAGTTTATCCTAATTTTTCATGGATTCTGTTTTTACAAATTTGCCCTCCAACTAAAATTTATTTGTAACCCTCAAATCAATGCTCATGATAGTTTCACAGTAATTTAGAAACATGCATATGTACAGAAAGATAAGAAAAGTGAATCACCGAACATATGCTTTCCCAGCTAATATCAAATGAGAAGATAGTTGCTTCTCACACTATAAACAAGTATACTTATTGTGGGTTATTTATATCCATGTTTTTCATATTTCATATTTTCATATTTTGTTATTGATGTCATTGTTTAAAATGGCCACAAGCAGAGTGTTGAGTACTATCTATTGTTCCTAATTACAAAAGGCTGTGATATGCCTTACTGAGAAACTATGCTTTGTTCAGGCATGAGTTGTAGTGCTGTTGACTGTAGGTTCAGTGTTAATGAATTAACAATATGTAAATAGGTGTCTTTAAACAAAAGACAGGTAAAATGAGGTTATTTATGAAAAAATGTGTGGCCATCTATATGTAAGCATCTAACCCTGCAATTTTTCAATGAGCAATGCTTCAGTGTTTGTTAAGTCAGTGGTTGCAGTAACTTCACAGAAAATAACTACAATGAAAAATGAGAACCAAATGTCTATATTTCCTTGAAAAAGTGTTCTTTCAAATATGTATTTACTATTCATAAAGCTAGTTAGACTTACTTTTTAAAAATAAATCCTACTTCATATGATTTTTTCTTTTAAGTACAGTTAATCTTCAATTAAATGCATTCAGGTTTTTAGGTATTCAAAAGCTGAAGTTCTTGGATTTAATATGTACCTCCACCATTTGCGTTCTGAATGACATACTATAACTTTACATTGTCTATAACTTCTTTTCCCTCATGTGTATAGATAATTTCCTCATGAGGCAGTTATCAAGACACAAAGGGCTAGTGTACAACAAAATATTTTCCATACTTTACAATATGGAAAAAATAATTATTATTCTTTGATTATATAGATTTTATCTATGGTGACAAATTAAACTTATTTAAATATTTACTACTGGTATAAACATTTTACTCAGTTTTTTTTAATTGACCCAGCAATTGCTAGATATTTGGAAGACATTATATTTGGGACTGTGAACACGAGGAATGTAAAACTATAAGGCTCCTGTACTCAAAAGAGCTTGTAGTTTAGGTGGAAAGATTTGACATTTCATTCATTTTTTTAATAGCAATGTAAGGTAGTAAATGATAAACACAAAAAGTCAGTTTCTGTTAGGACACTAAGAAGGGTGAAACCATAAATAAAATCTCCCTCAAAGAGACAATATAAGTGATAGACAGTTCTTTCACATGGAAACAGGAAGAAACAAAGAGAATTTTGTATGTTTTTGTCATTTTATTTTTCTGAATTTTAAAAATTATTTAAAATTTGCAAAGAAAAATATTCCTAAGAAACATTGCAATGCAATAATTTTTACCTAGATATGAAGTACAATATGTTTGATATCAAGTTTGTACCAACAGAAAATTGGGAAATTCATCTAACACACTTATTTCTTGCAAAAAAATACAGGCTTTTGTAGACTTGGCATATGCTATAATGATATTTGCTAGTTGAGACCTGAGCTCTATTTACACTAATTACTACCTGCTATAATTATATAAATCATACTTATACACACTAATTTCGTTAAGATGTTATTTAAATAAAATTTATTTTTCCTACCTGCAGCAGGGGAAGATGAGGTGCTGAGATGTATTAAATAAGGAGGGTCAAAAACCAGAGATAGCATGAGCTGTGCAAGCAAGTTGGTGGGGAGAAGAGGCAGGTATTCTTTACTTATGCTGAGTGGCCCCCCTTGTTTTTAAAGCACTTTCTTATCCCTTAGTTATAAGTGTGAAATGCACAAAAGTTGGGATTCAAATAAGAAGGAATTTTCTTACTGGATGATGTAGCAATCCATCCCAGATGCTATTTCTTTGAAACCAGATTCTGGGTAACCTATTACATCCTTTACTTCTCTAACACAACATTTTGAATGTTGCTAACCACATCAATAAATCAACAGCTAGTGGCTATCATAGGCCACTGATAAGCCCATTTCTTTTTCTATATATTACTTATTAGAAGAGAAGAAGACAAAGAATGTATCAAACCCAGGTAATATATTTGACTCAGTATTCCACTTGATTGTCATGATAATCCAGTGAGATTATGGTTACTTATATTTTGCTGTTGAAAAAAAAATAAGCTTGTTTTGATGAATGGTTTCCTATATTTACAGTGAATAAATGGTAAAATTGGTATTAGAACCCTGACTCTAATACCTGAACCATTTCTATTTTATGTTATATCAACAGCACCTATAGAACCCCTGTTGGAATTCTCTTAAGCCACAGGCATAAACGCCCCAACATTCAGACACAGTTTGACTATAAAACAAGTCTGAGGGGCGCCTGGGTGGCTTAGTCAGTTAAGCGACTGACTTTCGCTTAGGTCATGATCTTGCAGTTCGTGGGTTAGAGCCCCACGTCGGGCTCTGTGCTGACTGCCAGCTCAGAGCCTGGAGCCTGTTTCAGAGTCTGTGACTCCCTCTCTCTCTGACCCTCCCCTGCTCATGCTGTCTCTCTCTCTCCTAGAAATAAATAAAACATTAAAAAAAAAAAAACAAGTCTGAAAGAAAAGTTCCTTTTCTCTATGGTAAAAGCTGATTAATGTTTGTTCCATTATTTTTCTCCTTTGATTCTGGATCTTGCTTGCCTAAGCCTGAAGTTCCCACTAGAGTCTGGGTCTCTGGCTCTTGGGTCTCTTGTTCCCTTCCCCATTGCTATTCATATTCAATATGTCTTGGTTACTGTAGAACAGAGATCAGGATATCAATGGTCCTTCTTGATAAAAATCTCAGCTTTGGCATTAGAGACAAAACGTTTGGATTTATATTACTACTACAAATAGTAAAATGTACTTTATCTAGAAGCCATACAGAGTTCAATAGGTTTGTTTTGGTGGTTGACATCAAGAAGGCAGAAGAGTGTTTTTATTTTTAAGAATTGGAGGTAAAAATTGAAAAGTGAGTAGGAAGATATGGAGAATTGTGGAATATGGGTTCAATTAAACAACAACAACAGCAGCTTATTACACTATCTCATTTTACATAGAGATAGTAATTTTTTTACTTGAATTTTTTTACTTGAATATAGTTGACATGTAATGTTACATTAGGTTCACCTGTACCACAAAGTGATTCACTCTCTCTATACTTGATGCTATGCTCACAAGTGTACCTACCATCTGTCACATGCAAGTCTATTAAAATATTAACTGTATGCCTTATGCAGAATGTTATTCTTGTTACTTACTCATTCTATAACTAGAAGCATATATCTCCTACTTACCTTCACCCATTTTGCCCATCTCCCCCATCCACTTTCCTTCTGGAAACCACCAGTTTTTCTCTGTATTTATAGTCTGATTCTACTTTTTGATTGTTTATTCATTTGTTTTGTTTTTATTTGTTTTGTTTTTAGATTCCACATATGAGTAAAATCATTTAGTACTTCTCTTTCTTAGTCTGACTTTTTATCACTTAGTATAATACTCTCTCGATAAACCATGCCATCTCACATGGCAAGAGCTCATTCTTTTTTATGGCGGCATACAATTCCATTTTATATATGAATACCACATCCTCTTTACCCACCTGTCTATCAATGGACACTATGTTGTCTCCATTATCTTGGCTATTGTAAATAATACTAGGGTAAACATAAGGGTGCATATATCTTTTCAAATTACATGATTTCTTCATGTAATTACCTAGAAGTGGATTTACTGGATCATATGGTAGTTCTATTTTTAATTTTTGAGGAAATACATGTTGTGTCGCACAATGGCCGTACCACTTTACATTCCCACCAGTAGTACATGAGGGTTCCTTTTTCTCCACGTCCTTCCCAATATTGTTTTTCTTGTCTTTTTATAATACCCCTTCTGACGAGTGTAAGCTGTCTTGTTATGGTTTTGATCTGCATTTCCCTGAAGATTAGTAATTAGTAATATTGAGGATCTTTTCATGTCTCTGTTGGCCATCTGTGTATGGGAAAATGTCTATTCAGTTCCTTTGCCAATTTTAATCAGTTTTGTGTGTGTGTGTGTTGAGTTGTGTGACTTTCTCTTGCATTTTGAGTATTTATCCTTCATTGAATACACAACTTGCAAATATCTTGACCCATTTAGTAGATTTTTGTTCTGATAATGCTTTCCTTTGCTATGTAGAAGCTTCTTAGATTTGATATAGTCCTGTTTGTTTTCCTTTGTTTTTGTTTCCCTTGACTCTGGAGTCAGATCCACAGATATGTCACTAAGACTGATGTCAAGGAGTTTACCACCTATGTTTTTCTCTAGTACTTTTATGATTTCAGGACTCACATTCACATAGATGTTGAACATTCAAGGCTTTCATCCATTTTGAGTTCATTTTTGCATATGGTGTAAGACTGTAGTCAAATTTTATTTTTTTGCATTGGCTGTCCAGTTTTCTCAACATTTATTGAAAAGACTGTCATTTCTCCATTGTATGTTCTTGGCTTCCCAGTCATTGATTAATTGTCCATATATATGTGAATTTATTTCTGTTTTCTCAATTCCACTCTATTGATCTGTGAATTTGTTTTTGTGCCAATACTATACTGTTTTGATTATATAGCTTTAGAGTGTAGTTTGAAATCAGAAAGCATGATATATCCATCTTTATTCTTTCCTAAGATTATTTTTGCTATTCAGGATCTTTTGTGGTTCCATACAAATTTTAGAATTGTTTGTTCTAGCTCTTTGAAATATGTCCCTTGCATTTCAATAGGTATGAGCAGTAACTTCTTTATTTTCTAAGTCAGCCTTCTATTTCTTAAATATGTCTGGAATATTTGTATAGATATGCATAAAGATACACATATTTACATATGAATACATATTGTATGCATACCATACACATAGCTTATATTACATTGTTTCAACATACAAAAACTAATATTATACATATTGTTTTCCTTGTGAGATACTTGTTATTAGACTCTTAAACGTTCATGAAAACAACCTAAATACTATTTAGAATATCCTTTTCTATCAAAGTTATAGCCGTAATTAATTTTTTTGTTGTTGGTTGTTTCAGTTTGCTTTTTTTTAAAAACTGAAGTTTGAAATCAGTTGCATTTTTATACACCAACAATGAAGCAACAGAAAGAGAAATCAAGAAACTGATCCCATTCACAGTTGCACAAAAATCCATAAAATACCTCAGAATAAACCTAACCAAGGATACAAGAGATTTGTATGATGAAAACTGCAGAAACCTTATGAAGGACATTGAAGATGACACAAAGAAATGGAAAAACATTCCATGCTCATGGATAGAATAATAAATATAGTTAAGATGTCATTACTACCCAAAGCACTCTACACATTCAATGCAATTCCAATAAAAATTGCACCAGCATACTTCTCAAAACTAGAACAAACTTTCCTAAAATTTGTATGGAACCACAAAAGACCCCGAATAGCCAAAGTAATACTGAAAAATAAAACCAAAACGGGAGGTATCACCATCCCAGACTTTAGCCACTACTACAAAGCTGTCATCATCCAGACAGTATGGTATTGGCACAAAAACAGACACATAGACCAATGGAACAAAATTGAGAACTCAGAAGTGGACCCAAAAGTATACAGCCAACTAATCTTTGACAAAGCAGGAAAGAATATCCCATGGAAAAAAGACAGCCTTTTTAACAGATGGTGTTGGGAGAACTCGACAGCAACATGCAGAAGAATGAAACTAGATCATTTTCTCACACCATGTACAAAAATAAACTCAAAATGGATAAAGGACCTGAACGTGAGACAGGAAACTATCAACACCCTAGAGGAAGAAAGCAGGAAACAACCTCCTTGACCTCTACCACAGCAACTTCTTACTTGACACATCCCCAAAGGCAAGGGAATCAAGAGCAAAAATAAACGATTGGGACCTCATCAAGATTAAAAGTTTCTGCATAGCAAAGGAAGCAACCCACAAAACTAATAGGCAACCGATGGAATGGGAAAAGATAGTTGTAAATGACATATCAGATAAAGGGTTAATATCCAAAATCTATAAGGAACTCACCAAACTTCACACCCGAAAAACAAGCAACCCAGTGAAGAAATGGGCAGAAGATATGAACAGACACTTCTCCAAAGAGGACATCCAGATGGCCAACAGACACATGAAATGAAGCTCAGCATCCCTCCTCATCAGGGAAATACAAATCAAAACCACACTGAGATACCACCTCACACCAGTCAGAGTGGCTAAAATGAGAAAATCAGAGAGCTCTAGATGCTGGCAAGGATGTAGAGAAACGGGCACCCTCCTACACTCTTGGTGGGAATGTAAATGGGTGCAACCCCTCTGGAAAACATTGTGGAGGTTCCTCAGGAAACTCACAATAGAACTCCCCTATGACCCAGCAATAGCACTGCTAGGAATTTACCCAAGGGATACAGAAATGCTGATGCATAGGAGCACATGTACCCCAATGTTCATAGCAGCACTCTCAACAATAGCTAAAACCTGGAAAGAGCCTAAGTGTCCATCAACAGACGAATGGATCAAGAAGATGTGGTTTATATATACCATGGAATACTACATTGCAATGAGAAAGAATGAAATCTGGCCATGTGTAGCAACATGGATGGTCCTTGAGGGTGTTATGCTGAGCGAAATCAGTCAGGCAGAGAAGGACAAATACCATATGTTTGCACATATAGGAAGATTAGGAGGAACTTGACGGAGGAACAAGAGGGAGAAGATGGGGAGAAATGGTGGGGGAAAGGGAGAGAGGCAAACCATGAGAGACTCTTGAATGCTGACAAAAACTGAGGACTGATGGATGTGGGGGGTTGGGGGGATGGGCATGGAGGAGGACACTTGTGGGGATGAGCACTGAGTGTTATGTGGAAACTAATTTGACTATAAACTATTTGTTAAAAAAAGAAAAGAAAAGAAAAGGTAAAAAAATAAAAAAAATAAACACTAATCTTTTAGGCTTAATTTTGTTACATTTGTAACTAGCTGGGAGATTGAATGGATAAAATTTTCTAGCATTCTGTTTCTTCAGGCAAGTATTCCAACTCATGAAGAAGGAAATGAAGTGTAATTTTTTTTCACCTCTATATTTGCTAGCATACAAACCCAAGACATGCATTGTAATTATCAAACACAATTCCCACTTTTTGCCTGTTTCCTCATTTATGAGCTTTTTGAGGAAAATGACCATATTTTAATGTCTTAGTTTTTCCAGTACAGGTACTTGCACATAGGGGATATTAGAATAATTTTCTGTAGAATTTTCTATGAGAAAAGGTGGCTAGGTGGCTAGACCAAGACAACGGGACATTTTTTTTTAAAGAAGAAAAATGGTCTCTTTGCTTCAGATGTCCCCCTTATCATATCTATCCCTATAAAACAGCCCATGACTCTTAAAATACATTGGTTGCATTTCATCAAACATCAGGGAAGTCTTTATTTCAACGAGTGGAAATATCAGTATCAGTGCCAATATCAACTGTTGGAGTGGGTCAATTTGTATGTTAATTGCTAACACAGAGACCAAGGTCTGTTTAAGTGTGTCTTTGAAAGAATTCTTCCTGTTTTCTTTATTCCAAATTTGTGAGTGGATATTTCCTACTATGATGTTGAACTTCATGAAAGAGAGATGATATTTTCTTTCTAGTCAACAACTGCCCTTTTCCCGCATGTGGTAAAATATTAAATATTTTAAGTATTCACATTGATAATTCATTAAGCTGACCTCTAGCAAAATGTGGATTTCTCGAGTTTGGTCTCTTTCCATGCACAGGCTTCCCCATGATTTATATGTTTTACAATGAATTCTACTTTCCAATCTTCTTGTCACCAGTTTTAGTCTTTCTGATCAGTCTTTTCTGTCACTCTCTCTGGAGTCTCATTTCAGTCTGCCTCATAAAAAATATATTAGTTATCATCCTAAAAGACTCCAGCTTCTGTTTCTGTGCCCATCTACATTCAGACTGCTCTAACAGGCATCAGTGGCTCTGCTTGCTCAAATATACTAGGGTCCAGGATTATTATTCAAGGTAGCTTCTCCAGGTCCCAACGATCCCCTGGCCTTGTGCTAATGGGTTTTTCTCCTAAAGATGCAAATAATGGCTGCCTAAAGTCTTGTTTTAATTGTCTCAAAATGAGGCAATCTGGCATCCTTGCAGAGCCATAAATAATCTTCTGAAACTACTTACAGAAATTCTCGATCAAGGTGTTTTTTTGAGACTTGGCAGTAAAAAATGCTGAGTGCCAAATAGCTGCTGTAAACTCAATCACATTTGTAGGAGGGGGTTTGCTGAAAGAAGCTTCTCTCTGAATCTCCCCTTTTACTGTAGATATAAAAATCATTTTCATTCATTACTACTTCTCTATTAGTGGTGCTAGGATTCAAACACACTATTCAAAGAGCCAATGTAAAGTTAGGACTAAGAAAATGAAAAGTGAGGCTCCATTTGTGCTGCAGTCAGATTAATTGTGCTTATTTTTTTAAACCATTTTGGTTAAACTACATTCTATCACTATTTAAATTTATACTTCAAAACTATCCAGAAGTGCATTTTAAGCACTTTGATAATTTGTACCTAGAATTAGGAGAGTAAATATGGTAAATGAGTAGTAAAGAGTTCTTGATGAAAAATCTAATTTTACTACCACATATTAAGTGTAATGTAGCTGACCCATATGGAAAATTAAATGCAGAGAACAAGGGTGTTAATGTTAACCAAGCCTCAATATAATTGGCATTTATATTTATCATTACATACTCAGATGGACAGTCTCTGAAGTATAGAAGTATGCAATAATTGTTTATTTAACACAGGCATTAATGAATATAACTTTTAATATCATCCTTAGTTTCTGATAAAAACACTGCATATAGTTTCATAGGCATTCACCTCTACAGCAATTAGACATTCATCCAGAATTCTAATTTCTATAATCTTCGCCCTCTGGAAAGGAGTCAAGAGCCCCACACTCTGCATGCGAGAATATTATACTGCTTTTGGTGTTTACAAATGGGTAACTATGATACCTCGGATATCATGTAGCATTGTGTTTAAGAATTAAACATGAAAACTGGGCACCTGGGTCACTCAGTCAGTAGAGCGTCCAGCTTCGGCTCACGTCATGATCTCACGATTTGTGGGTTTGAGCCCGGCGTCGGGCTCTGTGCTGACAGCTCAGAGCCTGGAGACTGTCTTTAGATTCTGTGTCTCCCTCTCTCTCTGACCGTCCCCTGTTCACTCTGTTTCGCTCTCTCAAAAATAAATAAAACATTAAAAAATTTTTAAAAAAAGAATTAAACATGAAAAAATGCAAAATACAACTGCTTATATTTCAGGGTATGGATACAGAAACATAAGTTTCAATCATATAGAATATTCATTTCCAATGAAATTTTATATATTCTTATACCTTGATAAATAAGTTATTTTTTTCCATTAAGACTTTGATGAAAACAAGATCCTGGAAAAGAAGAATAGGAGGAATATGTGTCATGATTTATCATTCTGAAACTGTAGTGGAGACTGAATTATTTAGTGAGCCAGGCATAGTGAAGGCTAATCAGTAAAAATAGAAATTAGCTGATCAAGCAATATTAAGAGAGAATACATGTTACAAAAATAGAGAATTTGAAAAAAAATACATTTATCCTATTCAGCTTTATTATTCTTCCAGAGCACTTTATTTAAAGCATTTATGAAACAAAAGTTTCTTCCTTAACTTATTTCTAGGGGAAAATAACATTAGAACAACTTTTCGTAGTAATCTACATTATTTCTTAGCCGTCTCTACTCTTAAAAGGCACTTCATGGGGCGCCTGGGTGGCTTAGTTGGTTAGGCGTCCGACTTTCGCTTCGGTCATGATCTCACTGTTCGTGGGTTTGAGCCCCTCATCGGGCTCTGTGCTGACTGCCAGCTCAGAGCCTGGAGCCTGTTTCAGAGTCTGTGTCTCCCTCCCTCTCTCCTCTCTCTCAGGACCCTCTCCTGCTCACACTGTCTCTCTCTCTCTCTCCTAGAAATAAAAACAAAAGGCACTTCATAATATTGAATCCAAAATTTTGCTGACTGACAAGCTGATAAATTATCCATGCAAATATTTAAATATTTACCAGCTTATTTTTCAAAACTGTTTTTTTTTCTTTTCATGATTCTCTAGTCAATGTTTACAAAGTTTTGATAGGCACATTTTTTTCTGCATTTTCTGCGTCAATTAATAAAAATTTATAAGCCTCTTCAAAACAGTATCTGAATGTGTAATCTGTTGAATATGGAAACAAATCAATCAAAAGATAATTATTGATTTTAATTTTAGGTCTATATGAAATAAAAAGATTTATGTCCCTGTCTCAAACAACAGGAGGATTAGATAACATATTAGAAACAACACTTTTTAAGATATTGTGCAACAGGCAGCACAGCATGGTGATTCCTGAGTTAGAGAAAATAGATGAGGTGAACGTTCTGATCATCTCAGTTTCCTGCCTAGAAGCAGTTTTGGGGTTGTAGTGTGGGAGAAAATACCTGCAAAGAATGTGGTGCTCAATAAGATGAGACAACATAGATCAAAGTTTATGGAATCCATGGTGCCTATAACGTGTGGCTTAATAATGGAGAGAGGTTATTGTACAGAGGGAAAGGCAAAGAAATTTGAAGAGGACCCCTCAACTCTTCAGCTGAGAACCACTCAATACATGTGTTAAAGGAAGTTACACAGGTTGGGGAAAGGCCTTCCAGAAAAGAGGAAACTGAATAATTTGCCAATTTCACATGTGCCTAGGAATAGTTCATATTCCCACCAGTCAAAATGAAAAAAATTTCAATAAATAAGGCACCAGAATACTCAGAAATAAATCACCTTAGTTATAGAGCTCAATTAGCCCTAGAGTAAAGCCTGCTGACCTAAAAAAGCTTAAACACAAACGTCAGATGTATTAAACAAATTCCAAGTAATGCAAACTACATGCCAAAAAAGTCCAATATTACTTGCATGAATGCAATAATACAAAGAACCCAAAAATGTAAAGTTCATACTTCAGCATCCAAATTTCCAAACATGCAAGGAAGTAGAAAAATATGACCCATAATGAAGATAAAATTTAATCAATGCAAACAAAATCAACCATTACATGTAATAAATTTTAAATATATTTTTATTTATTTCTAGGAGAGAGAGAGAGACAGCATGAGCAGGGGAGGGTCAGAGAGAGAGAGGGAGATACAGACTCTGAAATAGGCTCCAGGCTCCGAGCTGGCAGTCAGCACAGAGCCCGACGCGAGGCTCGAACCCACGAACCGCGAGATCATGACCTAAGCGAAAGTCGGACGCTTAACCGACTAAGCCACCCAGGCGCCCCATAAATTTTAGATTGTACGTTGTAATTATAATTTTATTTTAGAACAGATTCAGAAAAATAAAATGTCCTCCATATATTCAGAAAAGTGAGGGGAAAACACAAACCTGATAAAGACAGGGAAGTGAATAAAAACAAACAAGAAACACAAATGGAAATTCTAGGGAAATAAAATTCGATACTGAAATAGTGAAAAAAAATGAAATTAACAATGGCTAGGTATCAAAGAAGAAATCAATAGACTTAAAGACCTTACATTAGAAACTATCCAAAGTGAAGCACATAGAGAAGAAATATAAGCAAAACACCCAGCAGGTCAGTGACCTAAGGAATGATATTAAATGTGCTAAAATACTCATAATTTAATTCTCAGGAGAGGAAAGAAAGCATAGAGAAATAATTGAAGAAAAAGTAAAAAATAAAAAATAAATTAAAAATTGATGGGAACTTTAAAACTAACCAACCTGGAAATTCTAAGAACCTAAAGCAGAATAAACAAAGAAAATATACCACAGCACACTGAAATGAAAGTTTTAAAAAACCGGTCATAAGGAGAAAGTCTAAAAACGGAACACAAAAGGTAAGAACAGAGAAATCACCAGTAAAGTGATAAAGTGGTGTCTTTAAAACACTAAAGAAGTAACTGCCAAACTCAGAGTTGATAGCCAGCAAAAATATTTTTTAACATAAAAGCAAAATAAAGACTTTTCAAACAAAAAAACAAAAAAAACCCAAAACGTGTGGAGAAGCAGAACTGCCTCATAAAATATGTTTAAAAAATCTTTTTGGCAGAACAAAAATTTGTAGCATCCAAAAGAGTAATTATGCAGTTAACTACAAAAGGCATTGCCTATTTTTTTTAATATATATTTTTATTTTTTTCTAGGAGAGAGAGAGAGACACAGCGTGAGCAGGGGAGGGTCAGAGAGAGAGGGAGTCACAGACTGAAACACGCTCCAGGCTCCGAGCTGGCAGTCAGCACAGAGCCCGACGCGGGGCTCGAACCCACGAACCGCGAGATTATGACCTAAGCGAAAGTCGGACGCTTAACTGACTAAGCCACCCAGGCGCCCCTGGCATTGCCTATTTTTAAAGTTTTCTTTAAAATATAACTGCCTCAGGGCGCCTGAGTTCCTCGTTGGTTAAGCGTCTGACTTCAGCTCATGTCATATCTCCTGATTCATGAGTTTAAGCCCCACATTGGGCTCTGTACTGACAGCTCATAGCCTGGGGCCTACTTCGGATTCCGTGTCTCCCTCTCTCTCTGCCCCTCCTCTGCTTGTGCTCTGTCTCTCTCTCAAAAACAAATTAACATTAGGGGCGCCTGGGTGGCTCAGTCGGTTAAGTGTCCAACTTCAGCTGAGGTCATGATCTCATGGTTCGTGGGTTTGTGTCCGGCGTTGGGCTCTGTGCTGACTGCCAGCTCGAAGCCTGGAGCCTGTTTCAGATTCTGTACCTCCCTCTTTCTGACCCTCCCCAGCTCACACTGTCTCTCTCTCTCTCTCTCTCAGAAATAAATAAAAAAACAATAAAAAAAAGAAACAAATTAACATTAAAAAAGATTTAAGTAATTTCATCAGAAAATACTTAAAAACCATGGGGTGCCTAGGTCGTTCAGTCAGTTAAACCTCTGACTTTGGCTCATGTCATGATCTTGTGGTCTGTGAATTTGAGCCCCTGAGACAGGCTCTGTGCTGACAGCTCAGAGCCTGGAACCTACATCAGATTCCGTGTCTCCCTCTCTCTCTGCCTCTCTCCCGCTTGCACTCTCTCTCTCTCACTCAAATATAAATAAGCATTTAAAAATATTTTTAAAGAAAATAAAAAACAAATAAAATATAACTGCCTCTTTATAGCAAAAACAGTAACAATGTATTATAGTGTTTACAACATATCTAAAAGTAAAATACATGACATCTGTAATGCAGAGGATAGAGGATGGGAAATAATGGCTGAAACAAATCTTCTCACTAATTTCATTAAATATTCTTATAACACTCTTCATGAAGACTGTAATGCAAGCCAATTATGGAATTGTAAATTTTGCAACAGCCACATTAAAAAAGAAAAAAGAAACAGGTGAAACTAATTTAATAATACATTTTATGCAACCCAGTATGTTGACTTTTCCAGTCAATCCCAACCATACCCCATAGAAGTTAACAGTATTTTGACTTCTATCACTGTGGGTTATTTGCTTATTTTTTACCTTTATAAATGATAGATGATAGATAGATAGATAGATAGATATGACGTAATATATCATTTATTCTTTTTGTGCGTGTTTTATTTTAATTGACATGATATTTATAAGACTCATTCATATTGTATATATGTTTTTTGTTTTGTTTTGTTTTACTACTAAGTGGGATTCCATTATATGAATACAGTTTAGGTATCCGTTTTTTCTTGGCAGACATTTGAGATGGTCTCAGTCTCTAGACATTATGAATAAAGGCACTATGATAGTGCCTATTGCAGCTCTTTGTTTCTACATAAAAGTATTTTTCTTACTACCTAATAGTGGAATTTCTGTCATAAACATTGTACATGTCATATGTATTGTTTATGTTTATTAGGAAATGCCAAACAGTCTTAACAAAACAGCACTGCTTTAAATTCTCACCAACAATGTATAAGAATTACATTTGCTTCACAGCCCTGCCAAAGTTTAATATGGCCAATCTTTATAAATTTTAGTCATTTCAAAAGTGGTTTCTCTTTGTGGTTTTAATCTGAATTTCCTTGATGAATGATAATATTAAGGATTTTTTTCAAATG
The DNA here is from genome assembly GCA_017311185.1 of Proteles cristata cristata. Lineage (NCBI taxonomy): Eukaryota > Metazoa > Chordata > Mammalia > Carnivora > Hyaenidae > Proteles > Proteles cristata. Next base: position 20,116 of record JAESUZ010003048.1, on the reverse strand, counting down.
TGTATTGACCATTATATATCTTATTTGGGAGGTGCCTGTTCATTTATTTTGCCCATTTTGATTTTGGGATGTCTGTATTTTTATTACTGATTTGTAAAAGTCCTCTATTCTCTTTCTGATCATTGAAATGCCTTCATCTTATTACATCTTGTGGAAGAGAGTGTCAGATTGTTCTCTACATTACTTGTCTGATTATTTAGAGTTTTATCTCTGCCTTCCTAGCTTTAATGCATAAATTATTTTCTTTCTTTCTTTAAATAAATGTTTCATCCAGCTCATTTCCCTCATTCATATTTTCTTCTACGTTCAATTATGTCTTCTCACCTTTTATCTGTTATTTGAAAAGAAAAACATGGTGATTTAACATTTTTGTATTTTTAATAACAAACTATTGTTCCAAATGATGCTTGTCTTTTCATCTTGCATCAACATTATTTAGCAGAATCTTTTACAATACCATGTACTTTTCCCCTCATTTTAGGCTGATAATGCCTCTCAAAGTCTGTGTGACTAATTTTCATTTTTATTTGATCTTTTCCATCTTCTACATTTCAGACACTCAGCTGAAGGACACATTGAGGGAAGCAACTGCAGACCAAATTTCTCCTCTCAAATGGTGATTCTTTTAGTATAAGGAGAGGGCTTCTATTTCCAAGGACTGATGATCATGGAAAAGAGAATTTATTCTTTTAGGTCTTTTCTTTTGCTAGACAATATGCTTGAAAAGCTGCCACACAGAGAGTACACTACTCGCTTGGCTTTTATCTATGTTTGCAGTTTTCCTTGATGACTTCCCAATCTCTAATTTTCCTCCATTATTTGAACCTGATATTTTTTGCATCATGATGATATGTAGACATCAATTTGATTTTTTAAAAAGCACAAGATGAGAGGTTATTCACTTGGCTGCCTCAGGAAGCAGTTCATGGTCAATAGATAAAGTGGCTCCTGACTATATACTACATCAAACGGTTTCTGTAATACTTATCATATCACACTATAGTTAGCTTTTTTTTTTAAGTGACTGCTGGCTGAACTCAGAACTCATTCATACGTTGCAATAACTATGAGAATACTTTTTGCCAAGCCTTCTATTAAGCATTTCACAAGCAATATTTCTTTTAATTCTCAGGATAACATTTGAGGTAAATACTAGTATTACCTCTATTTTAAAGATGAGAAAACTGCTGATGAAAGGTGTTAAGTACGTTGGCCAATGTCACACAGCAAGGTGAAAATAAATGAAGGTAAAAGTGTCAGTAGGTCTTTTAGGTATATAAAAAGCATATTGGTAGAGTCTCTCCTTTGTCTTCATCATTTTCTTGCAGACTTAACTCAATATTGATATTGTTCAAGATGAGTTGCCTAACACTTTCTTATGTTGATTCATTTTTATCCTATGTTTTCCTGAACACTGACATTCTGATAGTGACATTAAGTCATCATGCATAGAGAGGAGCCCACAGATGGTAACACAGATAGAACTCAAATCTCTCCTGTCCTTCCACAACTCCAATTTCCATTTTTAAAATTTGTAAAATTATTTAATATCATCCATTGTCATATTTTTCAAAATTTCAAAGTAATAATATAACTTCATATGTAATTGATTAAATACTCAAAAGCAAGAGCTAATTGAAAAAATCTGCTCTGTGAGGTTAATTTTCTTCTACTTTTAAAATAACTATCTTAATATACTTGAGTAAAATGAACTTTTTATTTGTTAAAGATATTGTATAGGAAAGTAGGGAAAACATAAACTGTTCCATCGTAGAACATTTGTACAGATAAAATATAATCGCTTTTATTAAACTAGACAGATTAACAAAAAATCAAGTTTTAAAAAACTGTCCTAAAACCTTAGTACCATGCGAATCTTATCTTACCACATTTTCTTTTGTAAAGACATGACAGGAAGGTCAAAAACAAAATAATTCCAGACATATTCTGATTCAGGTGTATGGGGCGGGAGAGATGCAATTCATTCAACCACTCAATAGATCCACCCTGTTTTAATGAATGCTATAATGTTCTCTAATGCTAGACATTTTATAGCTTCAAATGCCTTTAACTTTAAGTTCTTACTTATTTATATTCAAGATGTGAATTTCCTGGTAGTTCCTAACACTTTTTCATAAAAAATTTAGGATTTTGTCAGATGACATACTCTGCTAAATGGAAATATTGCAGAGCACACAAAGGGCCTACTAACACCATAGACCAGGGACTGACAAACTTTTTCTGATAATATAAACCTGATAATACATAGTTTACGCCTCAAGGATTCTAAACTGTCAGACCTTTAGAAACCCTTACTTTGCAGGGTAGATAGAGAAGGTCTAGAAAAAAATAACTATGCATGATGAAACCATGCAAAGCAACATCAATAATTAATGGTAAAATTATGATTGTTCCATAGCTTTAAAACTTTTGTCAAAATATTAAATGGTCATAGCCAATTGTGAGCATACAGAAAAACTTTAAAAATAGTAAAAATAATACTTATCTAGTATACTGTGACTTCAAACATTGAAAATGTGGACAATTAAAAAAAAACTCAACTTATTATTCTGGTTGTGATATTGCAATATAGTTTTGGAAGATGTTTACCACTGATAAAGGGCACATGGGAGTTGTCTGATTGTTTCTCAGCACTGCATGTGATTTATAATTATCTGAAAAGAAAATATTGATTAAAGAAGTAGTTTGAACAATACTTGCTTTCTTCTTATTGTATAGCTGAATATATGGAGTGGGCATCTTTTCTGTGCTCTGGTGAATTGTCATGCTTCTTTCTAAGTTTGCATCAGCTTCCAATATTTTATCCTTCGTTCTTTCAATTTCAATAAACTATATCCAAATTTTCCTTTATTGCGAAGATTTTGCCAGTGTCACTTCCTCTGAGACATCTTCATCTTTTGCATCACAACCACTTTACAGTTACTATGGTGATAAACTCTCCTTCATCAAATTCCTCTAGCTGTATAGCCAGCCTCTCTCTATTGACAGTAGTATAACATTCTCATGGTCAGCTATTGCTTATCTATCTCTAGTTATATTAAACTCAAATTTCACATCAAGCATTATTACTTTCTATTTCTTCAAAACACTTTATCTTTTTTGGCTAAGCCTCTTTCTTGACTATTCATTGTTTTAATGCCATATGAGTTTATCACTAGGAATGTAGAAGTTAACACAACAACATGCTTTTTCATCTGTATGTGAGCTGAACAGTTTGATGCTCAAGGATCATTTGCTGATTGGTCACTGATTACAATATGCCTCTACCCTAACACAGTGATTTGGGGACTGAAGAGCTAGCAGCAAAGATTGTGCTTAATGAAATTACAGTTAATATAACATGATAACTGAAACTTGAACCATGTTCTTGAGAGACTGGTGTTATATAAATAAACCGTGATAACTAAAATTTGTAAACATCAGAACCATGCAAAGCAAGGGCTGCCTGTGCTCTAACCTGACATTGCACTATGAAAGCAGCCGTAGTCAATATATAAATATATAGTCACTGCTGTGTTCCAAAAAAACTTTATTTACAGATGCAGAAAGCTGGCAATATTTGTCCCGAGTCAAGGTTTGAGTCTGCTGTGTTAAGTGGCCAAAGTAGCAAGTCTTCTTCTACTGCATCACCCCTTATCCAAAGTGGACATCTGGTTCAGCAACTTAAATAAGTAAGAGCAGTATTCCCAAGTGTGGAATATGCTGTCTCCATAACTTTAAGAATCTAAATAATGGCTGTGCTTCCTTCTTAGTGATGGGAAATCCTATTGGAATAGTTTGTCCTTTGTATAGATGGCATATTTTGGCATATTTCAGTTCACTGGACTCATAAACATCTCACTAATATGGGTAGCTTCTAAATCTTTATAGGTTTGAAATTCATATTCCTTGACTACATGATTTTTTTTTACCAAAGTTGCCAGAATGCTACTTTTTGTTCATTATGTCCAAGTAACATAATGCCAACCATATTACTATAGCCTACAGAATATCCATAGGATCCTAGTCCCTTTGGACTACAGTATGATAGAAGGAGAGTTAACATAAATATAATAATGCATACTCTTTTTCATTCCACATGATTGTCAACTGCTTCTGATTCACTTTCCTGGGATGAAAAAATGTTTTCTTCAGATAATGACTATATATCATATATCTATAGTTATGCTAATGTGCTTTAACCACTCCTACTAGAAAAACAGCAACTGGGGCTACTCCTTGATTGAATTTTTGAATAGTCTGTTATTAAACTTTATGATCTGTCTTGCTTTTGTAGGGGGTTGCTTAGTAAATTGAATGAGAACATGATAAAGACTATTATTCCTGCATCCTTTAAGCCTTACCTGGTTGACACTAATCTCTGTCATTCCCCCTAGGATGTAACTCTAGGTTTTAATTTACTACCTTGACCAAGTTTTGAAGGGAGAGTTCCAGGAACTTGCTTTGGCCTTTCCCATTGTAACTCTTACTTCACAGATATCAATGGAAAGACATGACAATTTGAATATATTGCTTCAAAACTCTTTCAAACTCCTCCTCTTCTGTCTTTTAAAAACCTTGGTACTTTGTGACTAATTTGATCACCAGACACAGTGGAAGTAATAATATATGCCTTGCAGGGCTATGTCAGGAAAGGCCATGTGCTGTCTACCCATGAAATGTTTGCCTTGGGAAAAACCAGCTATCCTGTGAGAATTCCAAATACTCTAGAGACTCAGCATGCACTATTGTAGATGATGTCCCCATCTGAGCTCTTAACCAACAATCAGAGTATCAACTGGTATCCAGGTGAGCAAGTTAACTTGGATATCTAATCCAGTTGAGTCTTCAGATGACTGCAACCTCAGCCAACAACAGACCACACCAGCACCAGAAGTCCTAAGTAAGAACTACTCAACTAAGTTCTTCCTGAATTCCTGACCCACACAGAATAAGAAAAAGTAAAATGTTATTTTAGCTTTGGGATAATTTGTTGTATACAACCAGAACAAAGGGTTACCCCAACTAACAAGTAAGATGTGCATTTTGATTATATGTTTGAAGACTTGGAAATTTACTAACTGGTGTATCTGTGGAAAAAGTGAAACCAGAGTGGAATGGATCTGGGTCAGATTTATTTATTATCCACTTACTATCTTTCTGCCATATGTTCCCAGGGTATGATTGTTGAATTAATATTCACAGATTATTTGGGAGGGGAAGAACTGAGAGAATCATTATGTATTTTCTAAGATGTTCTAGGGTGCTGCAGACCCTGCTTCCCATTCACTCTGTGAGCTCTTGTTCTATAAACTGACTTGAATATTGAAACTGGGCAAGGTATCATGACTTTTACTGGGGCTGCTTCTCTTGACTTCTTTATCATCCAGTATGGATGTTTGTTTTATTTTGTAAAGCAAGCAATGTCGTTGTTGGCTAGCATATAGCTTTTTAACAGAAGCATTAAGTTCTATTAATAGTTACCATAGTGGTGGCTGACTTTGACATATATTTCAATAATTTCACTCATCTTTTTTTCCTGACAATGAAATCTTACCACCTGGTCTCTATTAATTTGGCATTCCATCACCTTTCTTTAAATCAGATAACATCATGTTTTGAAATCATTCCTAGCCTACAGGGGATAGTCATCATAGACATTTACAATACCGCTTTACCCCTCACTAATACTTTTATTCCACTTTGCTAAGTAAGTTGTACTCAGGGTTCCTGCAGTGTTTCACAGATTTATGTATTGTATGCACTCTAATAGCCCATGTTCTTGAACACTTTTATCTTTTCTCCACTGTTTACCTGGGTGTCTCTCCATTTCTCTTTATTTAGTGAGGACAATCACTTTTTCCAACTTTTCACAAACTACCAGGTAGTGATAGCACCATTTCCCAGGGTCCTTGTCAAAGTGTTAAAGTTTATGTGACCGGGAAATGTTCCCATATGAAGAAACTCTCCCTTATATAACTGTGTAGTCTGTTAACCTTGATATAGCACTCTGAGATCTAATCCCATATTTATTCTTCAGGGTCCTGTCTGTAATCTTCGCTAGGTCCTGCATACTCTTTGGCACTTAGTTTTTGTTGTTGTTGTTGTTGTTGTTGTTGTTTGTTTGTTTTTTCCCCGTTTAGCAGGCCTACCACTTCTACCACTTTTCCTTCCAACTTCACCTGTAATTTAACACTAGTTAAGAACCTTCTTGGGTGCCTAGGTGGCTCAGTTGGTTGAGCGTCTGACTCTTGATTTTGGCTCAGGTCATGATCTCATATGGTTGTGAAATTGATCCTTCAGTGGGGCTTGGTGCTGGTCATTGATCCTGGTTAAAATTCTTCTCTCTCTACCTCTCCCCCACTTATGTGTTCTGTTCACACATGCTTTCTCTCAAAAAAAAAAAAAAAAAAGAGGAAGGCATGTGTTGTCTTGCAAGCAGAGGTGTCTGCACCATCATCATTAAGTGTGGATAAAATAGTAGTCTGTGAACGGGTGCATTTCTGAAATCCCAGAGAGTTTAAGGAGGTCTGAGATGTCAGGGTTCTAGGGATCATTGATCCAGACATATACATCCTTAAACTCAGGATTCCACAGTTCTTTATCAAAACTCGGACTTTTACTGCTTTCTAGTATCAGAAAATAAGAATAGTTTTATATTTCCAAGGAAGCATTGTGCTTTCATATATTGCCTTAAAACAGTGATCAGAGTCTTTCTTTGTCTTTTTCCGATGCACTGATAATACCCTGCAAGAGTCACCTAATACCATACATTATAATGGCTACTTTGTTTTTACTTCTTAAATGATTGAGATATTGTATTACCGAGTGCATTTATTTTCACTCGTTCACTACTCTTAAAATTCAATAATTGCATTGTGCTAGCATACCAGGGCTTCTCAGTACTCCTTGTACTATCAAAAATAGAATTCACAATGGTAGCCAGCCAGTGGGTCATCTAGCTCTAATATCCCATTTTATAGTTCATTTTTTAGAATCACTCTTGATACCAGTTGGCTTAGTCACAGTCATCAGAAACAGTATCTAAGATAGGAATTTGCATGCAAAAGCTGTCCTGGGGAAGACATACTGGAACAATAGGTGTAAGAAAGTGAAGGTAGCAGGACTGAATAGAGAAAAAAGTCGAACTGTAATGCAGATGCAACAGAAGACTCAGGCAGTCCTATGGGCATCTTTGGATTGTCCCAAGTTAAAGTAACAGAGCCAAGACTTCAGAGACATGTATGTACCAGTCACTTAATGCAACTGACACCAGCAGTGACCATGACCTTAGGAGAGGCAGCTTTCTTAGGCTGAAGGTAAGATCTAAAATGAATCAAATATAGGTCATCTGTAGCCAATACTCATGACTGTTGGAGGAATGAATGTCTCTATCCTGATGATCTGAGAGATATACAGCAAGATGCATTACAATTGCTAAGTATGTAAAGAAGGTCATTCAATGATAATACACATACTCATTGGGGAATCTGTTTTCAGCAAGGAACTCAAAGTTGCAAATTACTGTGTCACACAGCCCTTCACCTGAAGAGATCTTATGCTGATGGTGGTAGGGTAGAAAATATGTAGCAATTAGAGTACAGGTAGCATATTCAACTAAATTAGAGGACAGTGACTATGGGAATAGTAATTACATAAAAACTAAGATTTTGAAGTTTGTGATACAAAGCAAAACTTCTGCAGTTAAATGATGTTATTATGAACAAGTAAAAACATAAAAACAAAAGGTGTATTTAAAAAGGGGCAGACATGGAAAAAATAAAAGTTATCTTTAGTAGTGAGTCTCCTATGTGACAGCATAAAAGAGTATGGAAACCAGAAAAGAAATAGTAGACTTGAGCATTTCAGACAGAAAAGGTAGCCCAACCAAAGTTTTACAGAAATGCAAGCCTTAGCCTTCCTCCCCAATTAGAGGTCTCATTGTATATTTGATGAAAGAGAAATCATAAACAGAACCTCACTGAAGGGTATGTCCAAAGAGAAAGGATTACAGTCCTCTTTCACTTGTAGAGTTTAGACAAATATAATTATCAACGTATAGTTCATATTTAAATTATCAAGTTAATAAATGACTATAGAATCCTTGTATTTAGCAGTCCTGCTAAGTCAACTCTGCCTGGCTGTGGCGAACAATATTCTTTGGTTTAGATGGATAAAATTAGTAGCCTCTACATATAGCAACAGCTTTCCTAGTCGTAAATTTAATTCTGACTAGACTGACTGCCTGTAAAAACCATTGCCCAGTGACAAGAATTTTCATAGAATTTAACTGTTAACGAGACTAAAAACTCAATTTGAAATGAAATTTTAAAAAATAAACTACATTGAGAGAATTAGAACTACTTTTGTAATATGAAGTTTATAAAACATTTTAATTGGCAAGAAATGGGAGAGAGGAAACAGAATCTTTCTGCATCTCTAGATTCTAAGCAATTTGGGGGCAAGAGATGACTGTATTATGTTCACTCATATAGTTCCAATGATTAGCAGGCTTGATACTCATTGACCAGTGAAATGAAAACATACCTCAACAATATTTTGGTGTAATTGTGAATGGACCTCTAAAGCCTTGTGTTTCAATTTTTTGTTTTTTTTTATTTTCTGTTTTTAAATTCTGAAATTTGTTCTGCTTTGACATTTGGCTTTAGGTTCATCGTATCCTTTTCTTTCCCTGTTTATGACCTGTCTTGTCCAGATCTTGCCATTTAATGTCATTCCCTACCTCCTAATGCCTGATATAGGTTTTCCTTCGGTGTTCTCCTTCTGTCTTAAATTCAGTTAAAGCTTTTTACCATACAACCTTGACCTTCAAATCCATCCAATAAGAGCCTTTTTTCTTACTGACTAAAGTCAGAAGGAGAACATTTCCACCCTGTCAGCTCTTTGCTATCCTTCATGGATTTCCATTGCTTATAACTTTAGCTGTCTAAATCTAAAGTCATGCTTTCAACTCTGAAATTCAAAAAGCTTAAGTGAATTGCCAGTCAGTTAACTAGTAAGTCAATGTATTAAGAAATATCAACTTTTGATGATATAAACAAGTAACAATTTTATTTATACAAATACTACTATGTAGTGAGTCTGTTAGTATCTTAGAATTTTCAATACACTTATAGTCATTTCTCAGTCATTAGTTTCAGTTCAGTATTTAGTATGCCATCCCATTATTTAAGAAACATTCACATTAAATTAGATTCAAACTTTTTTTTTTTTTCTGCTCTCCACCATTCCAGGCAAAATCTCTCGTGGCTTTAGTGTTTTGAAAAATGAGCAGGAAAAGGAAATTCTGACAAGATCACTATTTACATACTCCTCTCCTTCCTTTTCTAGGGCTAATTAGAAGGATGATTAGAGAGGGGAAATGGGAATGTTCCTTGACTTCACTGTAAGAGGTGACTATCCAGATAGATTGATTATTGTTGCTTCTTTAGATAACTGAAACTGGCTACTTGTGCTTTTTATGTACCAGTTACATAATACTGGCTTTCTTGGAAGGACACCTGTTGGATATTAAGACTCCCAAAGTGGTGTTCAATAGCACAATTTCTTAATATCAAAGACAAGGTTCTAGTTAGACACATACCAATGCCACTTGTTTACGACCAGCATCAATCTACCCACGAGCCTGTTACTGATGAAGTTCCTTCTGTATGTCCACAACAGCCATTTCCAAATGGTGATGGACAAGGAGCTCCATTCAGCTCCCTCTTCCTTAGCTCTACCATTTCTTTTTAAACCTTTCTTCTACCTGTGTAGTACAGAAGCACAGTAACAAGTGCACAGCCTAAACAGATAGCCATGGGAACATAATTCTTTCTCTTCCTTTGGGCACCCATTCTTACAAAGTGACCCCTTGGTTTTGGAAAGAGGAATAATTTTCTCTAATAACATTTACATCATTCCCCAAGGGGTTGTCTCATTTCAATTCTTTATTATACAGTCTCTTTTGATTGGGTCACACTTTTAGAAAACAAGGAAAATCCTACTTCGCTCCATTTGACATTAATAAGTGCAGCCAGCACTATGTTTCTACTCCTTCATCCTTTAAGGGAAGCATGGAGGGGAAGACCCACTATACATGGGTCAAAAGGATTTGAGTTGTGATGAAAGTGACAGATCTTTTCAAGTCAAGCAAGCCCAAGTCTGGCCAGATGTCAGTTAAAGCAAGAAAAGACAGAGGGAGATAACTATTGTCAAAGTTTGGATCAGAGTATGCTGATTTCTATGAGATGTCAAAAGGAAGTTCATATATATAATATATGAACATCCAGATTTACTCAAAACGTAAGTTTATGAATATGTATATGTACACACACACTCATATATATATGAGTGTGTACATATATATATACGCTCATAAATTTATGTTTTGAGTAAATCTAGATGTTCATATATAAAAAGTATTTCTTGGGCCACAACAAATTAAGTCTGAGATAACTAGAGTACAAGTAACCAAGAAAAAAAAAAACTTAAGAGCATGAATAAAGTGTAAATGTTCTGACTTGTCCCCAACTGGAATCTTCACACCTAGGTCTTTCTAAATCTTTCACAGTTGTAAATGGAGTGCGGTGGGGACTTCTGTATGAGGTTTGAACAGCAGGATTGGGATTGTATGTATAACTTGCAGTTATTTGTAGTGCCATATTTTGTTACAGCCACCTCTTCTGCAAACCTCATGCACCATAGACAGTAGCATGAATACAGCAGTGCTCTGCCCTGATTTCTAGGAACAATTTCTGCCATTGTGGTTATGAATATTATGTATTTCTTCTGTAACCATCACTACAAACATACTTTTCTATGTTTGATCATAAAAGCAGTAGTGCTTTGTGCTTTTTGTTTTATTCAGAAAACTTTAGCTGCATGATACATTAAATATGCCAACCTCCTTACAGATTTCTTTCTCCTGATCAAAGGTGCTATTTTGGGGTGGAGCATAATGTATATGGAGAGGTGATGATGAGATTGTCTTCATACACATCACACTTATACCTTCTTTTCATTTCTAGTATGCTGCCTGAAAGACGAGGAGTGACCTATAATAAAGCAGGTTAGGCATCTCAGTCTTGGTGACTTAGGAATAGGGATCTACTTAGCTGCCATGCGTCATCCTAAAAATGGTGTTAGGAGACCAAGCTCTGTAAACCATACAGATGCATTAGACTTTGTAACCCAAAAAGTTTTAGGTCTTCACTCTGAGATCTGTTTCTCACATATATTCAGTTTCCTTAAAGTAAGGTACATACACACACACACACACACACACACACACACACACACACACACACAAACAGTATATTTCAAAGGCCAAGAGCATACTCGGCAAGGAAAGAACCTAAAAATAAAAATGAAATAAAATTTTGAAAAAGAACAACTATGCCAGCATATTTCAAACATATTTTTCCTTAGAAAGTGTACTGTCAAAATAATTCCCTGCTGATGTTACAACTTTAAAGCCTTTTTCCTATTGTTTTTCATATTTTTTTTCTGATAGAGCAAAAAACCAATCGGCTTTGTTCATTTATAAAGACGGTCTTGTCCAATTAACATAAAAGTTTTCTAATTAGGGGCGCCTGGGTGGCTTAGTCGGTTAAGCGTCCGACTTTCGCTCGGGTCATGATCTCGCGGTTCGTGGGTTCGAGCCCCGCGTCGGGCTCTGTGCTGACTGCCAGCTCAGAGCCTGGAGCCTGTTTCAGTCTGTGACTCCCTCTCTCTCTGACCCTCCCCTGCTCACGCTGTCTCTCTTTCTCCTAGAAATATATAAAACATAAAAAAAAGTTTTCTAATTAATTACTGTCAATTGGCAATTATTTTATCAAGTGAATTAAGATCATGAAAAATGGTTTCTAATAATTTGGTATAATTAAAAAAAACAAGATTCTTCCCAGGGCATCATTTAAAATATATTCTTCTAGTTGTGCATGTCTTGTTGATGTATTATAGAATATGGCTCCTGTACTTAGTTTATATACATCACTCCCTGATGTGACTTAGTAAGCAATCTCAGACTGTGGCATCTAATCAGTATGAAAGAATATGGAAATCAGTTTTGTGAATAAAAATACCTATTGAAAAACAAACAGTACAATGGTAAGGGAAAATGATCCTATGTTTTGAAACAATGCTTTACTCTTCCTCTTCCCCTTCCATTTTCTGTTCCCTCTTGAAAAATTCAGATCACCAGTCAAGAGGTGGGGCTGAGGACAAGAGATGTCCATGCCAGGGATGGGGACACAGTGCTCAGTGTGCAATATTGGAATCAGTGTGAGTAAAAAGACATTTATTGAGGAGGTGGCCCAATGGAGAGGATCAAAACCCAATCCTCCTTACAGATGTCCACTAAGAGATCAGCTTGATGTAGGATATCAGAACCAAAACATGGTGAGAAGTGTGTCCACATAAAGGTATAGCTAGTTATAGGATTTCTGATGTATGTTCATTCAGTGGGTAGAGAGTTGTCCTCTGCAGGGCATTGAATGTTAAAAGGGATAGTGGGAAGGGGAGGAGTCTTCAGGGGTCAGGCAAGATGAGAAAAGCATGTATAAAGAAGAGGATTGGAAGGTGGTCTGGCATAGGGTGTTGGAGCCTGAGGGAAGTATAGAGGAGTTAATCCAGTACAGTTGTCTATGTTTGGCTGGCCTAAAGGAAGACATTCCATTGTGTGTCCAGGGAGGGAAGCTTGACATTAAGAGTCAGATTATGAACAGTATGAGGAAGTTGTCTCCAGAAGGATTATCTCTTCACTGGGTGTGTGACCCCAAATGGGTTGGGGCATCTGCATGGTATGACTGTCTAATAGGGCTGTCATAACTGTAACCAGGAGAGTATGTTCACCTGGGAGACCATATCATCAGGACATATTGAACCCTAAGTGGGGAAAGGAGTGCCGAGTGAGAACATTTTCCATATTATAGGGAAATTGCACCCAGGAAGTTGGAGCAAATGTAGTGAGAGAAAAGCATCCACATGTGGTAGGTGAGCAGTGCAGCCAGGTGCAAAGTGTTGGAGCCCAACTGGGATGAGAGAGAAATCTGTACATGAAGAGGATGGCAGCAGTATTGGGAGATCATTACATGGAGAAGCATTGATCACATACATAAATATGTCAGGTAGGGATCATGAGAACTGGATTTCTCACCATCAGAGATAGAATTATAAATATGGAAAGAGAAAACTCATGTGAACCCGACAGTATTATATTGCAATTAAAGACTTTAGTGTAAACCTGTGGTTTTCAATGTAGAAATAAATATAGGAATAGAGATGTAAATATGTGTGTGTTTACATATATTTTGTGTTGCTTTTCCACTTGAAAAGCCTGGAAACAGGAGCATCTCAGTAGTAGTAAGAATATCTTAAACCCAGGTGTTCTTTTTAAAAAAAAAAAAATTAATGTTTTATTTATTTTTGAGAGAGACAGAGAGACAGCATGAGCAGGGGAGGATCAGAGAGGGGGAGACACAGAATCTGAAATAGGCTCCAGGCTCTGAGCTAGCTCTCAGCACAGGGCTCAACGTGGGGCTTGAACCCACAAACTGTGAGATCATGACCTTAGCCAGTCAGACACTTAACTGACTAAGCCTCCCAGGCACCCCACCCAGGTGTTCTCCCCACCCCCCACCAGAATAACTAGCAATCCTCACACAAAAGTCTGATTCCAATGGTAGGGCAGAAAAGAATAACATGAGCCTAGAAAATCATGCACCAGGAATAAAAAACTTCTCAAACAATGGGGGTGCATGCCAAAGGAACACAGAAGGCAGCTTGAAGGACTTCCACTGGCTAGCTGTGGGACAACTGAGATTCATAATAAATAATGATGTTAATGGATTATCACCCACTGAATAACATAGGCAGTCAGGTTTCCTAGTGATACACACAAATAAGTGAATAAATTGAAAGTTTGTATAGTGAAGAAGCATGGTAGATACCACCTTCACCAAGTGATCAAAATTAACACTACCAGTAACAGGGCAAAATCTTGGGTAATCTAATACGATACAGTGTTAACACAGTATTACTTCTGTGGTAGTCCTAAAATGAACAACCTGAATCTAATTGTAGGTAAACATCAGACAAACTCAAATTGAGATATAGACTATGAAATGTCTAGCCTGTGTCTATGGAGGTGCAGTGTGATGAAAGCCAATAAAAGACTGAGAAAAAGTTTAATAATGAAGGGAGAGATTGAATGCCCCATAGAATTCTGAGTTCTATTCTTCTGCAGTTAAGAACATTTCTGGAACACTTGGTAAAACTTAGATGGTAACTCGTATTCAACTTTTTGAGTAAATGGTGGTGATGTGTCAATGTTAATTTCTGTATTTCAATTTTTTTTTGTGCTCTGTAGAAAAAAAATGTTCTTATTTTAAAACTACACAGTGTATTTAAGGAGACATCATGTAAATAACTCTTTCAAAAAATAAAGGACAAATAATTTATGTGTGTTCTACCTACAGTTTTTTGTAACTTTGTTTCAAAATAATAAGGAATTAAAAATAATAAGGAATTAAAAGTTTAAACAATAAAGACAAGGCATTTTCAACATAAACTGATGTGAGAAAGAAAAACAGGAATTTAATGTCCTTTTCACTCTGTACATGAGAGTGTAACATAAAGAAAGCTATAGCATAAAAAAAAATTCCTGAATTTTGGAGCAGATAGCTTTTAAGAACTACTTCATTTCTTAATCACTGTATTGAACTTGAACAAGTCTTCTTCAGGTCTGTTTTCTTCATGTATCATGTGATATCAGTGTGTAAACAATTACATCAATTCTTATATTTGAGATGGGTGGCTCAAAGGGATTGCTCATGAAAACATTTTGTAGGCTGTAAAGTGGCGTAGAAAAGTCAGCTATTACATAGTAACATGATCAAGCTGGGCTCAATCTGTAGCGTTAGAGTGCATTGCAAAATTCCTCTTGTTTTTGTTCAAACTCCATCAGTTTAATTTTGATTCCGTTGCCCGTTCTGTTGGTCTGACGTGATCACACTCCACAGCTGTGCCGTCTGGCTCAAGGGAGGGCGTTTATAAGTTTGTATCTATAGTGTTCTTTCCAACTCCATTCAGCCTACTGCACTAAAGCCTCCTCACTCTTAGTGTTAAAGGTTTGTGCACCCACTCAGCGAAGCAGAGCTGCATTTCTGTAAGTGTTTGATTTCAAATCGGTGAGCTAAAGTCAAATTTTTTTTTCCTGGAAAATCCACCTTAACTTTGAAATTAAGAAAACTTGTATCTGAGGTCAACAGAGGTCAGGTAACAGTTTTTTAAAAAAATTTTTAACATTTATCTATTTTTGAGAGACAGAGACAGCATGAGTGAGGGAGGAACAGACAGGGAGGGAGATACAGAATCCTAAGCAGGCTCCAGGCTCTAAGCTGTCAGCATAGAACCCAATGCAGGGCTTGAACCCAAGAACCAGGAGATCATGACCTGAGCCACAATCAGACATTTAACCAACTGAGCCACTCAGGCTCCCTGATAATTTTTTTTTTTTTTAACTTCACAGTGCAGTAATCCTCTGAGGTTAATATAGTGGAAGTTTTTGTTTGTATGTCTTGTTTGTTTGTTTGCATAGTACTATTTCTTTTTTTTTTAAATTTTTTTTTAATGTTTTATTTATTTCTAGGAGAGAGAGAGAGACAGCGTGAGCAGGGGAGGGTCAGAGAGAGAGGGAGTCACAGACTGGAACAGGCTCCAGGCTCTGAGCTGGCAGTCAGCACAGAGCCCGACGCGGGGCTCGAACCCACGAACCGCGAGATCATGACCTAAGCGAAAGTCGGACGCTTAACCGACTAAGCCACCCAGGCGCCCCTGCATAGTACTATTTCTAACAATTCAAAAGATTAAGATCCAGAGAGGCCATTGGTATTCTTAAGTAATCTCAGAGTCAGATAAGAATCTGTATCCTCTCTGTTGTTTGTTTGGACTATAGAACTATAATCTTACTGTGAACATTGATATGGAATTTATTTCCACTTGTTGCTGCAAAGAGGAGGGTATCAAAGGAAGTGGTAACCTCTCAGCTAAATAACTAGTATACTTTTTTTTAAAAAATGTGTGTGTGTGTTTCTTTGTTGTTGTTGTGTTTTTGTTTTGTTTTGTTTTGATTTTTAGAGAGAGCAAGAGAGATTTGCTAGGTGGGAGGAGCGGGAGAAGGAGAGGGAGAGAGAGAATCTTAAGGAGGCTCCAAGTTCAGCATGGAGCCCAAAGGCAAAGCTGGATCCTGACTGTGGGATCATACCTGGAGCTACCAAGTCAATGCTCAACAAACTGAGTCACCTAGGAGCCCCAGCAAGTGTACATTTTAAATGAAATTTCAACTAATGGCTGTTGATACAGTTTTTTGCTCATTTTCTTCTCTTCCTCTCCCCTCCACTCCCCTCGCCTACTTTTCTCTCTCTTCCTCTTCCTTCCTTCCTTCCTTCCTTCCTTCCTTCCTTCCTTCCTTCCTTCCTCTCCCTCCCTCTTTCTTTCCTTCTTTTCTTCCTCCTTCCCTCTTTCTTTGCTTTCTTTCTCTGCTTGCTCGCTCTTTCTTTCTTTCTTTCTTTCTTTCTTTCTTTCTTTCTTTCTTTTTTTCTTTCTTTCCATCCTTCCTTCCTTCTTTCATTCTTTCTTCCTTTGTTTCCTTCTTTCTTTCCTGTCAAATCATAACTCTTAACCAGAAGCAGTAAAGGCATCATTCTGATACCTACTAGTGGTCTGGGAAAAAAAATAAGTATTACTAATTTTGCTTTTATTTAAAATTTTGATATAATGGTCGATCATAGACTTTTTTATTAGTTTTTTTTTTTAATATTGCTAAGATATATTTATCTCGATCACTGAGATAACCTCATTGCCTCACCCTACTTTTAGCCTTGGGCCCTAGAATAAGCTTGGTTACAAAATAAATAGTCATTGTTACTATTCCTATTATTATTACACAATCTAATTTTCATAACATCATGAGGCCTGGCTGCACTCTGACATTATCATCTGCATGGTTCCTGAAACCCATATACATGTCAGCATGTGGAATCCTCTGCAGAAACTGAAGGAACTATAGGAAGATGTCTCCATTCTTATCTGATCATAACAGAAATGAAACTCTGAATGGAAGAAACAGGAGAAAACATTCTCTATAAGAATTTATCTTTTCCTGTTAAACTATAATTATCACCCACTAGTCCAATGGTGCTCGTTCTTCAAGGAATTCTGAAGAAGTTGATACCAATATACTGACTTTGATTTATAATCTCACTTGCTCTCAATTACCATGACTTTTTTCCTTGCTTTAAGGGTTAAAGAACTCCATTTATCCATCCATCGTCTCATTTATTAATGTAGCAAACATTTTCAGAACACCTACAGAGCTTATAGAAGCTCGGAAACAAATTTAAGAAATGACATTTGAACAGAATATTTAGAAATAAATAGGTGGTCCTAGACTTCATAAGAACAGGATTTGATGCAGAAGTAGGCACATGACACCATAAAGTTTTTTCCTGAAAATTTTAGTCGTACAGAAATCTAGATACTGGCATTTGTTATTGTGGTGACTAGGACTCTGGAAAGGAAGTCAGAGGTCAGTTTATGAATGGATGTGCAGAAAATGAGAAGGATATAACAACGTTCTTGTCATATAGGTCATAGACTGTTTAAGGAATTTGTTTATAATGCATCTTGGAATGGTTTCCTTTATGTTTCTTCACTTGGGCTTCAGTGAGCTTTTTGAATATGTAGGTTTGTAGCTTCATCAAATTTAGAAAGATTTTGACCATTATTTCTTCAATTTGTTTCCCCTGCCTTTGCCAGCTGTCTCTCCTCTCCTGGACTCTAGCTACATAAATACAGGCCACTTGATTCTGTCCCTCAGCTCACCATCCCCCATTCAATTATTTTTAATACAATTTACAGTTTAAAACTGTCTTCAATTTAGAGAAAAGTTGTGAAGATACTACAGAAATTTCTCATTTACCCCACAACCAGTTTTTACTGTTATTAACATCTTACATTATTAGTATAGTACATTTGTAAATTATATTTTCTGCCTGTTTTTCATCTTGTATAGTTTCTGTTCAATTGTATTTAACTTCTTGTATCTTTTCATTCGAGAATATAATCTGCTGTAGTGCTATACAACTCATTTTTCATGTTGGACATTATTTTTTTTAAGTCTAGAAGTTCATTTTGGCTACTTTTTTTATCATAGAAGCCTCTCCTTTTTTATTCATACCCCTTCTATATCTTGCACTTATGGAGCATATTTGTGATAGTGGTTTTAATTTCCTTGTCTACTATTATATGTGTGTCTCTCTTCTATTTCTGTTTGGTTTCTATTGGCTATTTTTTTTTCTCATTATGGGTTGTATTTCCTTGAACTCTTTACATGCCCGGTAATTTGTTTGTTTTTCTTTTTTTTTTTTTAATGTTTTATTTATTTCTAGGAGAGAGAGAGACAGCGTGAGCAGGGGAGGTCAGAGAGAGAGGGAGTCACAGACTGAAACAGGCTCCAGGCTCTGAGCTGGCAGTCAGCACAGAGCCCGACGCGGGGCTCGAACCCACGAACCGCGAGATCATGACCTAAGCGAAAGTCGGACGCTTAACCGACTAAGCCACCCAGGCGCCCCTGTTTGTTTGTTTTTCATTCCACTTGTGAATTTTGTAATTGGGTGCTATAATTTTTTATGCCTTTAAATATTTAAAATCTTATTCTGCATGTGATAGTGTTAGTTAGAAGTAGTTTGATTCTCTTGAAGTTTGCTAGGCTAGATGGATCTAGAACAGTAGTGTTTTAATATGACCTCATTACTGAGACATCTTTCTTTCTTTTTTTTTTTTTTACAAATAGTTTATTGTCAAATTAGGTTCCACATAACAGCCAGTGCTCATCCCCACAAGTGTCCTCCTCCATGCCCACCTCCCTCACCCCCACATCCATCAGTCCTCAGTTTTTGTCAGCATTCAAGAGTCTCTCATGGTTTGCCTCTCTCCCTTTGCCCCACCATTTCCCCCCCTTCTTCTCCCCCTTGGTCCTCTGTTAAGTTCCTCCTAATCCTCCTATACGTGCACACATATGATATTTGTACTGAGACATCTTTCTAAGATTCTACTCAATATCATTTGAAACTCTTTCTTTAAAAAAAAAAAAAGTTTATTTATGTATTCTGTGAGAAGGAGGCAGAAAAAGCTGTCAGTGCAAAGTCCGACATGGGCTCAAACCCACAAACCATGAGATCATGACCTGAGCCAAAATCAAGGGTTGTATGCTTAACTAAGCCACCCAAATGCCCCTGAAAATCTATCTAATGAGACCAAACTGTTGTCTAATGAGAAAAACTGTTTGTATCCCTTTGTAACCTCTGAGGATGTTCTGTAAGTTCTCTTCCAGTGATTCTTTTCCTAATATGTGTTGGTTATACTCAGGTGAAGCCTTAAGGGAAAAACTTCTGCATATCTCCGTTTCTCTCTGCCTCTCCCTCTCTCATTTTCAGCTTTGTCCTTCATGACACTCTATCTTACAGTACTTGACTTGACCTCCTTGAAATCTAAACTGTGTAATCTCAAATTTCTAAATATGCTCTCTACATAGTATCCTGAACTCATAAAAGAGCTCACTTTTTTCCTCCGAGATTATCATCCTACTATGCCCGTGGCCTGGTGTGCATCATTTTATAGATTTTTTTTTTTTAATTCTTTAAAGTAGAAGAGTAAATCTTGTTCCTATTATTCTATTGTGTCTATTAGGGGAAGTATTAAATATAGAGAGATTTTAGTTTTTCTCTTCATACTAACACAAAGAAAACATTTAGATGTGTTTAACCACTAATCCATTTCTTTTACATTTTCTTTCAATTAATGTCCATTTATTGTTTAAAGACAAAGGAATCCATTGTGATTTTCTTTTTTTTTTTTTTTAATATTTTTATTTATTTCTAGGAGAGAGAGAGACAGCATGATCAGGGGAGGGTCAGAGAGAGAGGGAGTCACAGACTGAAACAGGCTCCAGGCTCTGAGCTGGCTGACAGCACAGAGCCCGACGCGGGGCTCGAACCCACGAACCGCGAGATTGTGACCTAAGCGAAAGTCGGACGCTTAACCGACTAAGCCA